>PYUH01003974.1:203144-337110 GCA_016808085.1 Suaeda aralocaspica | reverse complement strand
CGGTTCTTTGTGGTTTTTGAAGAACCGCAGCAAATAACCATTGATATTACTACTATGTAGAAGTATTTGCTACGGTTCAAAAGAACCGCAACAAATACGTTATTTGTTGCGGTTGTATTACTTATTTGCTGAGTTTTGAACGCAGAAAATACTCAATCAGCAATTAAAAAAAAGCCCATGCCAAAATAGCTCTCATGTAAATAGCAACACTTAACCTGATATTTCCTCCTCTCTCATTCTTCTTATCTCGCCTCTCTCTTCTTTTTATCTCACCTCCCTCATCACTTCAATTCACCACTTCAATTCATCAATTCCTCACTCCATCATTTCTCTCTTCTTTTTATCTCGCCTCCCTCATCATTTCAGCACTTCAATTTATGGTTTTTTGTTGTTTTTATTTTTATTCAATTTTTTTTTGGTTTGTTGAAGAGTCCTTCAAGATCTTCAAGGTTAGTTTCCATTTCAAATTCATTTATTGATTGTGTTTCTGATTTTTGTTTTCAATTTCAAGTTGCTTTGTTTAATTATTTCTTTTCAATATTTGTTTTTTTTTATTCATTTGTTCGATTTTGGTTTTGTGTTTTCGGGTTGGGATTTGGGGTTTTATGTTTTCGATTTGAAGTTTTGTTGTGGGTTTGGGTTTGGGTCATGGCTTAGGGTTTGCGATGTTGGTTCGTGGCTTAGGGTTTTGGTTTAGGTGTTGGTATTGGTGTTGGTTGATGGGTTAGTGTTTGGGTTAGGGTTTCTGGGTTCTGGGATTTGGTTTTGGTTTCGGTTTTTCGTGGGTTTTGGTTTTTGGGTTGTGGGTTTGGTTTGATTGTTTATTTGTGCTATTGATTGTTTATTGCTCTAATATGATTGTTGTGCTTGTTGATTCAATAGTCCAGTAATGCTTACATGAGTGAATGAATAAGTGAAAGTATGAATGTTGACTAAATGAAAGAATGATTGAATGAATGAATGTAAGATTGAATGGGTGAAAGAATGACTGAATGTGTTTTCTGAACTTGAATGGTGGAGGTATTTGTAAATTGAGTTAGTCAAGTATTGTTGTAGTGCCTCTCTTCATCTTTTGATTCTAATTTGTAGCTGCATTGTTAAAATTTGCCCTTGTTTCCAATTCCGTAGATATGGGATATTGTTGAATTTACATCTTCTTAGATAGCTAAACACTGATTGTAAGTAGGCGCAAAATTAGTCATGGACTTAGTAGCCATCCCATTTAATGCGTTTTTGTAACAAGCTTTCTCTCTTCATGTGTTCTTTGGGAAAGGATTTTTTTTGATACAAAAAGGAGAAAAAGGAGGCAGTGGAGCCTAAAGCTGATCCAAAGAGGGATCAGAGAACTGTTTTTGCATACCAAGTCTCTTTTTTTTTATTATTATTATTATTTGAGTCACTTCTGCACTTCTAGTTGACAAATGAAAGAATACTGATGTGACGCACTTCTGGTTGTGATGTTGAATATTTTCTTCTCCCCCTCCCCTGTCTGCTGCCCATATTTATTTTCTATATCCTGCAGGTGAGGGATGTCAAGCGAATCATGCACCGAAATTCAAGGCGCTCTAAAGGGGTTGGGTATGTTCCTATCATTTATTAGTGATTTTAGTTGCATGTATTGTTGATTGTTGGTTGATTAGTTTTGATTTCGAATTCAATTGCATTTAATTTATTAGTTTATCAAGTTAACTATTTGTCAGTTTTACTTGTCAATTCGTTGTTTTGATTTCTCGTTTCAGATTTGTGTTTTTGGTTTTGGGTAGGGTGGCTTCAACTTTTCAATTTGGTTCAGATGAGAGGTTGAAGCCAAATGTTCTGTGAAGGGGAACGTTTTGATTAATCAATTATTACTTTAATTATTGTGGAATTAATTTCCAGAAATCAGAATAATGTATTATTGGTTTGTTTTTGTTGGATTTCGCTTAGCTAGTTCGGGGTATGTGAGTGTGTGAGTGAGTTCGTCTTTTTGTTGTTTTAATTAATTGATTGATGGTGGTTGTGAGTTTTTTTAGATTTCTCGTTTTGGTTTTGGGTGATACACTGGCAGACACACACACACGCTGACACCCCTAGTCTCTCAGTCACTGACACAAAAACACAGTCACAAACTCCTGCTAACAGTTGATGATTAACACACCATGTACTCTGTATTAAAATGCTTTCACTTTTTCATGTTTTATGATTGATTTCGTTTGTTGCGAGTTTGTACATATGCGAATCAAGGTTGTAAAAGAACTTGCAAGAAGTTAGTCAGTCCATCACTTACTCACAAACTCATAGTCACAAACTCTCACTCAGACCCACACAAACTCAGAACCACACACTCACAGTCACCCAAAGTGACACAAACTTACAATCACACATCGAACCAAATAGTCATTAACTCACCCTCAGAATCAATCCCTTTCTTGACTAGCTCACATACACACTTACTAATGCATTCCATCACACACTGACGCTTGCAGTCAGTCTGTCACTCACTCAGCTTATAACACATGCACTCATACAGCAGCGCAACCACACACTCACACTCACACTCAGAACACGCACTCATACAGCAGCACAATCAGTCAGTCCATCACACTCACAGTCAATGCCTTAGCTTGGCTGAACCAACAGTCAGCAAGTCCTAGCCCTCACGTACTCACACTCTAACTTTATCACTCGCTGAGCCACACGCTCATAGTCACATGCATTAATCCTTTCTGTCTTCTATTTTTCTCCTATTTTTTTTGTTATATATCCTTGTGTTTTCTTTTTTTTCGTTTCTAATTTATCTGGTTATTTGTTGTTTGTTTTTTATTGTTTGATGTTTTGATTTTGTTTTTTGTTTTTCATTTCACAAATTTGTTGAGGTCGTATACAAAGATCAAATTTCTTGTAGTAAATTCAAATTTTGGTTTCATTTATTGGTTTCGATGTTTTAATTTTGATTTTAGTGGTTTTTTTTTTATTTGAAGATTCGTCCAAATTTATTTTGGTGGTGATTTCGCTCAAAATCTGCAAAAAATCATTGTCTATTGATCGATTTAGGCTTCGTTTTTGTGATGGTGAAAAGGTTAGTTTCCTTTTAAAATTAATTTGTTCATTTTGTTTATGATCTTAATTGAATATTGTGATTGGGTTTTCGTGTTAGCATTTTTTAGTTTTTGGGTTTTAGTTTTTTTACTTTATTTTTTTTTGTTGTCGCGGTTTTGACTTGGGGTTTGGACCTGTGGTTTTTGTTTGTGTTTATGGTTCACTTGGTTGGTTCCGAGATGCTTGTGTAGTTGAGGCCTTCGAATCAATATAAGGCTACTAAATGAATGGATGTGAATGAATGAATCAATATAATTTGGTGATTTAATGGGTGTTGTTGATCTTATTTTTAGCTGAGAGTGCAATCAACATCGATCTTTTCCAAATGTGTTGCTGTGTGGTTATTGTTGGTGTGAATGAATGATTACGTAAGTGTGTTAGTAAGTGAGTCTGTGAGTGTTTGAGTGAGTGGGTGAGTACTTGAGTGAATGTGTGAGTGCTTCTGTGAATGAGCGACCGTTTGTGTAAATAAGGTACTAGTTGAGTTTGTGAGCAAGCCAGTAAAGTGTTTCTGTCAGTGAACAAGTGTTTTCAGTGTTTTAGTAAGTGATTTTTATTTGTTATTCTTTGTTGTTATTGTTGTTGGTGTTGGTATCGATCATCATATTTTTATTGCTATTGGTGTTGGTTTTGAACATCTATTATAACCAATTGTCTTTTCTCAACTTAGAATAAGTGAATTTAGAAGAATTGAGTTGATTGAAATGAATAAGTGAATTATGAGTGATATGTTTGTTGCTTAATTAGTTTAATAGAGTGCTATTGATGTTTGTATATTGTTTGGTTCATTTAGTCACTTTGTTTTGAATGAACTTGTAAGATTTACTTGTGAGAAAGCTATGGTAGGCCCGTGATAAAGTCTCATGTCTTTTTTCCGATATAGGTTGGGCTCTTATATTGCTACTGCTTGGCCTACTCATTAAAGAAGCTGCTGCTGCTTCACCTACTCATTAAAGAAGCTGCTGCTGCTGCTGATTCGCCTACTCATGAAAGCTGCTGCTTCGCCTACTCATGGAAGCTGCTGCTTCTACTTCGGCTTCGCCCACTTATTAAAGCTGCTGCTACTTAGATGTTGCTGCTATATTGTTGTTTTTCATCGTTTGTTGTAATATTGTTGTTTTTGGTCCTTAGTGTTGTATTGTTGTTGTTAATACAAGTCTTATGTATATATATACTTTCAGCATTTTATTTGGCATAAAAATGCAACAAAATAATTTTTTTTATATTTTTGGTGTGCTTATTTTCTCCTCCAAAAAAAGAGTTATTTGCTGCGGTCTACTACAAAACCGCAGCAAATAAGTTTACATTTGATGCTGCGGTTGGACCTCAACAAATAAGAAAATGCTTATTTGCTGCTATGGCATTTGCTACTGTAAAAATCGAAGCAAATACCCGGGTTTTGTCCGCAGCAAATAACTTTTTTTGTTTTAGTGAGACTTTTCTTCTCGAGCTTTATCTTGTCATCATTGAAATTGTTTCTTTAGAGCTGCACATGCAAACAGAAACTTGCATACAATATAAAGTTCAATGTGGTCTGTCGTCATTCAAAACAAAAGCTAGGAACTCAACAGCATGTCAATTCACAATCAAAACTAGCAACAACAAACATATAATATAAGATCAACCAAGCATGAATTCTAATTTCTATGCACTTCTGCCTTTAGTACTTACGTACCTTGTGTTGTAGTAGTGATCCGCCACAACTTCTAGAAGTTAACTAGTTCGAAGTATCCTACATAGTGAAAACCGAATCTAAATTAAAACCTTGTTCCCTAAGTTCTACAACAACCTTGAACTAACTTTCTGTATTGGAAACTTTTCCAAAACAATCCCTATATGGTCTCTATTCAACTCCATGCTTTATTTTAATTTTTCCATTGCAAAACACTTGATTTTCGGTAATTTTCCGAAAATGGCAGCTTTGTAAAATTCCTCAAAAAAAACTTTAAAACCTTCCTAAATATCATATTTTGATCATATAATACTCTAGTCATGTCCTAATTAAGATCAATATACAATACTTAGATGCATTAAAATTATTATAACTTAATATATCACATGCTACTAATTTTATTGGGCTTAATCATGTGTTAATAAAAATGTACAACTTTATTTATTTATTAAAAACTCATCTAAACATTATAAAACTTTTTTACAATCCACTATCGTCATCATGAATCAAATCTATGCTTTAGAATAATTTTTCATCAGATAAAACATGTTCATAATATTTATGCCATTGATTTTTATAATTGTAAAATTGGACAGCAATATAACTCAACTTTAAAACCTTTAAAAATCAATCTAAACTTCATATAATAATCATAAATTCACCCAACAACAATTCATGATCATAATATTGAAGTTTAAATCATTAAAAACTATAAAATCATGAATTTCATGATTTCATAAACCCTAATTTAAAATTTCATGATCAAACAAATAAATTCATGCTTTAACCTAAAACATAAATTTATAAAAACATGATTAAAACTATAGAAACATGATTAATCATAATTATAAACATGAATTTGCAAGATTGAATCAGAAAGAACAAGAGAAGAAATTTTTTTTTTATAAAGTTTTTCGAAATTACCAAGCAAGAAGGGGAGGAGAGGTGGCGTAAGGTGGCCAGCGAGGTTGTGGCGCTCGGCGGGTGGGAGACCGACAGGGAGGAGGGCGATGGAGGAAGAAGGACGCGAAGACGCTTTTTTTCTTTTGCTTTTCGGAAAATTTTGAAATTTTTTTTTGAATAAATTTTTTTCTTTCTTTTTTCTTTTTTCTCCCTCAACTTTTGAAATCCTAATACTTGAAGTTTGCAAATTAAATCTGAAAATTTGGGTTTTAAGGGGTATTTATAGGACCCAAAGTAGGATTTGGTGCAATTACATAAATTCCCTTAATGTTTGAAATTACTTTTATGCCCTTGTTTTAAAACAATTTAGGAAACTCTAAAAATTCTATTTTTAGAAACTTTTGAAAATATTTAATAAAACTCTAAGTAACATGAAATATTATTTATAAATATGAAATAATTACTTTAATTAAAATTTATTTAAATTTCCTTTCTTTAATATTTTTATTGAACTTAATTTCTCAATAAAAATAGTAAAAACATAATACGAAATTAACTCCTTAAAATACGTGAAAATATGGGGTATTACAATCTACCCCCTTAAAAGAAGTTCNGGTATTACAGTCTACCCCCTTAAAAGAAGTTCTGTCCCACAACTTTATGTAAATTATTGTGTGGAATTTGAATAGAGACTACGTCTACTTTAAGACTTTTCGTTTTTATCCTATGTTGTTGTAGATTTTGGACATTTAACTCAACCTTTTCTTGACAACCTTTTAGTGAACAGACATAAAACTTTCATAATACTTTACTAAAAGACGTAAAAAGTCATAAAACTTGAAAAATTTAGGGTAAAATGCGCGAACTTATATCGCACTCTACGCCTCTTAAGAATCGAGTTACGTCCCCGTAAGTCTACCTACTAACCTGAAATAACTGCGGATACTTTTCTCTCATCGTATCTTCAGCTTCCAATGTTGCTTCTTCGGTTTCTTGGTTAGACAACAACACCTTCACAATTTTAACACTTTTCTTATAAGTATTTAGAACTTTACTATCAAGGATTTTAAGTGGCCTGTCTTCATAGGCAAACTCTTGTCTAACCCTATTGTTTTAGGTTGTAACACATGTGACATATTTGAAACATATTTTCTTAGTTTAGATACATGAAAGACATACATTGTGAACATTGCTCAACTCCATTGGTAATGCTAGCTTATAGGAAACTTTTCCCTTCTTTCCGAACCTCATTACACCTTTCATCGGTACGTAGCACTTTATCACCAACTTCAAACACAAATTGTTGACGTTTTTGGTACACATAAAACTTTTGTCTATCTTGTGCTTCCTGAATCTTCGCTTGTACTACCCTTACCTTATCGGTGGTTTCTTTAATCAATTGTGGTCCAAGAATCACCATCTCACTTATGTCAGTCCAACATAAGGGACTACTGCACTTTCATCCATACACAACTTCAAAAGGTGACATGCCAATACTTCCATGGTAGCTATTGTTGTATGAGAACTCGATAAGATCCAAACAATCTTACCAATTCCCTTGCAAATCCATTATACAAGCTCTTACCATGTCCTTCAAATTTTGTATGGTTCTCTCCGTTTGTCCATCGGTTGCTGGACAGAAAGTTGTACTCATTTTCAACGTTGTACCAAATTTCTCCTAGACACTTTTCCAAAACATCGAAAGAAACCTAGAATCCCCATATGACACGATATCCTTTGGAACTCCATGTATCCTCACAACATGCTTTATGTAAGCCTTTGCAAGTTGTTCCATCCCAAAGTTTGCTTCATTTGTATGAACACCACTGATTTAGTAAGCCTGTCCACTNATTTAGTAAGCCTGTCCACCACAACCCATATGGAATTATTTTGATTTCTCGACTTTAGCAAACAAGTTACAAAGTCCTTTAGTATGCAAGCCCACTTCCATCTTAGTATCTTAAGGTTGGACGTCTCTGTATGGTATTTCATGCTCAAACATCACCTTTTGACAGGTGAGACACTTGCTCACGAATTCAGTCACTTCCCTTTTCATTCTAGGCCACCAATACACCTTCTTCAAATCCTTATACAACTTATCACCTCCAGGATGCATTGAATACAATGTATTATGACCTTTCGCCATGATTCTCTGTTTCAAATCTTCACATTTCTGTGGTACACACCACCTCCCTTTGTACCTCAAGCTTCCATCATCATGGATTTTGAAGTCCATAGCCTTTCTTGCTTTCAATTTCTCCTTTATTCTATCCAATTCCACATCTCCATCCTGGTTCTCCTTAATTTCCTCAAACACTGTGGGTTGGATATCTAAGATTACAAAGTATTCCTTCCAACTCTCCCTCCTTCACTATCTCCAAGTTCATTCTCTCCATGTCTCTTCACTGCTCGTTAGCGACCACTAGAGAATTCACTCCATGTCTAGTTTTACGACTTAGAGCATCTGCAACAAGATTGGCCTTCCCTTCATGGTATTGGATATTTACATCGTAATCCTTGATCAACTCAAGCCATCTCCTTTGTCTCATGTTTAAATCTTTTTGTGTTAAAAAGCACTTTAAACTCTTGTGGCCGTGTAGATTCTACACTTTAAGGCAAACACGATCGCCGCTAGCTCAAGATCATGAGTAGGATAGTTTGCTTCGTATGGATTCAATTGTCTTGAAGCATACGCAACCAACTTTCAATTTTTACATTAAAACACATCCCAAACCATTTTTAGAAGCAACAATGTACACATCATAAGAGTCACTCCCATATGGCAAAGTCAGCACCGGAGCCGTACTTAAACTCTCCTTTAAGGTCTGAAATGCCTCTTCACACTTATCACTCCACACAAACTTACAGCACTTCTTCATTAATGACGTCATCGGCTTAGCGATTCTCGAAAAGTCCTTCACAAACCTCCTATAATATCCGGCTAACTCCAAGAAACTCCGTAAATTCGTCACAGTCTTAGTTGTCGTCCACTATTTTGCTGCTTCAATCTTGGCTGGATCTACTTCAACTCCCTCCTTTGACACAAAAGGTCCCAACAATGCAACCTTCTCCAGCCAGAACTCACATTTAATTTCGAGAACTTTGCATACAATTTATTCTCTCTTAGTGTTATCAAAATTATCCTCAAATGTTCTACATGTTCCTCCTTACTCTTGGAGTACACCAAAATATCATCAATAAAAACTACCATAAACTTATCCAAGAACCGTTGCAAGATCCTATTAATTAGATCCATGAAAATTGCTGGAACATTCGTTAACCCGAAAGGCATAACAGTGAACTCATAATTCCCATACCTCGTATGAAAAGCAGTTTTTTGGTATGTCCTCATTAGAAATTCTCAATTAATGGTACCCTGACATCTAATTAATCTTTGAAAACATAGTAGCTCATTTCAATTGATCAAACAAGTCATCAATCCTCGGTAAAGGATATTTGTTCTTGATCGACACCTTATTCAACTCCCTATAATCAATACAGAACGTCAAACTCCCGTCTTTCTTGTTTAGTTCCTAGCTTTTGTTTTGAATGATGACAAACCACATTGAACTATTATATTGTGTGCAAGTTTCTATTTGCATGTGCAGGTACTAAAGAAACAAGTTCAATGATGATAAGATAAAGCTCGAGAAGCCAAATCTTGAAGTTTGTATGAAGACCAAGATCATAGAGTCTAGCTCTTAGCTCTTACATGCAATGTAAGTGTTATGAAGGTTTACAGATGCACTATAAAGATTGAGATTATAGAGATGTACTAATTATGGATGACAACAAACTTAAGTTAATTGGCATACATCCGAGTTTACATCATACATCCTTATTTTAGGAAAGTTTCTTTCCACCCAAAATTATTTTCAAAAATTATACGCATGCTTGGATCGGTATGCAAGGAAAATATTCTTAAGTATGGCAAGTATGTTATATAATATTGTGATGATTTTATTTGATTTCAAATAAAATCAGCGAGAATATATTCCCTTGAATTCTAGAAATAATTCTGGGAAAATATTCTCTTGTAATATTACATGACATACTAGCCAAAGGCTGATTTAAGGACATCTGCTAGCATTCAACCAAAAAAAATTTTGTGCGAACAAAATCGAAGGATATGAATTGCGAAAGAACTCTCTAAGTCTCAATCTAGCAGCGCATGAACCTATCACCACATTAAGGTTTTAATTTTCTCTCGTTTGTAGGCGTTTAGGCTAATTGTTATTGAGAGACAAAGTGTTGTAATTTGAGCATTCTGTGAGTTCAGTTTGCTGGGGAGGTTGATCTGGGATCATCTTCATTGGAACCTTCATAGTTGAAGGTTGAGTCAAACTTCCATAGGTGGAAGTTGGGGAATCATATTGTGCATAGGTGCATAATTGATTGAGTGTAATTCTTTTGTTATTCAGAGTTGATTAATAAAAGATTGAGTGAGTTGAGGACGTAGACATATTAGAAGTCGAACCTCGTTAAATCTAGGTGTTTCTTATTTTATTATTGTTTTCGCTGCTTGAGAACTGGTTCTAATCTGTTGTCATAATTAATCGAAAAATTTTACAACAACCTTACAACACTAAATTCACCCCCTTTCTTGAGTGTCACTTGCACTTTCAATTGGTATCAGAGCCTAACTTCTTGAAAGGGTAACACCTAGAGAAGGAAGAGAATATCAATACTCAAGAGATGATGAATGGAAATTCTGGATCAAGGTTGCCAAAATTTAATGGAACAAACTATCCCTGGTTGAAGAATTGCATCCAAAACTTCGTCATTGGCACTGACTATGAGTGTTGGATGATAATCAAAAATGGACCAAAGAAGGTGGCTAACAACGCTGATGGAACAGAGAAGAAGGAGAGTGAATACGTTAGCACAGGTCTTAAGTCACTCGAGAAGAACGCAAAGGCTATGTCACTTCTTCAATAAGGTATTGCTGATAATGAGGTAAGCCGTATTTTATCATGTTCTACTGTAAACGAAATATATTGGAAACTCTAGAGTTAGCCTATGAAGGCACTAGTGAAGTCAGGAGATCTAAGGTTGATATGCTTATGTCTGAGTATTAACCATTTAGTATGAATCGAGATGAAAATATAAAAGATATGTATACTCGTTTTATGTCGATTAAAATCTCTTGGCAAAAATTTCACCAATGAAGATTTGGTTAGGGAAGTTTAGAGAAGCTTGACAGGTAAATGGCTGCCTAACGTAACTGCAATCCAAGAAGCCAAGGATCTAACCACTTTGACAGTAGAACAACTTATTGGGTCGTCAATGACTCATGTTACGTTAGTAAGCACAAAGGAGGAAGGCACAACCAAAAGTCGAGGGCTGGCCTTTAAGGGAGAAGAAAATGAAGAGGATCTGGATGAAATAGGTCTCATGGCAAGAAGGTTTGAACAAAGCCTTAGATTCAATATAAAGGAAAATCCTTGAAGAACAAAGGCAACGTGAAGAAGACCAGTACCAGCACTGGTTGCTTCAAATCTGGTGAAACTAGACATATGGTCAAGGATTGTCCGGCATGGAAAACTGACAAGGGAGGACAAATGGAGAAAAAGATGACAAGGAGAGCCATGCTTGCTGCCTGGGGAGATTCTGACTCAGGTGGTGAAAGTGAGGAGGAAGAACCCCTAGTTTGTGTGACTGCACTATTGGGAGAAGTAGACCAGAGGCAAACCAGTTCAGGAAGGAAGGGACACATGTGTCTCATGGCTGAAAGCAGCTCTTCTGATGAAGAACAGGTAACTATTTATGATATGGAAGAATAAATGAGATATTGTGACAGAGATGAGTTACTAAATTTTATAGATGCTGCTATTGAGCAAAATGTTAAAGGCAATGCTGCTTATAAGGCTAACAAAAAGAAACTAACAAAAGTAACTCGATGATGTGAATTTTCGTATGAATATAAAACTTCACAAGGGATAGAAANCAAAACTTCACAAGGGATAGAACTAAACTCACGAATTTCTAAAGTCTAGGCCACCAAAACTCACGAATTTAGGTTGATTAATTAGTCTTTTATTAAATCTTTAGGCACCCTAAAAGCCACTAATCAATCTCACATGAGTCTAAAGGAAATAACCACTAACTCAATTTATCGGTATTTTTGTTTTTCAAGTAAACAAAACAAAACTTCTATTCAATATCAGAATCTGAAAATTACAAAATAATGTTGAGATTATTTATAATCATAATCAACAAACAAATCCTAACAAAGAAAACTAAAACACATGCACAAATCTAAGGAAAATCGTTCCCCTTAGTGACACAACAATGACTCACAAGATAGATGCCACATCAGCAATGCATGTCATTCTCATCTTGCTAACAAATTGTAACAAACTATATCGAAACAATAAAATATCCTAACAAACTGTCTAATACCTTGCTAATAAAGATAATCAAAAAATTACAACCAAATTTACAAAAAAGTATATTGTACAAAAATCCATAGAAGAATCGTTAAAATCTACGCCACAAATAATCTTTAAGATTTACGCAGTCTTTGATATTTTCTTTAAATATTCAAGAAACCTTTCAAGATTCTATCTCTTAATCAAGAAACCTTCAAGAAGTCATTCTCCATGTGTATAAGGCTGTAAATGAAGATTAAGACCCTTCAAGAAATGAAAGACTCAATGCCTAAAATGAGAAAAACCCTACCATGTGAAATGGGATAAAAACTCATAGGCAAAACCAACTTATTCCCCTTCTTAACCTTCTTCCCTTGATTTTTGTGCCACACCTAGGTATGTGTGACCATGCACACGAAACTCCCAACCCCGGATGCACCCATTAGACTTGAATCTCCATAAGCAATCAATTCCCCCATGGTTGCACCCTTGTTAGCAACTTCAATCAAACCTTTGAAGTTGTGATCAATATTTGTATCATCCTCCCCTTCTTCAAAAGAGTTTGTCCTCAAACCTCGAAGTTGATCATCAAAAACATAAGGAGTCAAATCACTAATGTATAATGTAGCATGGACTCCATATTCACCTGGTAATTCAAGCTGATAAGCATTATCACCAATCTACTTCAACACCTTGAATGGACCATCAGACCTAGGCATAATCTTATTCTTGCGTTTATTTGGAAATCTCTCCTTCCTTAGGTGTAGGAAAACCAAGTCTCCCTCCTTTAATGAATATTGATGATGATTTTAATTTGCATAAGCCTTGTATTGCTCGTTAACCTTCTCAATTCTAGCCCTGACCTGCGCATGAAGCTTCTGCATATACTCAATTTTTGCCAAAGCATCTTTGTGCACCAATTCACCCTTTGGAATATCAATATGATCAATAGACAACTTAGGATCACCCCATAACAACCTCATATGGCGAGTGTTTAGTAGCAAAAGTAGGTGACCTATTGTAGGCAAAATCTGCATGTGCAAGCTTTAAGTCCCAATCTTTCTGTGTCTTACTCACCAAACCACGCAACAAGACACCAAGTGTTCTATTTGTTACTTCTATTTGCCCATCAGTTTGACGATGATATGATGTACTAAAGAGTAGTTTCGTGCCAACAAACTTCCACAGAGACTTCCAGAAATAGCTCATAAATTTCGTTTCTCTATGACTTACAATAGTTTTCAGAATTCCATGAAGCTTCACAATGTCTCTGAAATATAGGTCCGCAACATTCGTAGCATCATCTGTTTTATGGTAAGGTGTAAAGTGAGCCATCTTCGAAAATCTGTCTACCAAAACCATGATAGAATCCTTGCTTCTTGCAGTTCTAGGTAATCCCACAATAAAATCCATGGAGACATCTTCCAAAGGACCTTCAGGAACAGGCAATGGTGTGTAATGACCTTGATGAAAAGAAGCTTTTAACAATGGACAGATTGCACATTGAGATATGATAGCTTCAACATCAATAATCATCTTAGGCTAATTGTAACATGTTTAGAGTTGTAGTAATCCCAAAATTCCCTACTAAACCTCCACCATGCGCTTCTCTGACGNTCCACCATGCGCTTCTCTGACAAATAATTCTCTAATTAAACACTTAGGCACACACAATTGATTACCTTTAAATAACAATCCATCATGCATCACATAAGAGCCCATAAAACCTTTGCTCATTTGTTGCAATATAGGACCGAAATTGTCATCATGCTCATAGTATTTTTTGATCATATCTAAACAAAGTAGCTTGCAATTCAACACACTAATAAAAGCATACCTTCGTGAAAGTGCATCTACAACAACATTAGACTTGCCTTCTTTGTACTTTGATAAAAAGTGATAAGATTGTAGGAATTCTACCCACTTGGCATGTCTAGGATTCAACTTCTTATGGCCCTTAATATGCTGTAATGATTCATGATCAGAATGTAGAATGAAGTGATGAGGTCTTAGGTAATGACTCCAATGATCAAGAGCTCTAACAATAGCATAAAACTCTTTATCATAAGTGGAGTAGTTCAACCTTGCTCCATTCAATTTTTCACTAAAGTAAGCAATAAGCCTGTTCCCTTGAACTAATATTGCGCCAATCCCCACATTGCTTGCATTAATTTCAACATCAAAAGGTCTTGAAAAATCAGGCAAGGCAAGGATAGTGTGTTGCATAGCTTCTCCTTAATCTTCAAAAAAGGCATTTTGCGCTTCTTTTGTCAATTCAAAAGGCTTGTCCTTTTTTATGCACTCAGTCATAGGAGCTACAATAGATGAAAAGTTCTTCACAAATCTCTTATAGAATGAAGCTAATCCATGAAAAGCACAAACCTCAGTGACATTAGTTGGAGTAGGCCATGTTCTGATTGCTTCCACCTTTGTTTGATCTACATAAACTTCACCTTGTGGGAACACATACCCCAACAACGTGACTCTAGGTACCATGAAATAGCATTTTTTGAGCTTTCCATAAAGTTTTTGTTCCCTTAATGTTTCAAAAACACTCCTTAGAAGTTCTAGATGATCTTCATTGCTTCTACTATAAACCAGAATGTCATCTAAGTAAACAACAATATACTTTCCAAGATATGGCTTCAATACCACATTCATAAGCCTCATAAAAGTACTAGGTGCATTAGTAATACCAAAAGGCATAACCAACCATTCATAGAGCCCCAACCTAGTTTTGAAAGTTGTTTTCCACTCATCACCCTCTCTCATGCGAATTTGATGATACCCACTCCTAAGATCAATCTTGGTAAACACATTAGAGCCATATAACTCATCAAGCAAATCATCAAACCTTGGAATTGGGAATCTATATTTGATGGTGATGTTGTTGACTGCTCTTGAATGAATGCACATTCTCCAAGTACCATCCTTTTTAGGAATAATCAACGTGGGCACTGCGCAAGGACTTATGCTCTCCCTCACGTATCCACGTTCCATTAACTCTTTTTTCTGCCTATGAATCTCCTTGGTTTCCTCTGGATTACATCTATAGGCTGGTTTGTTTGGAACTTGTGCCACAGGAATAAGATCAATTTGATGTTCAATGCCTCTTATAGGTGGTAATCCCGGTGGTAGATCATTAGGAAACACATCTTCATATTCATGCAACAAAGGCTTCAAAATTGATGGGATTGATGAGGAACCTTCTTGTACTTCCTTAGCCATGAGAACAAAGACCTGATTACAAGAATTTAATTCCCTTTCAACCTCCCTTACACTTGTAAAAAATGCTCCTCTTTTATTTCCCAAAGTCTCTTGTTTTTGAACCTTCACAACTTTCAATGGTTTTAATGCAATAGACTTACCATTGGCGTGCTTTTTGATGACATAAACATTAATTCCACCATCATATTGAACAAATCTATCATATTGATATGGTCTCCCAAGCATTATATTGCACGCATCCATAAAGAAAACATCACACAACACACTATCATCAAATTGCGCCATTTTGAATGATATTAAAGCTTGTTTATTTACCTTAACATCACTAGAATTTCTTAGCCAATAAAGCTTAAATGGATGAGGATGATTACCAGTAGGATAGTTGAGCTTTTGAATCAACAAAGTGGATACCACATTCGTGCAACTACCACTATCAATGATCACATCACAAATTAAAGCTTGCCCTCATGTACGCACCTTATCATGAAGATCTTCTCTCTTTGGCATTCCTCCAAGGACGTGGGTTTGGTTTGTAAAACCCTTCTCAACACTAAAACTTGGCCATGAGTCTCAGGATCAACTTCCTCCATATCATTGCTACTTTTATCCTCTTTCTCAATGTCATCTTGCTCCCTTTCTTCAATCTCTCTTGCCCCTCTAATTGTGATGACTCTTAAACTAGGACAATTTCGTTGCACATGACCATATCCTTGGCACTTGAAAAACTTCCTTTCGTCATCAGGAATTGATGGGAATTTGGTAGGAGTAATGACCCTTGGCTTATCTCCACCTTCAACCCTAGGCTTAGAGTTTTGCGCAAACACCACCACTTTTTTCTGCATGGATTCGTAACTTTTGAAGAAGGTCTTAGACTTTTTCGAGTGTCCTTGCTTCTCAACTCTCAACACTACTTTGCAAATTTCATCAAAAGTCCAATAGGGTGGCAGTTCTACTTTCTCCTTGATAGATTCATCAACTCCTGCAGCAAATCTAGCCACCTTGTGATCCTCCTGTTCTTTAATATCACATATGATGACCATCTTTTCAAACTCATTGATATATTCTTCCGCACTTTTAGAGTTTTGTTTCAAAGCATGCATCTTTAGGAAGTTGTTTTGTTCATATTCATGAGGAAAAAATCGTTTCCTCAACTCTATCTTCAATTTGCGCCAAGAGGTGATCTTGGATCTCCCTTCTTTCCTTCTCTTCCTTTGCAAGCCTTCATACCAAAGACTAACATAAGATGATTGCTTCGATTCCGCCACCTCAAAGGCCTTAGAATCATCATACTCTTTATAATTAAACACCCTTTCGGTTCTCCTCAACCAATCAAAAAAAAAAATTCAGGATCCAGACTTCCATTGGACTGAGGAACGTCCAACTTCAGGTTTCGGTCATCATCCCTTGGTTTGTCTCGTTTTTTGTGCCTTTTTCTATCATCTTCATCACTTGNGCCTAGCCTTTAGAAATTCGTGAGCTTAATTCTATCCCTTGTGAAGTTTTGTATTCATGCGAAAATTCTCATCAACTTTGGTGCTCTCGTTGAGAGGTTAAAACGATTAACACTCAAGCCAAAATAGCTATGGCAGATGAGCAGTCTGTAAACAACAAGCAGGGAATGCCTTATGATCAAGATAGAGACGTTCACAAGTTGATCATAAGGCATTCCCTCTTGTTGTTTATAGACTACTCATCTTCCATAGCTAATTTGGCTTGAGTGTTGATCGTTTTAACCTCTCAACGAGAGCACCAAAGTTGATGAGAATTTTCGCATGAATACAAAACTTCACAAGGGATAGAATTAAGCTCACGAATTTCTAAAGGGTAGGCTACCAAAACTCACGAATTTAGGTTTATTAATTAGTCTTTGATTAAAGATCTAGGCAACCTCAAAGCCACTAATCAATCTCACAACAGTCTAAAGGAATTAACCACCAACTCAATTTTTCGGTATTTTTGTTTTTCAAGTAAACAACACAAAACTTTTATTCAATATTAAAATCTGAAAATTACACACTAATGTTGAGATTATTTATAATCATAATCAACAACAAAATCAAATAAACTAAAACACACGCACAAAGCTAAGGAAAATCGCCCCGTTAGTGACTCAACAATGACTCACAAGATAAGATACCACATCAGCATTGCATGTCATTCTTATCTTGCTAACAAACTCTAACAAACTATATCTAAACAATAAAATATCCTAAAAAAACTATCTAATACCTTGCTAATCAAGATAATCAACAAATTACAACCAGATTTACACAAAATATAATGTACCCAAATCCATAAAAGAATCGTGAAAATTCAAGGCACCAACAATCTTCAAGATTTACGCAATTTTTGATATTTTCTTCAAATCTTCAAGAAACCTTTCAAGATTCATTCTTTTAATCAACAAACCTTCAAGAAGTCATTTTCCATGTGTATAAGGCTGTAAATGAAGATTAAGACGCTTCAAGAAATGAAAGACTCAATGCCTAAAATGAGAAAAACCCTATCAAGTGAAATGGGATAAAAACTCATAGGCAAAACCAACTTATTCCCCTTCTCAACCTTCTTGGCTGGATTTACGTGCCACACCTAGATATGTGTGACCATGCACATGCAAATCCCAACCCTGGATGCACCCATTAGATTTGAATCTCCATAAGCAATCGATTCCCACATGGTTGTACCCTTGTTAGCAGCTTCAATCAAACCTTCGAAGTTGTGATCAATATTGGTATCACTCGAAATCTAGATCTTAGTGAATGTCGTTCTGCTGAGCTTGAAATTATTTGTACAGAACTGAGAGAAAAAATTTCAGAGCTTGAAATAAGTATGGATTAGAAGAATATATAACTTGAGATGCTAAAACCTCAGTCAGTTTTTCAAAAGCGGACTTTTATCAAAATAATGAAAGTGGTTTTAGTAAGTTAAGGAGGCAGAGTTGAAGGTATAAATTTTGAATTACTTAAACAGAAATCACTCACTCTAGAACATTATGACTTGATTTTAGCTTATAATTATATGGTTGTTGATGTGGAAGAATTGTTCAAAGAGCATGTGAATCTATAAACTTCACTTGCTAGCACAAGTTGTTCTAGTATTAATGTCAATAACTTATGTTTGGAACTTGAGGGTTTGATCTGTGATTTACAAGCTGAAATACATGAGTGAACAGGCTATCGCGCACCTCTCAAAAATAACCGAACAACACTAACTAATATAGCTAGGGAAGTAAGGATCGAATCCACAGGGAAGCTATCAAATTGTATTAGTTCTAAAAAGTCCAAAATGCGTAAGGGGCCTTGGTGGAACTTTCGGTAAAAGACTATTAAAACTAAGAAGACTAAAACTAAAACTAAGGAAATAACGAGAAATTATTAATTAGACTCTTATAATGGAAACCTAGAGTAATCGGTTCACTATGATCAATTAGCAAACTCAATTAACGCTCACTAATCAATTCATTGAACTAGGGCTCACTAATTCTCTCGAACTTAGAGTCCCTCAAAACTCCTTTTTCGGCTCTAGTACTTTAATTTGAAATCGTTTTGAAGTTAGTTTTAAGTTGATTTGGTTTTAAGACTTCCGCTATAGTACTTTGATAAATGCCTTTGTCGTTATCACGGTGGCGGTATACTTTGGTTTTTCCACATTTAGTAGTTTTCAATAATTCTTACTAATTTAATATGTTTTCCGAAAAAATAAGTAGGAATTTAGGAAAATCCAGGGTGTTATACTGATACCGATNATGTTTTCCGAAAAAATAAGTAGGAATTTAGGAAAATCCAGAGTGTTATACTGATACCGATGCAGCTTATTTTGAACTGAAATCGGTTCTTGTGAATATGGTTGAACGAAATCAATTTTCAGGGACATTGAAGGAGGATCCGAACTTACACTTGCCAAATTTTCTCCAATATTGTTATACTATCAAGCAAAACAATGTGACAAAGGACTACATCAGGAGGAGAATGTTCCCATTTTCGTTGAAGGACAAAGCTAGAACCTGGTTGAATGATCTTAATATGGCTAATATCACTTGTTGGGAGGACTTGGCTCTTCCTTTTCAGAGGAAGTACTACCCTCCATAGAGAACTGCTTTATTGAGAAGCTAAATTACTAATTTTAATCAGGAGTAAGATGAGTCACTTTATGATGCTTGGGAGTGATTCAAGGAGCCATTGAGATTAGGTTCTCATCATGGGCTTGAGAAGTGGTTTTTGGTTCAATCATTCTACAATGGTTTAGGTAACGATAGTAGAGCTTTGTTGGATCCTGCTGCTAATGGTCGATTCATAAACCAAGAGGTTAATGTCGCATATGAATTGATTGCTGAAACTACTACTTATAACTGACAGTTTGGCAATCTTAGAGGACATTCGAAGAAGGGTGGAAAACATTTTTTTTGATGACAAGTATAAGAGTTTGGCTTCACAGTTCAATGCTATAAGCCAGAAGCTTGATAAGATGGGCACTTCCTCTTCTTCATCGACGTCTGTAGCTGCCATGTCTGCCTATTCTGGAGGCAATGATCCCTTCCGCGATTCATGTGGATCATTTAGTCATAATTCTCAGTCATGTCATGGTTCTATAGAGCAAGTATGTGCATTCCAGAACCACCATTCAACAATTCAACCCAGGATAACCACTAGTGAGTTAGAAAACTTGAAGAATATGATGTGACAAATGCAGAAGAGTATAGAGGCCGTGCAAACTCACAACAAGCACTTTGAGACTCAGATAACTCAGATTACACAATCAAATGCTCAAAGGCAATCGGGCCACCTTCCATCACAACCNTTCCATCACAACACACACCTTTAGTATCACACGCTCAGCACAATCCCCCGAGGGACCATGTCAATGCCATTACTTTGAGGAGTTGAGTTGCTTATGAGGGTCCGAAAATGCCTACTAATGATGCTACTTCCAATGTTGCAACTGGAGCTAAGAAGACTAGTGATGTGGTGATTGAAGACTTAGAGGTAGAGACAGTTGTAGAGAAGGAGGCTGAAGTATCTAAGGAGAAGGAGAAGGTGGATGACACATTGATTGATACGATCCCGAGGCCACAGGTTAGGTTGCACTTTTTGAGCAGGGTGACCAGGAGTAAGAATGATAATCATTTCAGTAAATTTTTAGCTATTATTAAGAATTTGCAAGCTACTTTGCCTTTTACTGATTTGATAAGTCAAATTTCTACTTACAGTAAGTTTGTGAAAGACATTTTGAGCAGGAAACGCGAGTTGAGTGTGGTGGAGACCGTAGCACTTACGGAGGAGTGCAGTGCAATATTGCAAAACAAGTCTCCACCCAAGTTGAAGGACCCGGGAAGTTTTTCTATTCCTTGTAACATTGGCACCCTGTTTATTGATAAAGCTTTATGTGATTTAGGGGATAGTGTTAGTGTCATGCCTTTGTCTATTTGCAAAAAGCTTGATATGGGTGCTTTGTAGGTCATTAACATTACTTTGCAGATGGTAGATAAGACAGTGAAGTACCCTAAAGATATTTTAGAGGATGTCTAGTTGAGAGTCGGGAAATTCTTTATTCCTATTGATTTTGTTGTGTTAGATATGGATGAGGATGCTCATATTCCGATTATACTAGGTAGACCATTCTTACACAGTGCAGGTGCTATTATTGATATAAAAAATGGTAGTTTGACCCTTTCTGTAGGGGATGATAAAGTCACATTTAATCTTAATGCTGCTGTGAAGAGTCCTATGATGAAACAGTCATGCTATGCTATTGATGTCATTGATGAGATTGTTGTTGATGATATCTCTCGATCCACTACAAGGATCTTCTGGAGGTCGTTGTTTGTCTTGATGTTTGTGCAGGTGAACGTACTGTTGATGCCGGTAGCTTGATCCAGGATCTTATTGGTGAGGGATTGAATCCGGAGGAGAGCCGGAAAATTGTTGAGTTACCTCAAAGGGTTTGTTCTGTCACGGAGGTAACCCGACCTGAGATGAAACCAGTCCCCTCTAATACGAAATATGCTTTTCTAGATGATAAGGAGTTTTATCCGGTCATTGTTAGTGCTTCTCTTACTAATAGTCAACTTGATAAGCTTTTGTCTATGCTTAAGTCTCATAAGAAGGATATTGGTTATACTATTGATGATTTGACTGGTATTAGTACTGATTTTTGCATGCATAGAATTCATTTAGAGGAGGGTCATAAGCCTTGTATATAGGGTCAATGTCGTTTGAATCCTACCCTATATGCCGGAGGTGGTGAAGAAGGAAGTTCTTAAACTTCTGGATGCAGGTATCATTTACTCAGTGCTTGATTCCTAGTGGGTAAGTCCCGTGCAGGTAGTCCCTAAGAAGGGTGGAACAACTGGTGTTCGTAATGATAAGAATGAGTTGATTCCTACTATAGTTGTTATAGGTTGGAGAATGTGTATTGAATATAGAAAATTGAATTTTGCAACTAAAAAGGATCATTTCCCCCTCTCTTTTATTGATCAGTTGTTGGAAAGGTTAGCTAAGAATAAATATTTCTATTACCTTGATGGATATTCGGGTTTCTTCCAAATTCCCATCCATCCTGATGATAGAGAGAAAACCACCTTTACACATCCTTATGGTACTTTTGCATATCGTAGAATGCCTTTTGGTTTATGTAATGCACCTTTTACTTTTCAACGTTCNATGCACCTTTTACTTTTCACCGTTCCATGATGAGCATCTTTTCTGAGTTCATAGAGTCTATTATGGAAGTCTTCATGGATGATTTTAGTGTTTATGGTACTGATTTTGAATCATGTTTGACTTACTTGACTAAAGTTGTCGAAAGATGTGAGTAGGTGAATTTGGTCTTAAATTGGGAAAAATGCCATTTCATGGTCACAGAAGGGGCAGTATTGGGACATTTGGTGTTCGAACGTGATATTGAGGTGGATAAGGAGAAAATACAGGTAATTGAGTAATTTCCACATCCGGTAAATGTTAAAGGGATAAGGAGTTTTTTGGGTCATGTTGGCTATTATCGCAGGTTTATTAAGGATTTTTCTAGAATTGCGAAACCACTAACCCAATTGCTTTTGAATGATGTTGAGTTTAAATTCACTGATGAATGTCTTGAGTCCTTTAATATGATAAAAAATGCATTGATTTCGGCACATATCATACAATTTGCCGATTGGAATTTACCTTTTGAGATAATGTGTGATGCTAGTGATTTTTCAGTTGGTGCAGTATTAGGTCAAAGGAAGGATAAGGTCCCACATGCTATATACTATGCTAGTAAGACCTTGGATGAAGCTTAAGTCAGCTATACCACCACGGAAAGGAGTTGCTTGCTATTGTTTATGCATTGGATAAATTGCGTGCCTACCTTAGCGGTTCGAAAGTTATTGTTTATAATGACCACACAGCTCTTAAATACCTACTTGGGAAGAAGGAAGCCAAATTGAGGCTTATTCGGTGGATTTTGTTGCTCCAAGAGTTTGATCTCGAGATTCGTGATAAGAAGGCAGCAGAGAATGTGGTAGCTGACCACTTATCGAGGATACAGTATGATGATGGGGAGATCTCTACCCCCATCGATGATTCTTTTCCTGATGAACATCTGCTTCCGGTTTGTGTAAATTCTCCTTGGTTTGCTGACTTTGCTAATTATATTGTTGGAGGTGTCATACCCTCTGATTTGACTTACCAGCAGAAAAAGAAGTTTTGGCATGATGTTAAGCGATACTTTTGGGATGATCCTAACTTGTTTCGTGAGTGTGCAGATGGTTTATATAGGAAGTGTGTTCCGGAATGAATCGTCTATGGTGTACTTCACCATTGCCATTCGTCACGGTATGGAGGTCACGCTGGACCTTCTAAGACGATGTTCAAGGTCCTCGAATCGGGTTTTTATTGGCCCACTATTCTGCAGGATGCTAGACCTTTCATTATGTCTAGTGATTCTTGCCAACGAACAGGTAATATCTCAAAAAGGCACGAAATGCCTCAAACAGGTATATTGGAAGTGTAGATTTTTGATGTTTAGGGCATTGATTATATGGGACCTTTCCCATCTTCTAATGGAAACCGTTACATATTATTTGCTGTAGATTATGTTTCTAAGTGGGTGGAAGCAATTGCTACTCCCATTGTGATTCTAATATGGTTTGGAAGCTTTTTAAGCAGGTCATCTTTCCTAGGTTCGGAGTCCCTAGAGCTATCATTAGTGATGGGGGATCACACTTTCTTGAGAAGAGGATTAATAAGCTGCTTGAGAAGTACAGGGTTTACAACCGCATAGGTTTATCCTACCATCCACACACAAGCGGCCAAGTTGAGGTTTGCAATAGTGAGATCAAGTCCATTCTACAAAAAACGGTTGCAATATCAAGGAAGGATTGGACTAACGAGCTCTATGATGCTCTATGGGCGTATATATAGGACGGCTTTCAAAACTCCAATTGGAACTTCACCATTCCAATTGGTCTATGGTAAAGCATGTCATCTTCCGGTTGAGCTAGAGTACAGGGCATATTGGACAGTAAAAGAGTTGAACATGGATGCTAAGCTTGCGGGAGAAAAGCGACTTCTTCAATTAAATGAGCTCGATGAATTTCGTTTAGCGGCATATGATAGTGCCAAAATCTACAAAGAGAAGACTAATTGGCACGACAAGAGAATGATCAGAAGAGAGTTCCAAGTTGGTGACAAAGTACTTCTATTCAACTCTCGTTTAAGATTATTCACTGGAAAGCTGAAATACAGGTGGAGCGGTCCTGTTACGGTTACTATGGTGAGCAAATTCGAGTTCGTTGATGTTCAAAATGATATAGGTGAAAATTTCAAGGTCAACGGACAACGATTGAAGCTCTATTATGAAGGTGATGGGGTTGGATTAGTGGAAGAGGTGCAATTCCAGAATCCCGACTCACATTGACCACTCCAGGTTCACGGTCAAGCTAATGACCCTAAACAAGCGCTTCTCGGGAGGCAACCCGAGCTTTCTATCTCTTTTTAACTCTCTTTATGTGTTTTTGGTGTGTTTTAGTTTATTTTCGTAATTTTTAGTTCACTGTATGTTTTCGTGTGTTCTTAGGTATAATTGAGTAACTAGGGGTTTTCAGTAGAATTCCAAAGTCAAAAGTCTAAGTCAAGGTCAAGTTGAGTGAAAAAGAGAAAGTGAAAATTTGCTAAGTGTCAAAAAGAAGAAAACAATGTGGCTAGGGTGAAACATGGCAGATGCGGACGCATGGAACTTTTATGCGCCCGCATCTGCACTCCAGAGGCCCCAAAATTTTTTTGAATGAGGTTGATGCGGACACATGGGGATTTTATGCGCCCGCATCAGACCTCTAGAAGCCCCCAAGATCCCCCCCCTGCTCTTTTTCTTTTACTCCTTTTTCTTTTTATCTTTTCTCTCACCTCACATCTCCTACCACCAATCTTCTTCTACCTTCAAACTCCATTAAAACCCCAAAACTCAAAACTTCTTTATCTCATATCTCGCTCAATCTTTACCCAAATCAACCCAAATTTTAACAAAATCATCCTCTCATCTCCCTCAACAAAACCCCCAAATTAATTTTTGAACAAAATTTCGGTTTTGGGGTCAATAGAGGCGCGCCATTTTTGATGTTTTTTGGGTTGTTTTTGTCAATTTTTGGGCTCTTTGGGTGTCTTTTCTACTCAATTTTCACTTCATCTTCTTCCATTAAGGTATGAAACCTATTCTGAGCAAGTTTTGGCAAGTTTTATGGATTTTTCATGGTGTTCAAATTCTTGGGTTTTAGAGTTACGAACTTCAGTTTGTGATTTTAAGTTTTATGCTTTTGTTATTATATTTGCTAAGTGCTTGGTTCTTGCCCTCTAATTTCATGAAGTTAGTAGATTGGTTTATGCTTGTAATACTCTTGTTACTTGCTACTTGAGTTGACTATTGTGTCATGAGTGTTTTGATTGAGTTGAATGAATTGTGTTGCATTGTGATAACTTTTGGAGTTTTGGAGTATTTGTGATTGTTGAGGAAATTGGCTTTGTGATGATGGTGGTTTAGGTGGAAGTTGTTGGATATCACTATTATTCCCAGTGCCCACCTTATGGTGGGCCCCGCCATCAGTAGGAGGGTTTGTAACCTCCTCCCGCCGTGTTCTTCATGATTATGTGTCCCGGGAAGGGACAATGTTCGGCTTGGGAGTGTGATTAGTTACTCATGTATATTTTGTAATGAGTTTTTTTTTTCTGCATTCAAAGAACCAAAAAAAAAATCAGAAAAATCAGGAAAAAAAAATAGTTTAGTTTTGTTTTGTTTTGTTTTCTTAACTTTTTCTTTTTGGAGTTGGTTTTGTTTTTCCTTTGCTGGTTTGACCTTTAGAGCAGGATTATGTGGGTGTGTTCGATATTGGATTCCCGGTTATTTCTTGAGTTTGCGTTGTGTTAGATGTTTCTAAACTCTGCTTTTCTTTTGCTTTTCTTTATGTGTTTTGGGACAACTGTTTAGTCTTACGATTTATTGCTTTCTAGTGTAGTTTTTACTGCTTTCGTAGGACTGTTGCATGGTTTGTGTGTTTTGGTTTTGCAATTAGTAGTCAAATTCCTATTATTGGCTTGTTTGTTTGCAATAGAATTGTGCGCAGATTTAGTTGTAATCTTTGAAATTGTCGAATTTGATGCCGAGAGGTAAGAATACCACAATAACACCACTGAATAATAAGTGGAATTAGTCTAGGCATGAGCGAGAGCCGGTAGATGAGTTTTGAGGGAGTCTAAGGCGAGAGAACTAGTGATCCCTAATTTGACGATAATTGTGAGATTGAATGTTCTATGTTAGTGAATCCATTATTTGTTCTTGGAGACCCGAATGACCCTAGGCCTTAACTATTAATTTTAATCACCGTAATTTCCCGCAGTTAATTAGTAGTTAATTAGTCAATCGATCATTCTCAACCAAGGCCCTTTACACAATTTAAGCTTTTTAGAACTACTATAGGTTAATCGCTTTCCTGAGGATTCGATCCCTACTTCCCTAGCTACATTAGTTAGAGTTGTCCGGGTATTTTTTATAGGTGGACGATAGCCTCATCATTTACGTGATTAACCAGTTTAACGTTATCATGACTCACATACAACATCACATAAAAACATGCATATAATCAAGCAAAACCATATTAATTATGTTTGATTTTAAGTGATTCTAAAACAATCTTGTGTGTCCTTTAATTAAGTTGTATTTCCATTACTAAACTTTCGCTGTGGGTGATTAACTATTTACCATTTTCCTTGACCACACATTAAACTGTGAGTGGCAACATGTATAAAAATATTTGCTCATTAACTTTCATTAACTATGTAAATAAAAATTCAGAAACTACTTTTCTTGTTGATTAAGTAACTAATCAACTTAAATAACTTCCTTTCTTCCATATTAAGCTATTGGCCAACTGTTAATCTAATTATAACATTCCAATTCAATCATAGAAGAATTTATATTGCTATAATAGTGGAATGTTAAAACAATATAAAATCATGCTTTTAATTCTTTCAGAAACTTGTCATACATGTCAATTCACAATCCAATCAAGCACAATCACATATCAAATGAGAGAAACCAAGGAATAATTCTAATTTTAATGTCTATCTTTAGTACTTACGTACCTTGTGTTGTAATCTATGTAGCATGGGTACTTCTAATGGATAGCCGTCCCCGAACCCGATTCGTCCCTATTTTGTGGACGAACCCAATTGTTCATGTTATAATTTACCGTACCCATTAACAATATTTTTCAGAATAGCCGTTTTCTGTCCCCGTATCCGTATTCGTTTTCGATCCCGCTCCCGACTCCGTGCAACCTAGGTTGTAATGGTGATCCGCCACAACTTCTAAAAGTCAACTAGATCGAAGTTTCCTACGTAGAGAAACCGAAACTAAATCAAAAACTTGTTGAATAGGTTCCGCATCAACTCTAAACTGACTTTCTACATTCGAAACTTATCCAAAACATTCCCTATATGGTCTCCATTCAATTCCCTAGTTTATTTTAATTTTTCTATTGCAAAATACTTGATTTTAGATAATTTTCCAAAAATTACAGCTTTGTAAACTTCCTCAAAAATACCCTTAAACCTTTCTAATTATCATATTTTGACCATAAAACACCATGGTCATGTCCTAAGATCAATATACAATACTTAGATGTATTAAAGACAATTATTACTTACTATGTTACATGTTACGATTTTTATTGGGCATAAACATGTGTTACTAAAAATTTACAGCTTTATTTATTTAACTAAAACCCATTAAAAACTCATAAAAACATCATGAGTTCATCATAAAACTCTTTTACAATCCACTAACAACATCATGAATCAAATCTATGCTTTAGAATAATATTTCATAAAACAAAACATGCTTAGGAAAAATTGTTTTTAATAATCCTACCTTTCATAAGTTTAAAAATAATAGCCCCACCTTTACATTGTCCCTGAACAGTCCCATCTTTATTTGTATTTTACTTTTGTTGGGCCTTAACCTGTAAGTAACCTACAAAACTAGTAAATTGGAATATTTTGTTGTGTTTTGGCCTTCCTGCCTTCCAATAGCTCATTTTCTTACCCTTATTAACTAAAGAGATCTTCTGTGGCTCACACAAAATCACAACCTTATGCTCACTTAGCCAATCCATCCCGAAAATGACTTCCAAGTCACCTTAATCAAACTCGATTAGGTTAGCCTTAACATCTAAAAATTTCCTTGAACATTATACTTCTTGTCCTGATGTTAACACTATCGACATTATAGTATCTACTTTTCCCAAAACAGGCATTAACTTTTTCCAATATCTTAGTGGATATAAAAGAATATGTTGCACCAGAATCAGACAAAACATTAACAGGAAGAGAATGAATAGAGAATGTTCCTTACTAGCATCAGCTTCACTCAGCTTTCCAATATACGAGGTCTTAGTCTGCCCTCCTCCCTTTCCACATCCATTCCCATTCATGGCTTGTTACATTGCCTTTCCTCCCATGTTTCCTTGGAAACCCTTCTGCTGACCTCCAGTTGAATTCCCTTTGAATTGAGACCCTTGTCCTTCCTTTCCCTTGTTCTTAGAGAAGCACTTATACTCACGGTGTCCAAGCTTGTTGCACAAACGACAAGTCACTTGGTTCCCAGCACAGTCGTTGCTAGGGTGATTGTTAGGACATTTCTTGCAGAAGTACGCACGACCTCCTTGATTAGCAATTTGTACCCTATTCCCATTTCCATCAGCAGGCTTCCAAAGTTTCCCTTATTTCGCTGAAAGTTATTGTTGAAACAAGGCTTCTTAAATACAACATGACTCCCTTGTTAGTTGAAGTTTCCTCCACCATCCATTCTTTTCTCCCTCGTGTCACCTTCTTTCAACACCTCCTTCTTCTTCTGGTCTAAGGCATACAAATATGCAGCTTTTCCATACAACTCATCCAAGGACTTAATTAAAGACTTGCCCCACTAGTTGCAACTAGATGTCTATGGGTAACCCTCTCTCAAAACAACTAGCCTTCAACTTTTCATTTGCCATAGCCTCCTTAGCAAACCTAGAAAACTCTATAATGTTTGAGTAGTACTCACTCACTGACATACTCCCCATCTTAAGCTCCAGAAACTCATCAGCTTTCTTTTTTTGAAGGAACACATGATAGAACTTATTGCGAATCTATTCCTGAAACACAGCCCAATTGAACCTTAGCAAAGCCCTAATCATAGCTTCATTCTGTGACCACCAAAAATCAGCTTCTCCTCTAAGATAGTAAACTGCATGGTTTACCTTAAACTCTTCTGGACACTAAACTGCCCCAAACAGATTGTTAAACTCTCTCTAACATCCATCTAAAACAGTTGGGTTGGGTTCTCCTTGGTAAGTAGGCAACTTATTTTGTGCAATTTTCTTGAAAACCCCTCCAACGATGTCACCTCCATTACCATCCCCTCTAGCAGCTAATTGTTCAGCTACAGTAGCTAATTGTCTTACTACATTATTCAGCTGATTGTTGTTATGTTCAGCCACCCTTTTTCTCTTATAGAGGGAAAATACCTTTATATTAAACTATGTCTAACTCTAACTTAGAACAACACAAGCTTATAACAAAAAAGCATTTGCTCAATTCGTCTCACAAAAGAAATTTTCATTCTTTTAGAGCGAATGATTCACTTAGTTTTGATTGTGTACACAACCATTCAAGTAAAATAAAGCACATAATAATAAAATAATATTTTCTTGGTTTTGCTCTTCTTGATGCTTCATTTCGAAGAGATCTGACTTATTTACTATTTTATGCTCACAGGGGTTCTTAAATGCTTAGTTTCCTCAAATTCCATATGGCTCGCAACCACTTATTCGGAAAGTAAATAACAATCTAAAATGTCCAACATTCTAAACATCTTCATTACTAAACAATATCAAGCTAAGTCATATCTATAACAAAACTTCTATACATTAACATTATCCAGCTTGCCCTTAGACACCACATATTTTCTTCTAAATCCTCCTTAACATCTTCATCCATGGCTTCTTCAAGGTCAAGCTCATTTTCTTCTTCTTTGGAATCACTTACCAAGTCCACATACACTGGAATCACCGGGTTTGGATTCTCAATGTCATAACACGAACTATCGTTTGTCTCATAGACATAAGAACCTGAAGTAGCTTAATTTTCACTCATTGCTTCATTCTCTTGAACACTTAGGACTTGTGTGGGTGGGGTCTCCTCACTTGCATTTAACTCCAGAAATTCTTGCTCCTTTGCAATGTAATTTGCCAACTACCTCCAATCACCAGGCCACCCCATTGACCATTTCGATCCGTATACTTAGTGTAGTTTGGAAGTCCTCCAATGAAATGAAAGTCACTTAACATCTCCTTAATCTCCAAATAGGGTGGACGGTTTGGCTAACAATTAACAATTAAAACAGACACGTGATCATGTTGGTCCCACTGTGGTAACTTCAACAATGAACTCGTGTATGAACAATAGAACCGAATCTTCCATACATATTGGGGTGGACTCTCATAGTCCTTCTTCTCCAAGGTTCCCATCTGGGTTTCCTTACTAGGCATATTATCCACCATCCTTACACGACACCTAAAACTAATGGGCCATCCTTCCTACAACAAAACCAAGATAACAGTTCCATAACAAAAGGTTTGGTGGCTAACATACAATTTCTTCTACACATAACTATCCACATAAACAACACTTCAAAACATGTAATTAAATGCATGAAGGAAGAGAAATAAAGTCTATCCTACATGCCCCAACTTCCTACCCAATCTCACCACATTATATGAAAGCTATAACACATAGTACATACCTAAATTCCTTGCGTACCTTCACATGTAGGGGATTTTAAAACTTTTATTTTTCAAAACTTTCTATTTTCAGAAATTACTATTTTTAGAAAAATTTCCATTCCCAATAACTTTCTACAATAAGAAATTTCTCTTTCCAAAATAAAACCTATGGTACCCCCAAAAACAAAAATTTATTTTTGTTCGAAAACTATGATCTAGTAACAACTTTGTAACACCCTGGAATTACCTAAGTTCCTCCTCTCGATTTTTAAGAAATATTATGATATAAATAAAGAATAAAAGTTACAAAACTTCTTAGAAATTACAAAAAACCAAAGTATTACCACCACCGTGATAACGGCAAAGGCTTTTGTCAAAGTACTTCAACAGGATGTCTTTTAAAACCAAAACCAAATTAAAACTCAAAAAGATACTTAAAATAAACTCTAAACAAACAAAGTCAAAAACCAAAAGAAAACCAAATTAAATCTTTATTACACTTCGGAACCATCTTAATGGCCCTTCAATACCAAATAAACTTTAAACTTCAAAACGAATGTCTACATCAAACTAATAAATACCATATTAATTTTCTTGAATTTAAGGTGATTCTAATAATAATCTTGTGTGTCATTTTATTAAACTAAACTTCCTTTACCAAACATTAAATGTGAGTGGCGAAGTAACTACCTTTTCCTTCACTACACATTAAAACTGTGAGTGGCAACATGTATATAAATATTTTCTCACTAACTTCTAAAAATCATGTGAATAAAAATTCACAAACTACCTTTCTTGTTGATTAAGTAACTAATCAACTTAAATTACTTCTTTCCTTCTTTATAAAACTATCGGCCAAGTTTAAATAATTTTAACATTCCAGTTACTCTTGATAAATTAATAATGCTATAAAAGTAGAATGTCAAACAATATGAAAGTTATACTTTCATACTAGCATACTTGTCATGCAAGTCAACAAAGAAACAATTCATATATCCATTCACAGCATGTAAACTCATCAACCAAGCATGAAATCTACTTCTACTTTGCCTTAAGTATTTGCGTACCTTGTAAAGTATTGGTGATCTGCCACAACTCCTAAAAATCAACTAGATCGAATTCTCCTACATAGAGAAAATCGAAACAATATTAAAACCTTGTTGACTAACTTCTACAACAACTCTAAACTAACTTTTTATGCTGGAAACTTGTCCAAAATGTTCCCTACATGGTCTCTATTCAACTCCATAACTTAGTTTAATTTTTCTTTCGCAAAACACTTGATTTTTGTAATTTTGCCAAAAATGACAGCTTTGTAAAATTTCTTTAAAACACTTTGAAACCCTTCTAAATATCATATTTTAATCATAAAACACTATATTCATGTCCTAAGATCATCATACAAAGTTTAAATGTATTAAAGTAAATTATAACTAATTATTTCATGTGTTTCTATTTTTATTAAGTCATGAACATGTGACAACAAAAACTCACAGCTTTGTTTAATTATTCAAAACTCCTTAAAACCCATCAAAACATCATAAATCATGGATAAAACTCTTTTACAATCTATTATCATCATTATGCATCTAATCTATGGTTTAAAATTATTTTTTATGAAGTAAAACATGTTCATAATATTTGTACTCTTAGTTTTCATGCTTATAAAAATTGGACAGCAATAATAACCAACTTTAAAACCCTTTAAAATCAAGATAAGCTTCATAATATCATCAAAAATTCGTACAACAACAATTCATGATCATAATATTGAAGTTTAAATCGCTAAAAACCATAAAACCATGAATTTCATAAATTTATTTCATGATCAACTTTATAAATTCATACTTTAAACATAATCATAACTTTATAAAACAAGATTAGAATCATAAAAACATAACTGAACATAATTATAAGCATGAATTTTACAAGATTGAATTAAAAAGAAAAGAGGAAGAAAAAACAAATTATAATAGATTTGAACATACCGAACGAGAGGAGGAGGTGGCCAGCGCAAGTGGTGGTAGGTGGGTGCAGGCGGCGTGCGGTAGCAGTGGCGGCAGCAGGGGGCAACGCCGACGAGTGGGAGCTCCAGTGAGAGGGTGACAAAGAAGGGGAAGCGACGAAGAACAAGGGCCCGACTTACGAAAAACAAAAGACATACGAAGCATGTTTTAACTGAATATAAAGATTAAAATAAACTAAATCCTAAAGCGGTCACCCATGCATGTTTAAATCGCAAATTATGTATGCATTAACTAAAAGTCCGCGTAGACTTACTTCTATATCTGTTTGTAGGTCCATAACGAACGTATGAATGTTATAACTCAGTATTTTGATAGTGAAATTACACATGACAACAAGTAGAGGCCACTATACGCGGGGGGACACTGTGACCTACTGTTATCCTTACCCTCGTTCTTGAATCTATAGGTATGAGACCCTATTATCCTTGGCTGTCATTTTTGCCCTTGCGTTATGACCTAATGGGGTTCCGTTAGCTTCTGAAAGGAAGACGGGAAAGGAAGACGGTGGAGACTTCTCTACTTGGTTTTTGAGCTTCTAAAGTCACTTCCTAAACCAAGCATACTCACACCATGCAAACAAACTAATGACATTCAATGTCCGTGAAAAGGGCACGTCGGCCCCCAAAGCCTCGGGTCCACAATAATTCAATTATGTCTCTCAAATGAAGTGTTGAGAGAGGTTGCCAAGGAGACGACTGTTGTGGGTTTGTGGTTGAAGTTGGTGTCACTTTGATGTGGATTTTAAGTGGTACTCACAAATATAGCCTAAAACTCACGATTTTCTACAATTAAACTCTCCACTCATGGATTGATATAATTGAAGACTAATTAATCAATACACTCCTATAATTAATTAACTAGGATCTAAATTTGTATATCACTCTTGACAAACACAATTATGAAGAAAATTCGAACAAGTATAATTGCACAAATTTCCTTAAAAAATTCAAGTGTTGAATTTTTATTTTTCAATGTGTAAAACATAATTAATTTACATCCTAATGTTGAGATTATTTATAGGTATAATCATCAACAAAGTCCTAGCTAAAAACAACTAAGAAACACGTGAAAACAAGTAGGAAAACACGCCCACTTGTGCCACTTGCACATGTTGCACAACAAACTCAAGATAAGATTGCCACATCATCATGCAACTTGCAACTTGATCATATCATTCCTAACAAACTCTAACTAACTAACTAATCGAGAAAATATCCTAACAACTTGACTAAGTAATTAATAAACAAGAAAATCATCAGAAATTATCCTAAAAATTACGAAAATATCTTGGTGCCCAAGATCTTAAAAATTCGTCAAAATACACGCCTCAAGCTTCGTCCATTTTTGCACAAATTCAAGAACACCGTGAACTTCAAGAAATGCTTCACGATTTAATTGGTTAATCAAGAAACCTTCAAGAAACCATTCTCCATGTCTTTTAGCATATTTATGATGATCAAGACTCCACAAGAAATAATAATAATATCCAAGATGAGAAAACCCTATCAAGTGAAATGGGAAAAAACTCATAGACCAAACCAACTTGTTCCCTGTTACCACCATGTGTTTCCATCCTGTGAGTGCATTAATAATCTGTTAAACCTTCTTTTAATGACTCACTCCACCAGTGACAAGAATTAATGATCACCATCTATAGTGTTGGCTAGGAAGGCACCACCATCATTAGAATTTACAATGTCAACCTTAATCATTGTCACCCATACCTGTGATTTATCCTTATCAAACCCAATAGCATTTATTAATAGGTTGATTGGCTCATCCACTATTTGTGATTCATAGGATATTTCTCTAGGACCTAAATTTACATCAATCTCCCCTGGTTGAAAAGAATTCACCCTCAAATTCACATCATCATAGTATGGCGAGAGATCCCGAATATTGAAAGTAGCACTCATATTACCATACTCATCAGGCAAATCAATTTTATAGGCATTGTCTCCATATAATTCAATCACCTCTAAAGGTCCATCAGCTCTAGGCATTAATTTATTCTTCCTTTGATGAGGAAAACGATCCTTTCTGAGATGAATCCATACCAAATCACCAGGTTTGAAAACATGCTGAGTTCTCTTCTTATTAGACCGCCTCCTGTAGACTTCATTCATCCTAGAAATATTCTTCTTCACTGCTTCACACGTTTTATTAAAGATTTTCACCCTCTTTTGCGCATCTAAATGGATTTCGTCTCTAGCCAAGGAAATCAGATCAATGGGCATATATAGATTGATCCCATACACAATTTTGAATGGGGAATGTCCTGTGGTGGATAAAAAAACCCTGTTATATGCAAATTCTGCATGGCATAGGCGCACATTCTAATCCTTCTGTATCTTACTCACAAGTCCACGTAACAAGGTGCCCAAAGTTCTGTTTGTGACTTCAGTCTGCCCATCTGTTTGGGGGTGATGAGAAGTACTAAAAAGCAGATTGGTACTAACCATCTTCCGCTAACACTTCCAAAAGTGACTAAAAAAATTCGAATCTCTATTACTTACCACACTTTTGGAAATTCCATGCAGCTTCACAATCTCCTTAAAGTATAGATCAGCAACATGTTGAGCATCATCAGTTTTATTCATGGTCACAAAATGCGCCATCTTAGAGAATCTGTCAACCACTACCATTATTGAATCTCGTCCCCTCTATGTCCTAGGAAAACCAATTATGAGATCCATACTGACACTATCCCAAGGTGTATCAGGAACCGGTAATGGCGCGTAAAGTCCTTTGACAAAAGTGGATTTTTCTTTTTGACATGTAGCACACCTGCAAACCACTGATTGAATATCACCTAACATCTTAGGCCAATAAAAATATTCACTCACCATATCATAGGTCTTGTGAATCCCAAAGTGTCCAGCAAGTGAGCCACAATGAGCTTCCCATATCAACAATTCACGTACTCCACTTTTAGGAATGCATAGTTTATTGTTTCTGAATAAGAAACCATCCTGAATTGTATAGTTTCTAGAAGGATGTTGATATTCTGAAGCAAAATCTGAATCATTGGCTTATAATTCCTTCAAGTGCTCAAATCTCAAGACTCTAGTATCAACCATAGCAAGTAAATATGCTCTCCTTGATAATGCATCAGCTATCATATTATTCTTGCCTTCTTTGTACCTGGATGAAAAAGTGAAAGATTGGAGAAATTCCACCCACTTGGCGTGTCTGTGGTTGAGTTTCTGTTGACCATTGATATAATTAAGGCTTCATGATCTGAATTTAAAATAAATGGCGTTGGGCGCAAATAATGAAACCAATGATCAAGTGCTCGAACAATGGCATAAAATTCACTATCATAACTGGAGTAATTCAGTTTGGCGCCACTCAGCTTCTCACTGAAGTATGATACAGGCTTCCTTTCCTGAATTAGTACTGCCCCAATGCCTACACCACTTGCATCACATTCTAATACCAAATTGATGTAGATTTTAAGTGGTACTCGCAAATACAACCTAAAACTCACGATTTTTAACAATTAAACTCTCCACTCCTGGATTGATTTAATTGAAGACTAATTAATCATTACACTCCTGTAATTGATTAAATAGGTTCTAAATTTGTTTATCACTCTATTAATGAAGAAAATTCGAACAAGTATAATTGCACAAAATTTCGTAAAAAATTCAAGTGTTAATTTTTTATTTTTCAGTGTGTAAAACTTAATTAATTTACATCCTAATGTTGAGATTATTTGTAGGTATAATCATCAAAAAAATCCTAGCTAAAAACAACTAAGAAACACGTGAAGACAAGTAGGAAAACATGCCCACTTGTGCCACTTGCACAAGTTGCTCAACAAACTCAAGATAAGATTGCCACATCATCATGCAACATGCAACTTGATCTTATCTTTCCTGACAAACTCTAATTAACTAACTAATCAAGAAAATATCCTAACAACTTGACTAAATAATTAATAAACAATATAATCATCAGAAATTATCCTAAAAATCACGAAAATATCTTGGTGCCTAAGATCTTGAAATTTCGTCAAACTACATGCCACAAGCTTCGTCCATTGTTGCGCAAATTCAAGAACTCCAAGAACTTCAAGAAATGCTTCAAGACTTAATCTGTTAATCAAGAAACCTTCAAGAAACCATTCTCCATGTCTTTTAGCATATTTATGATGATCAAGACTCCACAAGAATTAATAATAATAATGTCCAAAATAAGAAAACCCTATCAAATGAAATGGGAAAAAACTCATGGACCAAACCAACTTGTTCCCTGTTACCACCATGTGTTTCCAACCTGTGAGTGCATTATTAATCTGTTAAACCTTATCAAACCCAATAGGATTTATTAATAGTTTGATTGGCTCATCCACTATTGGTGATTCATAAGATATTTCATTAGGACCTAAATTCACATCACACTTTATATGTCAAAGAGTGTGATCAAACGCCTACTACTTAAATCTAGGCATCATGATCTTTGTCCAGAAGAAGATAAACCGCTTGAGTCTCATTTAGATGAGTTCTTCTCTATTGTTATGGATTTGCAAAACATTGATATTGATATCGATTATGAGGATATGGCTATTAGGTTATTTCTCTACTGCCTTCTTATAAGCACTTTTGAGATACATTATTATATGTTTGAGATGATTTGAGTTTAGAGGGTGTTAAGGATGCCTTAACCCAAAGAGATTTAATTGACAATAAATTAGTTAATATTTCTAATAATTCTACTCACATTAATGCTTTGGTTGCTCATGGTGGTAAGAATTTTGGTAAGGAAAATGTTTGTAACTATTGTCATGTGAAGGGTCATATCAAAGCCGATTGTTGAAAATTGAAGAAGAAGAAGAAGAATAGGAATAAATCCAATGAGGACAAATTCACAAAACCAACACGGGCCTCGATGATGATGTTGCACTTTAGGGTTACAAGTTTTGGGGCTGCGGTTTCTACGGTCTCTCTATGATAAGTGCCTCTTGAGATCTCTTGGTGTGGACCCAGGGCTGTGGGTGTCCACGTGCGCTTTCTTAAAGGACATTGAATGTCGTGTTAGTCTGTTGTCATAGTGTGAGAATCCTTGGCTTGGGGGTGAGTCTAGAATCTCAAAACCCAAGTAGAGAAGTCGCCACTATCCTCCTTTCGGGAGCTAATGGAACCCCATTAGATCATAGCCCAATGGAAAAATAACAGCCAAGGATAAGAAGGTCTCATATCTCTGGATTTGGAGTCAAGGGTAAGGACAACACTAGGTCACAATGTTCCCCCGCGTATAGCGGCCTCTACTTGTTCTCATGTGTAATTTGACAATCATAATACCGAATTATAGCAATCATATTTCCGGTTTAGATGGGTTTTCAGTAATGCACACATAATTTCCGCTTTATCATGCATTGGTGATCGCTTTAGGATTAAGTTGATTTTAATATTAGTTTAGTGGAATCATGCTTCTTAGGTCTTCTGAGATAAACATGACTTCTAGGTGATCAACAACATTAAACATCTAGCATGAGTCACATAAAACCTAAATCAAAGTTCCTACTTAAGATTGATTTTAATTTAATGTCAAATAATCAATTTGTTAATTTTGCATGAATTTGATTATAAACATGTCAATTCTCTAGTAGAGCACTAAAATCACATAATGATGCTAACTAACTTATTTGAAGAACTCAAATCGATGGTTACGATGTTGTTGGCTTCACTCAAAGTACCTTTTCTGCAAGTCGACGACCCTTTAGAATCGAGAGCTTGAAGAATCTTAATTAATTGATTATGATACTAATATAAGTGTGTTTGGCATGGATTCCGAAAGAGGGCACGAAAACCGAAAGAAAATTTTAGAGAGAAAAAATGGTGAGTTAGAGAGAGAAAGTGGGAGTTGAGAAGAAGTTGTGAGAATTGTTGGAATTGATTGTTGTATGAAGGGGTATATATAGTGGTGGAAGTACCATCATTGAGCGCCAGGGTGCCGGAAGAGCGCTAGAATGCCTAGAAACAAGCGCCAGGACGCTCGAGGCGAGCACTAGGGCGCCTACTGAGCGTTGTGGCGCAGCTCCCCTGGGCGCTAGGATGCTGATTGGATGCCTGGACGCTCTCCCTACGCTATGGCGCTCAATGCCCTGAATTTCCATTTTTACGCGGTATATCTATGGTGCTTCCTTGTTTCATATATTTTCTTCCATAAATCAAAATATTTTGATACATTACGAGAATGTATGACATTTACTTCCATAACACCATTTACACACTTCCATAACCTAGAGTTGCCATAAACCGAACAAACCTTTCTAGAAGGTTCATCAAATCCAGTAACATTCATACGCTTAAATTAATTTAATTTAGTTTCCAAAATGAATTTAAATGAAACGATAATAAAATTAAAATAATAAAATCATTTTAAGCGTGCTTCGACCATTATAACTCATCTTCGGTTAACTCTTATCGACCACTATTTTACTTATTTATTTATCTGTTTTCAAGCACTCGACTTTCAAGAATCGGACATTGAAAATTATAAAATCATTTTAAGCCTACCTCGACCATTATAACTCATCTGCTGTTAACTCCTATGGACAACGATTTTACTTATTTATTTGTTTATTTTCAAGCACTCGACTTTCAAGAATCGGACATTGTTGCGATGTGGTACATGATAATTGTCAGTCATTAGGTGGGACTAAAAATAGGTGTCTACAGTTACCCCCACTTTGACTGAGTTTGTAGAGATGACTAGCCTCGTAAAACGAAAGTCAAAGTACTTGGTACCAACAAAACAAAGGTTAGTTTTACCTGCACAAAAATGATTCATCCTAATAAAGTGCTATGTTTCTTGAGGATGAAGAAAAGTCCCTTTCAGATGTTGTGTGATCGTATAGGAGGTTCCGGAAAAGGCGCCTATACCATCCAGCTACATATCAAGTTCCGGAAAAGGCGTATGTACCATCCGGTCGTGTGTGAGGTTCCAGGAAAGGCGTCTTTACCATCCGGAGATAGATTCTTTAAGACTAAGGTATATCGTCTGACGATCCAAACATTTCTGCTTTAGAGTCAGCTTGCCCGTTGGGAAACGTGATGATGTCATAGAGAGTTGATTTATTGTCCTCTGGCTTGCTTGACCTTGTTTGGTGTCTAGGGGCACTTTGGTAAATTTGACCCGGCTCATCTTTCGGGGCATTTTAGGAATTTTTACCCGATTTGTATTTTGGGGTAATTTTGGTAATTTGGACGAGGAATGTTGGTAAATGGCGGCAGGGGATGTCGGAGTATGAGAAGTAAACCTCGCTCGAAGTACAAAAGACAAAATCCCCAAATTGCAATGTGGGCCCCATAGGGGGTCTTGAAATTCGCCACCTTTGCGCCAGGGCGGAAACCGAGCGCCACGACACAACCCCGGCGCCTAGGCACTCGTGTAGGGCCCTGTGGATGCTGATTAGCTCAATTGAACTTGTTGTTGTTGTTTGTATTTGTTTTTGTTGGTGCTTGTATCCGTGTTTTGTCTCACACTAACACCTTCTTGCTTTCTTCTTCTTCTTTCTCGAACAAACCCAACCAAAAGTCCCAACCTCCGTGGTTGTTCTTGAAGCTTTTAGCTCGGATTTTTCGCGTGGAACTTGCTCACCAACAATGTAAGTGCTCTAAATTTAGCTCATGTTGTTGTTTTCTTGCTTAAATTTTTCAAAATTCCTCACTTAGTTCATGAAGTAGTAGTGACCCCAAATTTGGGTTTTCTTGATTTTGCTCATGAATGTCGAAATTGATGCATGTTCTGGCTTCTATGAGTGTAATGGAAACCATATGAAGTGATTTGAGCCAAAACAAGTGAGATTTGAGTAAAAACTCCACTTGTTAGTTTAGGGTATGTAGTAGTCAAATGGAAAATTTGATTTTGAGTGAGTGAATGAGAAAAAATTGCCTCATTGTGTTGAATTGTTTGATAAAAGTGTGTTTGTGACTTGAAAACAACATGAATTNAAAACAGCATGAATTGAGCTCTTGTGGTATTTTGTGAAACTTAGCTCATATAGTTCATATGAACTTGAAGTGAACTAAAGTAGTGAATTTTGTGTAATTTACCTCTCTTGATGAATGAACTTTCTTTCCACGTATTAATGGTGATGATAAATTGAGAATGGCTCAAAGTGGAAACAATTCATGGACTTTTTAATTTCTGCAAAATGACTACTAGCTTACATAGGTCATATAAGTTAGGTGATTCCCTTTTGGTCATAATAAACTTAACTCACTTTGATCTTCATGAATAAGATGATGGTTTTACATGTCATTTGAAACAAAACCATGTTTAAAATTGTCTTGAAATGAATGAACCAAACATAGAAGCTCACGCCACCAATTTTAGTTCAAAATTATTTTCCTTAAGCTTCTAAATGCTTCCATGTAATGCTCTTGTTATTAAAAACAAATGTAGACATGCATATTTGCTCATATTAGCCCGCTTTTTTCCAAACTCTGAAATGATAATCTTGTTGGCCAATAAGGCAGAAAATGTTAGAAATGTTGGTTTGTTGGATGCTGCTGAGACTTTGAGTCTTCCAAATTTTATCGCAAGTGGCTGGACAACCATGACTCATGGTTATTTATGAGAAATATCCATATATAGTCGTTGTGCTGCAGAGATTTCTGCTCAAAATCCTTATATTTTGCAGGTCTAGTTCAAATGATGACATTGTGGAGGTGGAGGACGTATGCCAGGTGTCCTCCAAGAGGCCTAGATTGTGGGCTCCCGGGGAGTGGCAGCCTAACATGTTGGCATTTGATCGGGCTCAGCATATTTCTCACCTTACCCTCTGAAGCCATGTGAGTGACTAACTCTTGTACTTTCTGTTTTTTTCTTTTCCGGGTTTTTTTGTGTTCAATCTTCAATCTTTCTTTTTCCTTCTGCAAGATAACGACCATCTAAGGTGGTTTGGCTCGAGCACTCTATTCTTGGAGGGGATTGCTTTACTCCGAGGGCAGTGTGATCCTGATCTTCTCAGCATGCTCTCGGGATGTGGAGTTGATGACTTCATTTGGGGCCTTCAGTCCCACGAGAGCATGAAAATCTCTCGAGTATTCACTCTTTGTCTCTTGAATTGGTGGTGGGATACCACTAACTCCTTTCACTTTCCGTGGGGTGAGATGACCATTACTTCATTTGATTTTGCTGTTTTGACCGGCCTTTCTTTCTCTCCTCTCCTTATCAAGGTCAACGATAAACTCACCCCTCCTTCATTCTATGACACAGCAACTTCTAGGGCATGTGTGTAGTAAGATAGGTAGAGGAAAGTCTGTTAGTTCTCAGACCTTGAGTAACGGTCATTCTTTGCCTGGCACTACCCGAGAGCAAAAGGTTCGTATTGTTCTTCTTTTGCTCATTTCTTGCACCCTTTCTTTAGCTTACCATTCAAAGTTCAAGGAGAACGACAGTGGAGGTTTAGGCTACGCCTCCCTTCTTTCTTACTATGAGGATAGCCTGCCATCATGTCGAGGCAACTCCTGCATCAGTGTTTCTTCCCTTTGGAGGCTTATAGAGGTAATATCATCTTAGACTTTTGAAACCATGCATGTATTCATTTCTTAGCTAACATTGTCACATTCGCAGTTCTGGGGGTTTGAGTATCTACCCCATTTTGCCCCTGATCGTCTTGGCGATCGAGTCTACACAATTTTAGCACCCGGGGCGAGTTGTAGGTCTTGGAGGTGGACCTAAGGGAACAACAAAGTGCGTAGATTCATTCACCAGCTTCGTATTGAGGATGTAAATCTTTTACCTTTTTGTTATTGTTTATATTTATTCTTGCTTCTCTTATGTCTTTTGATCCTTCTCAAGTTTAGTTCCGTCCATGGATAGGTCAAGCGGGCCTTCCTGCCGCTCTTTCCCTTGCCTCTCAGCTGACTTTTCATCGGTGTTATTTTTTGGACGATCAGGTCCCGATTTCATATCTTGGAGAGCGGTTTCTGAGGCAACATAGTTTGTCATCCCTCATGACCCTCCGGCATCGATGGGTGCTCCATTGGCTCCGTTTAACAAAGTCGGCCAAACACGAGTGGTCTGTGATGGATTCCACTCCTGGCAAGAGCTCTTCTACAAGGACAAGAACTACTAGAGCGATCTTGTTCCTCGGCTGGCGAAGCTGGTCTGGCCAGTTGTCGTGATGAGTTCCGATGTCTTTGTATTTTTGTTATATTTTCCACCTTAATAGATGCTTATGTCAATTTTCTTGCTTTCAGGCGTCATACGACGACAGTCGTCTTCCTTATGCCGATCCCATTTATGACTACGGGATCGATGGGGTAGTTCACAGGGAGATGGTTCCAGAGGCTCCGGAAGGCCGGCAGTTTGCCGTTCAGTCTCTTCCTCCATCGGTTCAGTCGGAGAGTAAGCCCCTAAGCCTTGTTTGTTTATTTGTTTTGTGTCACATGCCTTCACTATCATTTATCTTGCAACAGATGCCTTGAGAAGGTGTAGCTCACCTTTTGAAGGTGATAGATGCTTTGATGCACCAAGCTAAGACGTTGAAGGAGACCGTGTCGTGCAAGAGTCGGGATACCGCGGTAACAAAATGCTCAACTTCTCTGTCTTGTTCTTTATTTTAGAAATCGGTATTTGTGATTTTCAGTGATTCTTTTCCATTAGTCAAGCTTGTGAGTGGAGTTCCGGCTGGCAGCAATGTAACACCCTGGAAACTCCAAACATCGTTCTCTTGATTTTCCGGAAATGATATTATAAAAATTGTAGAATTATACTAATTAAAACTCCTAAATAACTAGGAAAATCCAAAGCATTACCGCCACCGTGATAACAACTAAGGCATTTATCAAAGTACTACAATGGAAGTCTTTAAAACAAAAAACAATTTAAAACTCAATCTCAAAAGTAATCTCAAACTAAAATCAAACAAACACCAAAATAAAATCAACTTAAAACTTTATTACAGTTCAGAACCATATTAATAGCCTTTCAGAACCAATACTTTAAACTTCGGAAATAAAACAACATCCAACAATAGCTAAATAACTTCATAAGCAATTAAATTAGGAAACTACAAAAACTACAATGCAAGCACTCTCACTCCGACCCAACATGAATGACTTATACCAACTTGTACCTGTAGCTTTCTCTTATTCTAGACAACTACTCGCCAACAAGTGGGTCATCATAGGGCCAAGTCTAAGGCAAAGCCATGCACACAAAACAAACAGTAAGTAAAGATGAGTATATAAGTACTAAAGACTATGCAGCATGGTAAAAATAAAATAAAAGTAAAACATGCATACATCTTATCGTTGACAACTGTACCTATGCATAAACTCAACTTAAACTAATTATTTATTATATTTAAACTTTGGATTTTGCATCGTACGGGTTTCCTTTCCTTTAAAATCGCCCTATTAGGCACCAACTTGGGAGCAACTCCAACAAGGTATTAGCTATGTCACCTAAAGTGACGGAATTCCAGCGTATTAAAAATATAAAAGAGTACGATGTCTTTTACTCCAACTAGAAGTCATAGATCAATGTTTCATACGACTCCCCCCATTTTTCATACTCAAGGTGTATACGTTCCAAGAGTTTTGGTGCGAATCCTCTTTCACTCTACGTGATTAACCGGTTTAACAACATTATGACTCACATAAAACCTCACATAAAAACATGCATAAAATCATACATGCCATATTAATTATCTTTTATTAAGGTGATTCTAAAAATAATCTTATGTGTCCTTTAATTAAACTAAACTTCCTTTACTCCACATTAACTGTGATTTGCTAACTATTTACCTTTTCCCTTGACCGCACATTAAACAGTGAGTGGTAACTTGTATAAAGTTCTACTAATTATGTGAATAAAAATTCACAAACTACTTTTCTTGTTGAATAAGCAACTAATCAACTTAAATAACTTCCTTTCTTCCTTATTAAGTTGTTGGCCTACTTTAAACTAATTATAATATTCCAATTTAATCTTGAAGAATATATATTATTATAAATGTTGAATGTGAAAACAATATGTATCATGCTTCTAATACTTTCATAAACTTGTCATGCATGTGAAAGTGCAAGTGACAACCAATAGGGGGGTGAATTGAGTGTCGTAAAGTTGTTGTAAGTTTTTCGATTAATTATAAGAACAGTTTAGAACAAGTTCTCAAGCAGCGGAAATAATAAAGCGATACAATAAACAACATCAATAATTAACAGGGTTCGACTTCTAATAAGTCTACGTCCTCCACTCACTCACTCTTTTATTAATCAACTCAGAATAACAAAAGAATTACACTCAATCAATTATGCACCAATGCACAATATGATTCCCGAACTTTCACCTATAGAAGTTCGACTCAACCCTCAACTATGAAGGTTCCAATGAATATGATCCCAGATCAAGTTCCCCAGCAAACTGAACTCTTAGAATGCTCAAATGACAACATTTTATCTCTCAATAACAATTAGCTTAAACGCTTACAAAAGAGAAAATATTAAGACCTTAATGTGGTTATGAGGTTTATGCGAGATTGACACTTAGAGAGCACTTTTGCAAATCGTAATCTTCATTTTTTGTTCATGCAAAAGTTGTTCTGGTTGTATGCTAGCAAATGTCGTTAAATAAGCTCCTAGTTATTCATAATTAGTGCATCTCAGTAGTCTCAATCTTTATATTGCATTTGTAAACCTTCATACCACTTACATTGCATCTAAGACCTAAGATTCAGACTCTATGAGCTTGATCCTCATGCAAACGTCAAGTCTTGGCTTCTCGAGCTTTATCTTGTCATCATTGAACTTGTTTCTTTAGACCTGCACATGCAAACAAAAACTTGCATACAATATAATACTTCAATGTGGTTTGTCATCATTGCTAGGAACTCAACAAATTCCTCCTTTTGATGATGGCAAACTATGAAGTTCCCATTGCAAATAGTATTATTAAAATTTGGAACTTTTCAAAGATTTTGAATTCTTTAGAATTCAATGAATTGTTCTCATACTGTTCCCAGGGCAAATACTAATTAGACACAGAGCTGTTAGACTTAAACATGTATTCGCAATAAGAACATCAGTAGTTTCATCAGACTCGTTTTCAACCAAACAAGCCGTTGGGATGATAAGAAGTAAAATGCTTTGAATATATTTCCTTCCAGACCTTGTAGGTCTCTCATCACTAACAAGATTATCAATTTTGCTTCTAGTTGCTGCAACACAGGTTAGTAATATTCATTTGACCTGCTTCCCCCTTATTTTGATAGAAGAGATCAGAACTTCACCCTAATTCCCCCTTTTTGAATCATCAAAACAGCCAAAGCATAAAAGTAGTGAAACAAATAACTAAACACAATCAATAGTCAAACTACTAATCATATAAAGTCTTAGCTAAATAGGTAGCTCAAATAGCATTATAGAGATGCTGATTCTACCAATTGTTCCTGCAAATGTTCCAAACCTACTTGTCCTGCAAGTTATTACAAACCAATAGCAAACCAAATTACAGAACAACAATGTTTTTGAAAAGGGAAGGGGGAAACCAGGATAAGAATTCAATAAAGGAAGGGAGTAGCATCAATAGGATAAAATAAGAGGAAAGTAAAGAGATCAATCAACTCCAGAGTCTTGTTCAATCTCATCATCGTCTTCTTCCTCTGAAGCACTGGCAGGATTCTCTTCATCATCCTCTTCCTCATCCTTCTCAGAGACCAGTTCAGCATCCTCATCATCAGCATCACTTGTAGCTTCTGATATCTCTTCCTTGTCTTCAAAATCCTCTCCACCAAGTATTCCTGCTTTGTCAAGACGAACCTCAATTCGTCTGTAGGATTTCTGAAGTGCAGCACATAGTGTACTGACCCCATTTACCATATTTTGCATTAATTAATTCTGGTCACTCAGCTGCTTAACTAAGGCATAGGGCCTGAACTGTTTCTGTATTGGTCCAAGCAAGACTAGCATCACTTTTCCCTTAATCCTTCATCTTTAATAAACCTTGATGTAGAAAGGGTTCCTGGTAGGGTAACTTCAACTGAATATATGAAGAGGGAACTAGAGAGCTGCACTTCGGACGGACAGGTGTTGGCTTCTTCACTTCCTGATGGCTCGGACCTCGGTTCCTGCAAAACAAGTGAACAAAATCCTTGTACGATTTTTCCCCCTCCGATGCTTAAGTGAGTATTTGTAGGTGGATTAAGGTTAAATAACAACAATTAACAATACTAGTATAGAGAGAGATTTTAGAGAGAGAGACTCTAGTATTATGTAAGAATTATAGCGGAGTCAATATGCTTGAACGAATGAATGCCCCCATGGGGTATTTATAGGCAAGATCACCAAGGGTGACCTAGGGTTTTGGGACGCTTGTCCCTTGGTGATTGGCTTATGCCTTTATGAGCCCTTGTTGGGCCTTTCTAACTTTTGGCCTTTGGCCCATAGCATGGAGTAGTCTCTCCTCCTTAAACCGAACAAGTGGCACGATCTGAAGGGCGACATGTAGTCGTCCATGCAGTCTGTAGACTGGATATGACTTGGAAATTCGCATGATAAATGGGACACGTGGCCCAGTATTATGCTTACACGTGGCATGATATGGCGTGCCAAATCATATTCCCCTCAGTTGGGTGTTTGGATCCATAATCTATGCCCCAAATGACGTCTCTTCCGCTTCCGAAAGTTATTTTGTAACCTTCCTTAGCAGTTATTAATGCCTCAACCACCCTCTTTAGGATTTTGGGGGGGATTTCAAATTTGAANATTGTACTTTTCAAAACACTTCCTCTTTAGGATTTTGGGGGGAATTTCAAATTTGAAGGGGGAATTTAATTTTCTACCCCTTCAATTTTTTCTCTATATATGAGATTGAAAATGATTGTTTCACAATCATTTTCAATCATTTTCCTTTTCACTTTCTCTCTCTAAAAGTTCCAAAGAATCTTCTCAAGCCATCAAGAAACTTCAAAGGTGATTTCCGGCGACCTGTGGTGCGATTTCCGACGAGTTGGTGCGGTGGTTTCCGGTGTGAACAGTAGATCCTAGTTCTCTTCTTCTTTTTCAGGTATTTACCTGAATTCTTTTCTTCAATTTATTTCTTTCTTTTCTTTTACTTCTTTGTCTTCATTTTCCTTTAAAGCTGTCAATGGCTTCTTCATCGTCTTCTTCCCCAATTAATAATGAGAACTCTATTAAATTGCTTCCTTCTCCTCGTACTACTTCTTCTATTGGATTCAATCTTCCGTCGTTCCTGATCATTTATTGTCTAGGTCCTTCCTACTTCGTTCTCTTCTTGTGCAGGAAGTTGCAATGGCAAGAACCAAACAAACTGCCTATAAAGAAACTGCTACATTGAGAGTTCCAACATCTGAAGTTTCAGATGTGAATCATCTTGATCAGCAAGATCCTACTTCCCAAGTTGAGGGAAGAGAGGATGCTGGTGCTGCACAGGAAGCTCCTGAAGTGGAATTAAGGGAGATTCTAATTAACTAGGAAGAGAGAGGCTTCTGAGGCCATCACTTCTAAGCCTAAGAATAAGAGAGGTGCCGATACTGGTGCTGATGATATATTCATCTCTGAAGAGTATGTAGACGGTGTGGATAAATATAAACTGAGTAGTGACTTGATCTTTAATAATGAGTACTTTGAACTGATCATCCCTAACAAGGGGGATACCATTTTGGATGCCCCTGAAGATTGCTTCCCTGTATATACTGAAGTTATTGACTTAGGGCTTAGGTTCCCCACTTCCTTATTCATCTTCAATCTTTTCAAAAAATATGACATTGGCCTATGTCAACTTACTCCCAACTCTTGGGTTCACATTATGTCTTATGTGACTTCTTGTGGCCTTAGAGGAGTGAAAGCTTCTTCTAAGGTCTTCATCTTCATCATCTCTCAAAAGCTTCCCGCTGCAAACGTGGGTGGTTCTACAAAGAAAACAGTGAGGGTTTCCTCACTTGTGTGGAGAAGGCCAACAAAGTTCCCAACTGGAGGAACCATTTTGTATTTAAGAAGTCTCATGACAAAACACTTGTAGAAGTGTTGAAGAAATGAATTCCTTTTCCAAAGTGCCTAGGAAGATCTTTTGAGCTTCATAGATTGAGTGATTCTGAGCAACAAAACTTAGAATATTTCAGATCTACCACAGTGGAGATCAAGAAGCAATTTCTGACAGTTCCTACAACTGGATCCACTTTAGCGAGTTCTTCTTAGATCGCAACTTCCTTATTGCTGCTGGTGTAATTTATAGGGATGAGTATAACCAGGGTAATTCTTGCTTTACTATCTAACACTGAACCTTTGTTTCTTTTCACCACTTATCTAACCAAGTGTCTTTTCTTTTTGCAGAAGAAGCTCTTGCTGACCTTCCTCCATTTAAAAAGGAAGCACGAACCAAAAAGATTTATAGAAACAAGTCACTCTTAGAGGCTGGGGGAGGACACTTCCTCGATGAGGGGGAAGACTCAGGTATTTCATCTTTACAACTTTTCAAAACATGGACCTACATATGTAGTTCCAATTATTTTATATATATATTTTACTTCCCTATTTGAAACCTTGGGAAGTATAACTNTTGGGAAGTATAACCTGTCAATCATATTGACATAGACTTCCTCACTTAGAGTCTTCCCATTTTGCCGGCTTGAACGCAAGTGGGCACTAAATGGTGAAGTTGGATATTTAAATTGTACTTTTCAAAACACTTCCTCTTAGGAATTTTATTAGGGACTTCCCTACTTAGTGACTTCCTACTTTGCCGACTTGAACGGAGGTAGGCACTAAGTAGGGATGTTGTATAATAGTTTCTTCAGACTCCTCTTTTTTAAGATGTTACTTCCATATAGGAAAATGTAGTTGTTAGAAGTCTTCCCTCTCCTTAAGAAGTTTAAAATTTTACCTTACCTTAGGAAGTATGTGTAGAGTTCCTTTTATAGGAAGTTCCTCACTCATAGGAAGCTAAAATATNAGATTTCGTCAAACTATATGCTCATCTTCAGATACCATTAACTCTCCCAGGAACCCTAATGCCATATTTTTACCGGTTCCCATAACAGATGAGGCAGAATTCCCCAACTTCCTTGATGACGAAGAGGATCTCCCTTTAACCAGCAAAAAATTTGACTCCAACAACAAAAGGGGATTGATTAGGGAGATCTTAAGCTGTGGAGAACTTGAGTGCAAGGAGTCACTCAAGGGATCTGTTAGAGGCGACCTTCTTCCCATCTTCAATAACCTTTGTGAGGTATACTTCCCAAAATCAATGTTCTTCTCCATTTTCTTCCAATTATTATTTTTTAATCTACTTACTGTTTGTTTTACTTCCCTTGTAGTCTATGTTCCATCTGGAACACATGGCCAAACTCTATGGATTCATGAAGACTGAAAACAAGAAGTGCATGGAGTTTTATGACAAATCTTCTACTTATGTAGTGGCTCAAACAAACAAGATTGAGGCCATATCACTAATACAAAAAAAAGCTATTTGCTGCGGTCAAAACCCGGGTATTTGCTCCGATTTTTTACCGCAGCAAATGCCATAGGAGCAAATAAGCATTTTCTTATTTGTTGCGGTCCAACCGCAGTAAATGTAAACTTATTTGCTTCGGTTCTGTAGTAGGCCGCAACAAATAACTCTTTTTTTTTGGAAGGAAACCACTTATTTGCTGCGGTTGGAGGGAAAAACCNAGGAAGTCTCTTCACTTAGGAAGTTAAAATAACTTTGGAGTTCCCCCCTTTGTGTCCATGTGCGTTTAACTCAGCAAAGTGGGAAGACTTTGACTTCCGTTTTTGCCGGGTTGAATGTAGAATGGCACAAGGAGGGGAAATCCTTTTACTTCCCCTTAGGAAGCTTTAGGTTCCTACTTCTACTTAGGAAGTATCAGTTCACCTTTTCCCCTTAGGAAGATTAAATATGACACTTCCCTTTAGGAAGTATTAATTCATTACCTCCCCTTGAGGAGTGTAATTAGGTAAGTTCAACTTCTCTCTTTTGTGTCATTCTACGTTCAACTCGGCAAACTAGGAAGCTTGGGCTTTGGAAGTTATGAGTTGAACATAGGGAGGCAGAAGAGAGGAAGTATTGTTTGATGGAAGTTAAAAGCAGTGACTTCCCCACTTTGTGTCAATGTACATTTTGTGTCAATGTACGTTCAAGTCGGCAAACTAGGAAGCACACAAAGAGGGAAGTTATTGATCTGGCACCTCTGAAAATTGTTCATCTTAGTAGGATCTGTCGGATATTCCTTTGCATTTTTCTAACACCTACTATTTTTCAGAAGACAAGCAAACCTTCTGGTAGGAAGCCAAAACCCTCCCACAAGAGTAAGAAGGAGGAAGCACCTGAGGCACAAGGTACCAGCTCAAAGAAGAGCAGGAGAAAGAGTGCTTCCTCCAAAGCTGCTGCTGCTCCCATTGAGCAAATTGAGTGAAGTTCCCATACTTCCTCCCTTTCCGAGAAGAGTGCCTTCGTTATTGGGGAGGGTGATTTGAGGATTGGGGTGAGAAATAGAGCTTCCCCAACAGAACAAGAGAACCCTTTGGAGAGTGACAATGGGTTGGTTGATCCTTTGACTGCCTTGGCTATTCTACAAAAGGAGAGTATTTATGCCACTCCTCTCAACACAATACATGCTTCCCAATCAGCTGGCGCTTCTGAACCTCCTCCTTCTCCTCATGATGAGGATCCCGTCGTTGGACTTTCGAAATATATTGAGAGGAATGTTCCCGAAAGTATTAAAGCTCAAGCTAGAGCTTTTGGGGGTTAGTTTAGTCACAGATTTCGTCAAACTATATGCTCATCTTCAGATACCATTAACTCTCCCAGGAACCCTAATGCCATATTTTTACCGGTTCCCATAACAGATGAGGCAGAATTCCCCAACTTCCTTGATGACGAAGAGGATCTCCCTTTAACCAGCAAAAAATTTGACTCCAACAACAAAAGGGGGTTGATTAGGGAGATCTTAAGCTATGGAGAACTTGAGTGCAAGGAGTCACTCAAGGGATCTGTTAGAGGCGACCTTCTTCCCATCTTCAATAACCTTTGTGAGGTATACTTCCCAAAATCAATGTTCTTCTCCATTTTCTTCCAATTATTATTTTTTAATCTACTTACTGTTTGTTTTACTTCCCTTGTAGTCTATGTTCCATCTGGAACACATGGCCAAACTCTATGGATTCATGAAGACTGAAAACAAGAAGTGCATGGAGTTTTATGACAAATCTTCTACTTATGTAGTGGCTCAAACAAACAAGATTGAGGCCATATCACTAATACAAAAAAAAGCTATTTGCTGCGGTCAAAACCCGGGTATTTGCTCCGATTTTTTACCGCAGCAAATGCCATAGGAGCAAATAAGCATTTTCTTATTTGTTGCGGTCCAACCGCAGTAAATGTAAACTTATTTGCTTCGGTTCTGTAGTAGGCCGCAACAAATAACTCTTTTTTTTTGGAAGGAAACCACTTATTTGCTGCGGTTGGAGGGAAAAACCGCAGTATATAAGTGATTTCCCTCCAAAAAAATATAGTTATTTGCTACGGTTTTCCCAACAACCGCAGCAAATAAGCACCCCAAAAATATTTTTTTTTTATTTTTTTCCATTTTTATGCCAAATAAAATGCTGAAAATATATATATACATAAGACTTGTATTAACAACAACAATACAACACTAAGGACCAAAAACAACAATATTACGNATTCATTACCTCCCCTTGAGGAGTGTAATTAGGTAAGTTCAACTTCTCTCTTTTGTGTCATTCTACGTTCAACTCGGCAAACTAGGAAGCTTGGGCTTTGGAAGTTATGAGTTGAACATAGGGAGGCAGAAGAGAGGAAGTATTGTTTGATGGAAGTTAAAAGCAGTGACTTCCCCACTTTGTGTCAATGTACATTTTGTGTCAATGTACGTTCAAGTCGGCAAACTAGGAAGCACACAAAGAGGGAAGTTATTGATCTGGCACCTCTGAAAATTGTTCATCTTAGTAGGATCTGTCGGATATTCCTTTGCATTTTTCTAACACCTACTATTTTTCAGAAGAAAAGTAAACCTTCTGGTAGGAAGCCAAAACCCTCCCACAAGAGTAAGAAGGAGGAAGCACCTGAGGCACAAGGTACCAGCTCAAAGAAGAGCAGGAGAAAGAGTGCTTCCTCCAAAGCTGCTGCTGCTCCCATTGAGCAAATTGAGTGAAGTTCCCATACTTCCTCCCTTTCCGAGAAGAGTGCCTTCGTTATTGGGGAGGGTGATTTGAGGATTGGGGTGAGAAATAGAGCTTCCCCAACAGAACAAGAGAACCCTTTGGAGAGTGACAATGGGTANAGCACTCACTCAAACACTCACACACTCACTTACTCACACACTCACCCAATCAGTCACTCACACCAAAAAAAAACAACACAANCAAAAGGAGAGTATTTATGCCACTCCTCTCAACACAATACATGCTTCCCAATCAGCTGGCGCTTCTGAACCTCCTCCTTCTCCTCATGATGAGGATCCCGTCGTTGGACTTTCGAAATATATTGAGAGGAATGTTCCCGAAAGTATTAAAGCTCAAGCTAGAGCTTTTGGGGGTTAGTTTAGTCATAGATTTCGTCAAACTATATGCTCATCTTCAGATACCATTAACTCTCCCAGGAACCCTAATGCCATATTTTTACCGGTTCCCATAACAGATGAGGCAGAATTCCCCAACTTCCTTGATGACGAAGAGGATCTCCCTTTAACCAGCAAAAAATTTGACTCCAACAACAAAAGGGGATTGATTAGGGAGATCTTAAGCTATGGAGAACTTGAGTGCAAGGAGTCACNAGAGAAAGGATGAATGCATGTGACTATGAGCGCGTGGCTCAGTGAGTGATAAAGTTGGTATGAGTACATGAGGGCCAGGCATGACCGATAGTGGGTTCGGGTAAGCTAAGGGACTAACTGTGAGTGTGACAAACTGACTGACTATGCTGCTGTATGAGTGCGTGTGATTGATTGTGAGGGTGAGTTAGCGACTATGAGGTTTGATGTGTGATTGTAACTTTGTGTCACTTTGGGTGACTGTGAGTGTATGATTCTCAGTTTGAGTGAGTGTGAGTGAGAGTGTGTAACTATGAGTTTGTGAGTAAGCGATGGACTGACTAACTTCTTGCAAGTTCTTTTACAACCATGATTCGCGTATGTACAAACTGTCAACAAACGAAATAAATCATAAAACTTGAAAAAGTGAAAGCATTTTAATATGGAGTACATTGTGTGTGAATCAGCGACTATTAGCAAGAGTTTCTGACTGCGTTTATGTGTTAGTGACTGAGAGACTAGGTGTGTCAGCGTGTGTGTGAGTGTGTCTGCCAGTGTGTCACCCAAAACAAAAATGAGAAATCTAAACAACGAAAAACTCACAAGCACCATCAATCAATTAATTAAAACAACAAAAAGACGAACTCACTCACACACTCACATACCCCGAACTAGCTAAGCCAAATCCAACAAAAACAAACCAATAATACATTATTCAGATTTATGAATTTTAATTCCACAATAACTAAAGTATTAATTGAATTAATCAAAACATTCCCCTGTACATAAAATTTGGCTTCAACCTCTCATTTGCACCAAATCCAAAGGTTGATGCCACCCCACCCAAAATCAAAAACACAAAACCAAAACGAGAAATCAAAACAACGAGTTGACAAGTAAAACTGACAAACAATTAACTTGATAAACTAATAACTTGAATGCAATTGAATTCGGAATCAAAACTAATCAACCAACAATTAACAATAGATGCAGCTAAAATCACTAATAAATGATATGAACATACCCAACTCCCTTTAGAGCGCCTTGAATTACGATCCATGATTAGCCTAATATCACTCACCTGCAGGATATAGAAAATATATATGGGCGACAATTGAATTGAATGTCAATTTACATCAGCGTTTTGGTCTTCATGATTAGCTTTCCACATTTTTATTCCTTGTTTAGAAGTTACCACATATACATCAGTTTTACTTTTCCATTTCATTTGCTCCAGATTAACAAATATGGCATTGTTGAGGAATCCATGTGTTTCTACTTTCTAGTTTTCCAAGTTGAGCTCCGACAAAATATTAAGAAATGAGTAGCGAACATCTTACAGAATAACTAAACAGGGCACGAACCTTGTCACCAACTTTAAACTTCTCTACAGTAGATCCAATCTCGACCACCTCCCCTACAACATCAGTTCCTAGACCAACAAAAGGAAGTTGAATTCAGGCCTTAGCTGTTTAAGCATCACAAGTTTGTACTACACTAGTATGCATTATCAAACTTCTAAGTTATTCATAAGAGCATTTTACAACAAATATAGAATGGAACCTTAATCATTTTACAACATAAGAACATATAAAGTATGTGATCCGAATGGATCCCCTGCATTCTCAATCGTGGCATATCTCAGTCCAGCCTTCTGGAGAATATGGCTGACAAAATAAACCGGATGTTTAACTCCGTCCCTCTCAACCAACAAGACAGCTGGGAGCGCATATTCTGATATACCAAGGTACATATACAAAATTTCTTTTTCCTTAGGGCTTAACAACTTGGGAAGAGAATGGAGATGATTCTTTAATTTAATAAAGGCTTCCTCAGCTGATTGAGTCCATTCAAATTTGTTGGCCTTCTTCTTGATCGTATCAAAGAAGAAGTGGCACTTATCTCCTGCCTTTGACAGGAACCTTCCCAAGGCTCCTAAGCACCCAGTTAACTTCTGAACTTCTTTAATACTTCGGGGAGAAGTCATATCCAACACGGCCTTGACCTTGTCTGGATTGACTTCAATTCCTCTTTCATCAACAAGAAACCCCAGGAATTAGCCTGATGTGACACCGAAAACACACTTCTTAGGATTCAACCTCATCTTATACTTCCTCAAAGTTTCAAAAGTTTCCTTGAAGTCGGCTACATGATCCTTGGATTCCTTGCTTTTGACGATCATTTCATCAATGTATGCTTCCATATTCCTTCCCAATTTTTGATTGAATACTTCATTAACTAGTCTCTAGAAGGTAGCTGGAGCATTCTTCAAACCTAAGGGCATTCTTGTATAACAGTACAGTCCTGTTTCTGTAACAAAAGTTGTTTTTTCCTGATCTTCCTCCCATAGAGGAATTTGTTGAAAGCCGGAATATGTGTCCATAAAACTCAGCAAGGCATGTCCAGCCGTAGAATCAACCAACCGATCGATCTTGGGCAAAGGAAAGCTATCCTTAGGGCACGCCTTATTTATGTCTGCGTAATCCACGCACATTCTCATTGTTCCATTGGGTTTTGGCACCAATACAACATTGTCCACCCAATCAGGTTATTGGCATGGACGGATGAATCCTACTTCCAATAACTTTTTTACCTCTTCATCCACATCTTTGTTACGGACTTCACCAAGATTTCTTTCTTCTACCTGACAGGCTTCATTTGAGGGTTAACATTAAGCTTGTGAACAACCACTTCCGGATTAATCTCCGGCATTTCTTCAACTTTAAATGCAAAAACGTCTTTCTATTGTCTAAGTAAGGATCTTATCCCTACCCTAACATGTTCGTCAGGTGCCTGTCCAATCTTGACTGTTCTATCAGGCTTCATCTCATCCAGCACAAAATCTTCATGCTCACTTCCAGTTGAGGTCTTGGGACTTGATTTAAGCTATGAACAACCATTACTTAGTCTTTGGGAGCTTCTTCTAGTTTCCCTTTCGTACTTGGTTCGCCGCTTTAGNCGCCACTTTAGCTTGACCAGGCTTCTGCTTTTAATGTGGTAACATAACACTCTCTTGCCAGTTGCTGGTCTCCATGAATTGTTCCCACAGTACCATTGTTACACTCATACTTCATGAGCATGAGGTGGGTAACAATAACTGCCCTGACAGCATTAAGTGTTGGCCTTCCAAGAATCACATTGTAGGGATGTACCTCTTTCACTAAAAGGAACTTGACGAACATGTTTCGAACACAGTCTTTATCTCCTACTCGAACTGTCAAAGTCACAGGTCCTAAGGGATTAATAATTCCTCCTCCAAACCCAATGATGGGATGGTGGATTGGTTCTAACTTTGATGAATCATACTTCAACTTTCTCAAACAGCTGTAACTGATTATATCATATGAACTTCCCGTGTCAACAAGTATTCTCTTTACCTTCATATTTGCCACTTTTAGCTCTACTACCAGGGGATCATCATGGGTTGTTCGAACATTGCCCCAGCTCCTGTCACTGATCAGTACTTCCGGGAATTTAGTTTTAACATCTTCCCCAGTCTCTGGGTGTTGATTCCCGGACTAGGCGTCGCACATATTCCTTACTTCCCATCATAGTAGGACCTCTAGCAGCAAAGCCCCCAGAGATTACATAGACAACATCTTCTGTCTCATAGCCCTCCTTTGTCACCTCATTTTTAGAGTCTGACTTCTGCTTGGAACTCTTGTCAGAGGATTTGATTAAATGTTGACTAATCTTCCCTTTAGCAGCAAGAGCTTCCAGGGTTCTCCTAATATTGAAACAATGATGCCCCACATCTTTGTGAAAGTAGCAATATTTACTTGAATCTCGATCTTCTTTTGCACTTCTCAATGCAGGTGCATCATCAATGTAAACCTTCCCTCAGATCTCCTTAAAGATTGAATGGGGATCCTTAGTGAATTCAAGTTTTGGCGTATTATTCGCCTTCCTCTTCCTGTTTTGAACATCTGACTTGTTTGATGAACCAGCCATCCAAGTGGCATGTCTCTTATGATCTTTGTTTTTTGATCCGTTATCATTCTTGTTATCCTTGCAAATGGAAGCGCATAGCTCCTGAGCATGGATGAAGCATTCAGCCTCCTCCAAGATCTCCTTCAAGGTTTTACAATTCCTTTTGACCACATCAAACTTAAAGGTTCCATCGTGGAGCCCTCTGAAGAAGCTATCAAAAGCAACTCCTTCAGAGAGGTTACGTATCCGCAATGATTCACGATTGAATCGCTGGACATAGATTCTTAAGGATTCTTTTTCACCTTGCACTATCTTAGCTAAGTGCATGCTAGTCTTTTTCTCACGTTTGTTGGCCATGAAGTGATGTACAAAAGTTGTGCTTAGTTCATGAAAATTGTTAATAGACTGATCTGCTAGGGTATTGAACCACTTTTGCGCTATTCCTTTGAGTGTTACCGGGAAATAGCGGCACCAGGTTGCATCATTCAAACCTTGAAAGTACATCAAGTGTTTGTAGGTTGCCAAGTGCTCTTCTAGATCAGTTGTTCTATCAAAAGCCTCTACATTAGGCATGTTAAACTTAACTGGGGAGGAGCCATTATGTTTGGTGCAGCAAATGGGGTTGTCCAGAGCCCACTTTATACCCGATGATCCCTGTAGGAACATTAGGTACCTGGTTGGCCATATAAATCTCCTCAGATCTCACCCTGTTCTCCCTGTATTGGATCATTTGCTCTCTTCTAGCTTGATCTGCTTTTTCAGCTTTCTTCTTCTCAATCTTGTATCTCAAATTCTCTTCATCATCACGCTTATCCGATTCAAGAGTGAATGGATGCGAATAAGACATCTGTTTAGTTGCAGTTGAACCCCATGAGTAAGAGTGACTCTGTTCTTGTTGAGCTCGCTTAGAGTTCAAACATTCCCTTGCATCTTTGCTAGATGCCTTCCTTTCATTGGTGACTTCTCTAGCATCCTTACTCGAAGTTCTTTTAGCCTCAAGATACTCTCTAGCATCATAAGCTAATGACTTCTTGAATTCAATGAATTCTCTAGCATCGGATCTTGTCCTGCTTACTTCAGTGTGTCCTTTTGCCACCTCCCGTTTTTCCTTATACATAGGAGTGACAGGATACTTTTTGAGTGTGCCCCAATGAGCTTTCAATGGAGTTCTTTCCTTCTTGATTCTTTCAACTTTCTCTAGGAAAGTTAATCTTCCTTCACCTTGATCCTCGTGATCCATCTTTCCTTTAAGCTTTCTCTGACGATGATCACCCTCCTCATGAGTTCTCTTGGAGGAATACTCCCGTAGAGCATCCGTAAAAGACTCTTTCAGACCTTCCAAGATACTCTTGAGTTGACCCATAGTCACGAGTTGATCCTCTGTTGCTTTCGCCTTGGGAGAGCCAGTTCCTTGTCCGATTTCATAGTTCTCGGATTGATCAAGGTACCGAGTCTCATCCTTTGTTGGAAGTGAACCACGCGTCATCCTCAGGTGCCGTCCCCTCAGACGGCGCCAAATGATGTAGAATGGTTTCTTGGTAGGGTCACTTCAATTGAATACGTGGAGAGGGAACTACAGAGCTACACGTCGGACGGAAAGGTGTTGGCTTGTTCACTTCCTGATGGCTCGGACCTCGGTTCTTGCAAAACAAGGAAACAAAATCCTTGTAGGATTTTTTCACCCTCCGATGCATAAGTATTTGTGGGAGGATTAAGGTTAAATAACAATAATTAACAATACTAATCTAGAGAGAGAGACTCTAGTATTATGTAAGAATTGTACGAGAGTTAATGTGCTTGAATGAATGAATGAATGCCCCCATGGGGTATTTATTGGCAAGATCACCAAGGGTGACCTAGGGTATTGGGGCCCTTGTCCCTTGGTGATTGGCATGTGCCTTTATGAGGCCGTTGGGCCTTTCTACCCTTTGGTCTTTGCCCCAAACCATGGAGTAGTCTCTCCTCCTTAAACTGAACACGTGGCACGATCTCAAGGGCGACACGTAGTCGTCCATGCAGTCCGTAGACTGGATATGACTTGGCAATTTGCATGATAAATGGGACACGTGGCCCAGTATTATGCTTACACGTGGCATGATATGGCGTTCCACATCACACCTCCTGCATATGTCTTACCTTTCTGACCTATTATCTGATTGGTGAGATGTGACATGGTGCCATAGTCTCCCACCATAGGTATCTTCTAGTGCCCAAATACTAAGGTCATCCATCCTCTATAGGGTAGAGCATGGTTAGATTTCTCCACACAGCAGATCATATTACCTAACATCATAGCAGGGAGGTTGACAGGAATGTGTTCAATGAGGCAGTAAGTGAGAACAATATCCATCAACCGAACACTCATGCGACCTTGTGCTCTAGGACACACAATCTTTGAGGCTATAGTGTTGAATATCCTCATGATTGGCTCCTTTAATTGGCCAATGGTGTACCCCTTCTTGTTTTAAGGTGGACCAGTAAAGAGTGTGGTCTGGATCTGTTATGCGGCGACTCCCTTTACAGAAGGCCAATTTTCAGTGGAGTAAACATCAAGTCCCTTTAGTCCCTTTATTGGATCTTTGAGAATCTCAGCCAATTTCTTTTCAGACAAATTTATGGGAGTATCTTAGACAAAGGAGAAATAGGATCCATCATCTTTAGTATGCAGGTGTGAGTAAAATTCTCCAAGTAGGGGCATGAAAACACTTAAATTTGTTGCAAACAACACACACCATTTCTGAAAATCTAAAGCCTCCTTAACCTCAGTCAAGACTTTTTGTGCAACCCAACTTTTTGCAACAGAAAATCCTACCATAATTTGTCTATCTTTCATATTATAGAGATTTAGGAGTTGTAGACTTACTTTTCTTAGATTTCATGCTTGAAGATATCATAACATCAGATTGCTTTCTCTTTTGCTCTGTTGTGGTTTGATCTGGTTGTGATTCTTTCATGATAGCCTTAACCTTGGATGCTTTTGTATCCTTCTAGCAACCGTTTTTACACGAGTACCTTTGCTTGTCATCTTCTTTGTGGTCTCTTTCTCAGTGGTTATCTCAACTTCCTCTTCTTCTTCAGTAACTTACGTGTTCCTTGATTTCTCAACTGGTTTGTGAGTGGTTTTAGGCGTGGTTGTTTTGGATTTTGTGGTTGGTGGTTTAGTAGCTTTCTTCTTAACTTTCTTAACCGTTTTTTATGACGGTTTCTTGGTGGTATTATTCTTTTCCTTCACTTCTTCTATAACAATGTCCTCCATTGGTTCAACTTCCCTTTCTTCTAGTTCAACTGCTAGCTTCCTCCTCAACTTCTTCTTCATTCGACTTGGATTCATATTTAGATTCCTTCTCATGTTCAGTTTCTTCAAAAATCTCTGGTTCTTTCGATTTTGATGTCTCTATTGGCATAGGAATTGATTCTTTGGATTTTGGTGTGGGTAGCTTTTTGGCAGTGGTTGATTTTGTGGATGTTAATGTAGAATATTTTGTGGTTTTGGCGGTTAATTCTGGTATAACCGTCTTTGTGGTTGTTTTGTGGTGGATTTTGGTGTGAAAGGTCTTATAGTAAGGGCTTTTGAAGTTTCAGACTTGGTGACCCTTCTACTGAATGGCACTTCTTCCTCTTCGTTCACATCTTCCTCCTCAATCACATCTTCTATCACAGACTCAATGACCTTGTTAACCATCTTCTTTGTTTTCTTTGTTTCAATTTCAGGAGATTCACTAACTTTTTCTCAACCAATCGTGTGCTTCTTCTTTTCGACATAATGAGACTTAATATTTCCTCTATTTTGAGCACAAAAAGAAAACTTTGAACAATGTGAGTGAGAGTAAGAAGAAGAATTCAGACGAATTAGGTTTTTGTGTGAGAGAAAAATAGTCGAGAGAATATATAGAAGATAAAGAAAATAAGGAAATGAAATGAAGAAGGAAAGTATGATCAGAAGCATATATTTATAAGAGATTTGAAACAAAACGGTTATCTTCAGAATATTTGAAAAATATTTGTTCGTTCAACCAAAAAGGCAATTGCCATAAATACAAACGTCATTATATTTATTTCCAAAATTTTGAATTTTTGAAGATAAACTGACTGACTAAAAATAACCGCCTCATGGATCTGGTTTCCTATTGGTTTGCAACTGTTCTGTCCCAACTTACTTTTCACAAGATTATGCTAAGGCACCTAAGTACTAAATTGATCAGCTCAGCATCGAAAAAGAACTTTGTGAGACCTAAAAAGCATAAAGAAAAACAAAACAAAAAAATATGTACATATTGACAACATTTGACTAGGCTAAGGAACAAGTCAAGACTTAAGAGTTCAGTCTAATTTTTATCATACACAACAACGGAAAAAGCTTGATGAACATTTCTCTACTCAAAGGTTATGTAAAGATGTCAGCTAGTTGATCTTTTGACCTGCAATATGCTTGGTTTTAGAATGCTGGAAAGGATTTTTCAAAATATTGATTGCACTTGTGTTATCACATAAGATGAGAACACTTCTAAAACAGATCGAAAAATCCTTTAGTTGTGATTTTATCCACAAGAGTTGAGCACAACATAAAGCTGCTGCAATGTACTCAAACTCTGCTGTGAATAAGGCCACAGAATTTTGTTTCTTAGATCCCCATGAGATAAGAGAGGAACCTAAGAAGTGAGCCATTCCACAAGTACTCTTCCTGTCCATAATAAAACCAGCAAAGTTTGCATCTATGTATCCTATAAGATTCATACTGCTATCTTTTGGATTCTACAAATACAGATCATCAGTACCATTGAGATACCGTAAAATTCTCTTAACAACCTTTAGGTGTGATTCTTTAGGGTTGATTTGAAATCTTGCACACAACCCTACTAAAAACACTATATCTGGCCTACTGGCTGATAAGTAGAGCCTTGAGCCAATCATACCTCTATACGAATTACCCTCAACACCCTTTCCCTTCTCATTAAGGCTCAATTTTGTAGATGCTGGAATAGGCGTTTCATAGGATTTGTTGTCTTGCAAGCCGTATCTTTTTAGCAATTGCTTGAGGTATTTCTGCTGATAAATCATAATTCCATCCTTGGTTTGCTTGATTTGAAGCCCTAGAAAAAATCCAAGTTCTCCCATCATGCTCATTTCACATTCACTTTTCATCAAATCTGCAAACTCATTACACAACTCAGGATTAGTAGCTCCAAACAAAATATCATCTACATATATCTGGTCCACTAGTAGATCAATTCCCTTTTCCTTTAAGAATAGTGTCTTTTCAACTGAACCTCTCTTATATTCATTTTCTAAAAGAAAACCGGAAATCCTCTCATATGAAGGACTAGGAGCTTGTTTTAGACCATAAAGAGCTTTGTCAAGTTTAAAAACATGGTTTGGCAAGTCACTATCCTCAAATTCAGGGGGTTGTTCCAGATATAGATCTTTCAAATAAAAATTAAGAATGGTTGTCTTAACATCCATTTGAATGAGTTTGAAGTTCATATGAGCTGCAAAAGCAATTAAAATCCTGATTGCCTCAAGCCTGGCAACTGGAGCAAAGGTTTCATCGTAATCAATTCCTTCTTCTTGATTGAACCCTTGGTTAATATCAATAATGATAACGTCATAGGGATGAGCAGACTTGTACTTGAAGGATTTGTTCATATCAAGATTTGCGTTGCTGCCTTCTAATGTTCAACTGGTTCCCCCTGTTTCATTGTTATTTTGAATAGATGAACCTGGTTCCATAGCGGTCTCAGCTGGGTTATATTCATGTGGTTGAGCCTCTGAGTCACTATTTCTTTCTCTTACTTCATGAGCTTCTTGAGTTTGTGCTTAACCAGACTCGTCCTCTCTAGGAGAGTTGTTTGGTGAGTCTGGTTTAGCACCGTCTACTTCTTTTGCTCCTGTAATGTTTAGCATGCCAATTTCAAATTCATCATCATCAACCTGCACATGCTTGCTAAACATATTAGTTTGATCAAACAGAACATGGATACTCTCTTCAACACATAAGGTTCTTTTGCTGAAAACTTTGTATGCCTTGTTGTGTGAAGAGTATCCAATGAAAACAGCTTCATCACTTCTGAGATCAAATTTATCAAAACTTGATTTATTATTATTGTGTACAAAGCACTTGCACCCAAAAACGCGTAAGTGTGCAATTTTTGGTTTTCTTCCCCTCAGGTTCTCATAAGGTGTTTTCTTTAGTAAAGGTCTCAGCATTACCCTATTTAAAATATAGCAATCAGTACTCACAGCTTCAGTCCAGAAGTTTCGACGTAGACGATTCTCTAGAAGCATTGTTCTTGCCATTTCTTCTAGAGTCACGGTTTTTCCTTTCAACCACTCCATTTTGATGTGGAGTTCTGGGGGCTGAGAAATTGTGAGATACACCATGATCATTACAGTAGGTAATGAAGCTCATATTGTCAAATTCAAAAACAAGATCAGTTCGGATAGAGACCAGTTGATGATTAATCTTGTTTTGGACCTATTTTATTATGATTTCAAATTCTTCAAAAATTTCATTTTTAAACTTTAGAAATATTGTCCAAGTATAACGACAGTAATCATCAACTAACACAAACACATAACTCTGACCATTTCGACCTTGTATACGCATTGGTCCACACAAGTCCATGTGCACAATTTACAATGGTCTAGTAGTGCTTACAAACTTCTTTGGCCGAAAAGAGGACTTGACATGCTTAGATTTGGCTCATTCATGAAAAACATGTTGTGCAACAAACTTAATGTTAGGTAAACTTATAACTAAGTCCTAAGCTCGCAGTTTGTTCAACAAGGAAAAACTTACATATCCATGTCTCTTGTGCCATAGACAATTATCATCCTCCATAACATTGAGACAAGTGGCACTGGTCTTAGGAATCTGACTCAAAAATATTATGTAAACATTATTATGTCGGAACCCCTTATAGACCAGTTCCCTTGTTTCAGTGTTAACTATGTGACAAAGATTTGTTTCAAATTCAACACGGTTTCCTTTGTCACATAGCTGAGATATACTCAAGAGGTTGTGTTTCAAACCTTCAACAAAATATATTATCAATTTCTTGAGAAAGTGTCTTACCAACCTTACCTATACCTTTGATCAAACCTTTACTATTATCTCCAAAGGTGACACTTCCTCCTTCATAGGCTACGAGTGAACGAAATTGACTTTTATCTCCTGACAAGTGTCTTGAGCAACCAATGTCCAAATACTAGAATGGCTTTCCTTTCACTCTAATCTGCATAAAAAAATCAAGGTTTAGTTTTAGGAACCCATATTTTCTTTGGTTCCTTGTTAACAGGAGCTGGTTTGATATTGTCCTTTCTAACCCAAATTTGTTTCACATTTGTCTTTCTTGTTTTATCAAGTTTTATATTTTTAGACAAATTATGTGTGTGACTCTGATGATTATGAGTTCTTTGAACATGAGACTGATTTTTCTTATTATGTTTTTGCTTGGTCCAATAAGTTTCAATAACATATCCATTCTTACAAAAANATGTCCATTCTTACAAAAGTAAATGCATACATGCATGTCTTTTGCAAAAACATACTTACCTCTCTTGAATTCAGAAAACCAAGTCTCATCTCTCCCCAACTTTTGGGGCTGTTGGTAACTACTTCCAGAATACCCTAATCCAAACCTCATAGAATTACCAGGTTGTGGGGTCATGATGTTTAGAGTACTTTGAGCATCAAGCAAACTGTTCATCTATCTTAGGCAATCACTTGAATCATGTTGCTTAATTTCAAGTTTCTTATGCTGAGCTTCATTATATTCAGCAGCAATGGCAAGATCCAACTTTGCCCTATGAAGCTCATCCTTAAGTTTTGAAATCAATTCAGGATCTGGTTCAGAAGTGGTGTAGGTATTCTTGCCTTTCCTTAGTTGAGATATTTCACCTTAAAGATCACAGATTTTAGTTTCATATTCTAAGTGTAAGAATTCAATATCAACACCTTGATTGTCTGAAACAACTTTAGGGTTTATATCTTACCCTAATATTCCAAACATAAGGTATTGACATTAATACTAGAACTACTTCTGCTAGCAAGAGAAGTTTTTCGATTCACATGTTCTTTTAACAATTCTTCCACATCTTCAACCATATAATTATATGCTAAAATCAAGTAAGAATGTTCTAGAGTAAGTGATTTCTATTTATGTACTTTGAAATTTATACCTTCAACTTTTGCCTCCTTAAGCTTACTAAAACCTCTTTCATTACTTTGATAAAAGTCTGCTTTTGAAAAAACTGATTGAGGTTTTAGCAACTCAAGTTCTATATTCTTCTGATCCAGACTTATTTCAAGCTCCGAAATATTTTCTTTTAGTTCTGTACAAATAAGTTCAAGCTCAGCAGGAACGACATTCATTAAGATCTAGATTTCAAGTTACTTCTATTAGTTTCTGTTTGTTAGCCTTTATAAGCAGCATTTCCTTTGACATTTTGTTCAATAGAAGCATCCATGAAATTTAGTAACTCTTCTCTATCACAATATCTCATTTGTTCTTGCATATCAAAAATAGTTACCTGTTCTTCATCAGAAGAGCTGCTTCCAGCCATGAGACACATGTGTCCCTTCTTTCCTGAACTAGTCTGCCTCTGGTCTACTTCTCACAACAGTGCAGTCACAAAAACTAGAGCTTCTTCCTCCTCACTTTCACCACCTGAGTCAAAATCTCCCGAGGCAGCAAGCATGGCTTTCTTTGTCATCTTTTTCTCTATTTGTCCTCCCTTTCCAGTCTTCCATGTAGACAGTCCTTGATCATATGTCCAGTTTCACCACATTTGAAGCAACCAGTGCTGGTACTGGTCTTCTTCACGTTGCCTTTGTTCTTCCAAGATTTTCCCTTATATTGAGATCTGAGGCTTCTTTCAAACCTTCTTGCAATGAGACCTATTTCACCCAGATCTTCTTCATTTTCTTCTCCCTTCAAGGCCAGCCCTCAGCTTTTGGTTGTTCCTTCCTCCTTTGTGCTTACTAACATCTGATGATTCATTAACAACCCGATAAGTTGTTCTACATTCAGAGTGGTTAGATCCTTGGCTTATTGGATTGCAATTACCTTAGGCAGCCATTTACCTGTCCAACTTCTCAAAAGCTTCCTATCCAAATCTTCACTAGTGAAACTTTTGCCAAGGGATTTTAGTCCATTAATAATTGACATAAAACGAGTATACATATCTTTTAAATTTTCATCTCGATTCATATAAAAAGCTTTATATTTAGACATAAGCATATTTACCTTAGGTCATCTTACATCACTAGTGCCTTCGTAGGCAAACTCTAGAGTTTCCCATATTTCATTTGCAGTAGAACATGCTAAAATACAGCTTACCTCATTATCAGCAATACCCTGTTGACGAAGTGACACAGCCTTTGCATTCTTCTTGAGTGTCTTAAGATTTGTGCTAGTGTATTCACTCTCCTTCTTCTCTGTTCCATCAGCGTTGTTAGCCACCTTCTTAGTACAGTTTTTTATTATCATCCAACACTCATAGTCAGTACCAATGACAAAGTTTTACATGCAGTTCTTCCACCAGGGATAGTTTGTTCCTTTAAACTTGGGCAGCCTTGATCTAGAATTTCCATTCATCATCTCTTCAATATCCATATTTTCTTCCTTCTCTAGGTGTTACCCTTTCAAGAAATTAGGCTGTGATACCAATTGAAAGTGCAAGTGACACTCAAGAGGGGGTGAATTGAGTGTTGTAAAGTTGTAAATTTTTCGATTAATTATAAGAAAAGTTTAGAACCAATTCTCAAGCAGCAGAAATAATAAAACAATAAAATAAAGAACACCAAGATTAACGAGGTTCGACTTGTAATAAGTCTACGTCCTCCACTCACTCAATCTTTTATTAATCGACATAGAATAACAAAAGAACTACACTCAATCAATTATGCACCTATGCACAAAAATGATTCCCTAACTTAAACCTATGGAAGTTCGACTCAACCCTCAACTATGAAGTTTCCAATGAAGATGATCCCAGATAAACTTCCCCACCAAACTGAACTCTCAGAATGCTCATATGACAACACTTTGTCTCTCAATAACAATTAGCCTAAACGCTTACAAAAGAGAGAACATTAAGACCTTAACGTGGTTATGAGGTTTATGCGAGACTGAGACTTAGAGAGCACTTTTGCAAATCGTAATCTTCAGTTTTTGTTTGTGCAAAAGTTGTTTTTGTTGTATGCTAGCAAATGTCCTTAAATAAGCCTTTGACTAGTATGTCATGTAATATTGCACAAGGATATTTTCCTTGGAATTACAAAAATAATTCTGGGAAAATATTCTCACTGACTTTATTCGAAATCAAATAAAATCAGCACAATATAATATAACATACTTGGCATACTTAAGAATATATGCCTTGCATATAAATCCAAGCATCCGTGTCATTTTTGAAAAACAATTTTGTGCGGAAAGAAACTTTCCTAAAATACGGATGTATGAAGTAAACTCTAGGGGACTGGTTCAGCACTGTTCCCATACTGTTCTAGTCAGCCAAGTTTACTTATAATTATGTATGCCAAGTAACTTAAGTTCCTTGTCATTCATAATTAGTGCATCTTTGTAATCTCAATCTTTATATTACATATTTAAACCTTCATACCACTTACATTGCATCTAAGACCTAAGATTCAGACTCTATGAGCTTGATATTCATGCAAACTTCAAGACAATAGTAGAAAAATCCACATTTGCTGCGGTTCTTTGTGGTTTTTGAAGAACCGCAGCAAATAACCGTTGATATTACTACTATGTAGAAGTATTTGCTACGGTTCAAAAGAACCGCAACAAATACGTTATTTGATGCGGTTGTATTACTTATTTGCTGAGTTTTGAACGCAGCAAATACTCAATCAGCAATCAAAAAAAAGCCCATGCCAAAATAACTCTCATGTAAATAGCAACACTTAACCTAATATTTCCTCCTCTCTCATTCTTCTTATCTCGCCTCTCTCTTCTTTTTATCTCACCTCCCTCATCACTTCAATTCACCACTTCAATTCATCAATTCCTCACTCCATCATTTCTCTCTTCTTTTTATCTCGCCTCCCTCATCATTTCAGCACTTCAATTTATGGTTTTTTGTTGTTTTTATTTTTATTCAATTTTTTTTTGGTTTGTTGAAGAGTCCTTCAAGATCTTCAAGGTTAGTTTCCATTTCAAATTCATTTATTGATTGTGTTTCTGATTTTTGTTTTCGATTTCAAGTTGCTTTGTTTAATTATTTCTTTTCAATATTTGTTTTTGTTATTCATTTGTTCGATTTTGGTTTTGTGTTTTCGGGTTGGGATTTGGGGTTTTATGTTTTCGATTTGAAGTTTTGTTGTGGGTTTGGGTTTGGGTCATGGCTTAGGGTTTGCGATGTTGGTTCGTGGGTTAGGGTTTTGGTTTGGTTTGGTTCGTGGCTTAGGGTTTTGGTTTAGGTGTTGGTATTGGTGTTGGTTGAGGGGTTAGTGTTTGGGTTAGGGTTTCTGGGTTCTGGGATTTGGTTTTGGTTTCGGTTTTTCGTGGGTTTTGGTTTTTGGGTTGTGGGTTTGGTTTGATTGTTTATTTGTGCTATTGATTGTTTATTGCTCTAATATGATTGTTGTGCTTGTTGATTCAATAGTCCAGTAATGCTTACATGAGTGAATGAATAAGTGAAAGTATGAATGTTGACTAAATGAAAGAATGATTGAATGAATGAATGTAAGATTGAATGGGTGAAAGAATGACTGAATGTGTTTTCTGAACTTGAATGGTGGAGGTTTTTGTAAATTCAGTTAGTCAAGTATTGTTGTAGTGCCTCTCTTCATCTTTTGATTCTAATTTGTAGCTGCATTGTTAAAATTTGCCCTTGTTTCCAATTCTGTAGATATGGGATATTGTTGAATTTACATCTTCTTAGATAGCTAAACACTGATTGTAAGTAGGCGCAAAATTAGTCATGGACTTAGTAGCCATCCCATTTAATGCGTTTTGTAACAAGCTTTCTCTCTTCATGTGTTCTCTGGGAAAGGATTTTTTTTTATACAAAAAGGAGAAAAAGGAGGCAGTGGAGCCTAAAGCTGATCCAAAGAGGGATCAGAGAACTGTTTTTGCATACCAAGTCTCTTTTTTTTTATTATTATTATTTGAGTCACTTCTGCACTTCTAGTTGACAAATGAAAGAATACTGATGTGACGCACTTCTGGTTGTGATGTTGAATATTTTCTTCTCCCCCTCCCCTGTCTGCTGCCCATATTTATTTTCTATATCCTGTAGGTGAGGGATGTCAAGCGAATCATGCACCGAAATTCAAGGCGCTCTAAAGGGGTTGGGTATGTTCCTACCATTTATTAGTGATTTTAGTTGCATGCATTGTTGATTGTTGGTTGATTAGTTTTGATTTCGAATTCAATTGCATTTAATTTATTAGTTTATCAAGTTAACTATTTGTCAGTTTTACTTGTCAATTCGTTGTTTTGATTTCTCGTTTCGGATTTGTGTTTTTGGTTTTGGGTAGGGTGGCTTCAACTTTTCAATTTGGTTCAGATGAGAGGTTGAAGCCAAATGTTCTGTGAAGGGGAACGTTTTGATTAATCAATTATTAGTTTAATTATTGTGGAATTAATTTCCATAAATTAGGATAATGTATTATTGGTTTGTTTTTGTTGGATTTCGCTTAGCTAGTTCGGGGTATGTGAGTGTGTGAGTGAGTTCGTCTTTTTGTTGTTTTAATTAATTGATTGATGGTGGTTGTGAGTTTTTTTAGATTTCTCGTTTTGGTTTTGGGTGATACACTGGCAGACACACACACACGCTGACACCCCTAGTCTCTCAGTCACTGACACAAAAACACAGTCACAAACTCCTGCTAACAGTTGATGATTAACACACCATGTACTCTGTATTAAAATGCTTTCACTTTTTCATGTTTTATGATTGATTTCGTTTGTTGCGAGTTTGTACATATGCGAATCAAGGTTGTAAAAGAACTTGCAAGAAGTTAGTCAGTCCATCACTTACTCACAAACTCATAGTCACAAACTCTCACTCAGACCCACACAAACTCAGAACCACACACTCACAGTCACCCAAAGTGACACAAACTTACAATCACACATCGAACCAAATAGTCATTAACTCACCCTCAGAATCAATCCCTTTCTTGACTAGCTCACATACACACTTACTAATGCATTCCATCACACACTGACGCTTGCAGTCAGTCTGTCACTCACTCAGCTTATAACACATGCACTCATACAGCAGCGCAACCACACACTCACACTCACACTCAGAACACGCACTCATACAGCAGCACAATCAGTCAGTCCATCACACTCACAGTCAATGCCTTAGCTTGGCTGAACCAACAGTCAGCAAGTCCTAGCCCTCACGTACTCACACTCTAACTTTATCACTCGCTGAGCCACACGCTCATAGTCACATGCATTCATCCTTTCTGTCTTCTATTTTTCTCCTATTTTTTTTATATATATCCTTGTGTTTTCTTTTTTTTCGTTTCCAATTTATCTGGTTATTTGTTGTTTATTTTTTATTGTTTGATGTTTTGATTTTGTTTTTTGTTTTTCATTTCACAAATTGGTTGAGGTCGTATACAAAGATCAAATTTCTTGTAGTAAATTCAAATTTTTGTTTCATTTACTGGTTTCGATGTTTTAATTTTGATTTTAGTGGGTTTTTTTTTATTTGAAGATTCGTCCAAATTTATTTTGGTGGTGATTTCGCTCAAAATCTGCAAAAAATCATTGTCTATTGATCGATTTAGGCTTCGTTTTTGTGATGGTGAAAAGGTTAGTTTCCTTTTAAAATTAATTTGTTCATTTTGTTTATGATCTTAATTGAATATTGTGATTGGGTTTTCGTGTTAGCATTTTTTAGATTTTGGGTTTTAGTTTTTTTTCTTTATTTTTTTTTTTTTTTTGNTCTTTATTTTTTTTTTGTTGTCGCGGTTTTGACTTGGGGTTTGGACCTGTGGTTTTTGTTTGTGTTTATGGTTCACTTGGTTGGTTCCGAGATGCTTGTGTAGTTGAGGCCTTCGAATCAATATAAGGCTACTAAATGAATGGATGTGAATGAATGAATCAATATAATTTGGTGATTTAATGGGTGTTGTTGATCTTATTTTTAGCTGAGAGTGCAATCAACATCGATCTTTTCCAAATGTGTTGCTGTGTGGTTATTGTTGGTGTGAATGAATGATTACGTAAGTGTGTTAGTAAGTGAGTCTGTGAGTGTTTGAGTGAGTGGGTGAGTACTTGAGTGAATGTGTGAGTGCTTCTGTGAATGAGCGACTGTTTGTGTAAATAAGGTACTAGTTGAGTTTGTGAGCAAGCCAGTAAAGTGTTTCTGTCGGTGAACAAGTGTTTTGAGTGTTTTAGTAAGTGATTTTTATTTGTTATTCTTTGTTGTTATTGCTGTTGGTGTTGGTATCGATCATCTATTTTTATTGCTATTGGTGTTGGTTTTGAACATCTATTATAACCACTTGTCTTTTCTCAACTTAGAATAAGTGAATTTAGAAGAATTGAGTTGATTGAAATGAATAAGTGAATTATGAGTGATATGTTTGTTGCTTAATTAGTTTAATAGAGTGCTATTGATGTTTGTATATTGTTTGGTTCATTTAGTCACTTTGTTTTGAATGAACTTGTAAGATTTACTTGTGAGAAAGCTATGGTAGGCCCGTGATAAAGTCTCATGTCTTTTTTCCGATATAGGTTGGGCTCTTATATTGCTACTGCTTGGCCTACTCATTAAAGAAGCTGCTGCTGCTGCTTCACCTACTCATTAAAGAAGCTGCTGCTGCTGCTGCTTCGCCTACTCATGAAAGCTGCTGCTTCTACTTCGGCTTCGCCCACTTATTAAAGCTGCTGCTACTCAGATGTTGCTGCTATATTGTTGTTTTTCATCGTTTGTTGTAATATTGTTGTTTTTGGTCCTTAGTGTTGTATTGTTGTTGTTAATACAAGTCTTATGTGTATATATACTTTCAGCATTTTATTTGGCATAAAAATGCAACAAAATAATTTTTTTTTTTTTTAATTTTTGGTGTGCTTATTTTCTCCTCCAAAAAAAGAGTTATTTGCTGCGGTCTACTACAAAGCCGCAGCAAATAAGTTTACATTTGATGCTGCGGTTGGACCTCAACAAATAAGAAAATGCTTATTTGCTGCTATGGCATTTGCTACTGTAAAAATCGGAGCAAATACCCGAGTTTTGTCCGCAGCAAATAACTTTTTTTGTTCTAGTGAGACTTTTCTTCTCGAGCTTTATCTTGTCATCATTGAAATTGTTTCTTTAGAGCTGCACATCCAAACAGAAACTTGCATACAATATAAAGTTCAATGTGGTTTGTCATCATTCAAAACAAAAGCTAGGAACTCAACAGCATGTCAATTCACAATCAAAACTAGCAACAACAAACATATAATATAAGATCAACCAAGCATGAATTCTAATTTCTATGCACTTCTGCCTTTAGTACTTACGTACCTTGTGTTGTAGTAGTGATCCACCACAACTTCTAGAAGTTAACTAGTTCGAAGTATCCTACATAGTGAAAACCGAATCTAAATTAAAACCTTGTTCCCTAAGTTCTACAACAACCTTGAACTAACTTTCTGTATTGGAAACTTTTCCAAAACAATCCCTATATGGTCTCTATTCAACTCCATGCTTTATTTTAATTTTTCCATTGCAAAACACTTGATTTTCGGTAATTTTCCGAAAATGGCAGCTTTGTAAAATTCCTCAAAAAAAACTTTAAAACCTTCCTAAATATCATATTTTGATCATATAATACTCTAGTCATGTCCTAATTAAGATCAATATACAATACTTAGATGCATTAAAATTATTATAACTTAATATATCACATGCTACTAATTTTATTGGGCTTAATCATGTGTTAATAAAAATGTACAACTTTATTTATTTATTAAAAACTCATCTAAACATTATAAAACTTTTTTACAATCCACTATCGTCATCATGAATCAAATCTATGCTTTAGAATAATTTTTCATCAGATAAAACATGTTCATAATATTTATGCCATTGATTTTTATAATTGTAAAATTGGACAGCAATATAACTCAACTTTAAAACCTTTAAAAATCAATCTAAACTTCATAAAATAATCATAAATTCACCCAAAAACAATTCATGATCATAATATTGAAGTTTAAATCATTAAAAACTATAAAATCATGAATTTCATGATTTCATAAACCCTAATTTAAAATTTCATGATCAAACAAATAAATTCATGCTTTAACCTAAAACATAAATTTATAAAAACATGATTAAAACTATAGAAACATGATTAATCATAATTATAAACATGAATTTGCAAGATTGAATCAGAAAGAACAAGAGAAGAAATTTTTTTTTATAAAGTTTTTCGAAATTACCAAGCAAGAAGGGGAGGAGAGGTGGCGTAAGGTGGCCAGTGAGGTTGTGGCACTCGGCGGGGGGGAGACCGACAGGGAGGAGGGCAATGGAGGAAGAAGGACGAGAAGACGCTTTTTTTCTTTGTTTTTCGGAAAATTTTGAAATTTTTTTTTGAATAAATTTTTTTCTTTTTTTTTTTCTTTTTTCTCCCTCAACTTTTGAAATCCTAATACTTGAAGTTTGCAAATTAAATCTGAAAATTTGGGTTTTAAGGGGTATTTATAGGACCCAAAGTAGGATTTGGTGCAATTACATAAATTTCCTTAATGTTTGAATTTACTTTTATGCCCTTGTTTTAAAACAATTTAGGAAACTCTAAAAATTCTATTTTTAGAAACTTTTGAAAATATTTAATAAAACACTAAGTAACATGAAATATTATTTATAAATATGAAATAATTACTTTAATTAAAATTTATTTAAATTTCCTTTCTTTAATATTTTTATTGAACTTAATTTTTCAATAAAAATAGTAAAAACATAATACGAAATTAACTCCTTAAAATACGTGAAAATATGGGGTATTACAGTCTACCCCCTTAAAAGAAGTTTCGTCCCACAACTTTATGTAAATTATTGTGTGGAATTTGAATAGAGACTACGTCTACTTTAAGACTTTTCGTTTTTATCCTATGTTGTTGTAGATTTTGGACATTTAACTCAACCTTTTCTTGACAACCTTTTAGTGAACAGACATAAAACTTTCATAATACTTTACCAAAAGACGTAAAAAGTCATAAAACTTGAAAAATTTAGGGTAAAACGCGCGAAGTTATATCGCACTCTACGCCCCTTAAAAATCGAGTTACGTCCCCGTAAGTCTACCTACTAACCTGAAATAACTGCGGATACTTTTCTCTCATCATATCTTCAGCTTCCAATGTTGCTTCTTCGGTTTCTTGGTTAGACCACAACACCTTCACTATTTTAACACTTTTCTTATAAGTATTTAGAACTTTACTATCAAGGATTTTAATTGGCCTCTCTTCATAGGCAAACTCTGGTCTAACCCTATTGTTTTAGGTTGTAACACATGTGACATATTTGAAATATTTTCTTAGTTTAGATACATGAAAGACATACATTGTGAACATTGCTCAACTCCATTGGTAATGCTAGCTTATAGGAAACATTTCCCTTCTTTCCGAACCACATTACACCTTTCATCAGTACGTAGCACTTTATCACCAACTTCAAACACAAATTGTTGACGTTTTTGGTCCACATAAAACTTTTGTCTATCTTGTGCTTCCTGAATCTTCGCTTGTACTATCCTTACCTTATCGGTGGTTTCTTTAATCAATTGTGGTCCAAGAATCACCATCTCACTTATGTCACTCCAACATAAGGGACTACTGAACTTCCATCCATACACAACTTCAAAAGGTGACATGCCAATACTTCCATGGTAGCTATTGTTGTATGAGAACTCGATAAGATCCAAACAATCTTACCAATTCCCTTGCAAATCCATTATACAAGCTCTTACCATGTCCTTCAAATTTTGTATGGTTCTCTCCGTTTGTCCATCGGTTGCTAGACAGAAAGTTGTACTCATTTTCAACGTTGTACCAAATTTCTCCTAGACACTTTTCCAAAACATCGAAAGAAACCTAGAATCCCCATATGACACGATATCCTTTGGAACTCCATGTAGCCTCACAACATGCTTTATGTAAGCCTTTGCAAGTTGTTCCATCCCAAAGTTTGCTTCATTTGTATGAACACCGCTGATTTAGTAAGCCTGTCCACCACAACCCATATGGAATTATTTTGATTTCTCGACTTTAGCAAACAAGTTACAAAGTCCTTTAGTATGCAAGCCCACTTCCATCTTAGTATCTTAAGGTTGGACGTCTCTGTATGGTATTTCATGCTCAAACATCACCTTTTGACAGGTGAGACACTTGCTCACGAATTCAGTCACTTCCCTTTTCATTCTAGGCCACCAATACACCTTCTTCAAATCCTTATACAACTTATCACCTCCAGGATGCATTGAATACAATGTATTATGACCTTTCGCCATGATTCTCTGTTTCAAATCTTCACATTTCTGTGGTACACACCACCTCCCTTTGTACCTCAAGCTTCCATCATCATGGATTTTGAAGTCCATAGCCTTTCTTGCTTTCAATTTCTCCTTTATTCTATCCAATTCCACATCTCCATCCTGGTTCTCCTTAATTTCCTCAAACACTGTGGGTTGGATATCTAAGATTACAAAGTATTCCTTCCAACTCTCCCTCCTTCACTATCTCCAAGATCATTCTCTCCATGTCTCTTCACTGCTCGTTAGCGACCACTAGAGAATTCACTCCATGTCTAGTTTTACGACTTAGAGCATCTGCAACAAGATTGGCCTTCCCTTCATGGTATTGGATATTTACATCGTAATCCTTGATCAACTCAAGCCATCTCCTTTGTCTCATGTTTAAATCTTTTTGTGTTAAAAAGTACTTTAAACTCTTGTGGCCGTGTAGATTCTACACTTTAAGGCAAACACGATCGCCGCTAGCTCAAGATCATGAGTAGGATAGTTTGCTTCGTATGGCTTCAATTGTCTTGAAACATACGCAACCAACTTTCAATTTTTACATTAAAACACATCCCAAACCATTTTTAGAAGCAACAATGTACACATCATAAGAGTCACTATGGCAAAGTCAGCATCGGAGCCGTACTTAAACTCTCCTTTAAGGTCTGAAATGCCTCTTCACACTTATCACTCCACACAAACTTACAGCACTTCTTCATTAATGACGTCATCGGCTTAGCGATTCTCGAAAAGTCCTTCACAAACCTCCTATAATATCCGGCTAACCCCAAGAAACTCCGTACATTCGTCACAGTCTTAGTTGTAGTCCACTCTTTTGCTGCTTCAATCTTGGCTGGATCTACTTCAACTCCCTCCTTTGACACAAAAGATCCCAACAATGCAACCTTCTCCAGCCAGAACTCACATTTAATTTCGAGAACTTTGCATACAATTTATTCTCTCTTAGTGTCATCAAAATTATCCTCAAATGTTCTACATGTTCCTCCTTACTCTTGGAGTACACCAAAATATCATCAATAAAAACTACCATAAACTTTTCCAAGAACCGTTGCAAGATCCTATTAATTAGATCCATGAAAATTGCTGGAACATTCGTTAACCCGAAAGGCATAACAGTGAACTCATAATTCCCATACCTCGTATGAAAAGCAGTTTTTTGGTATGTCCTCATTAGAAATTCTCAATTAATGGTACCCTGACATCTAATCAATCTTTGAAAACATAGTAGCTCATTTCAATTGATCAAACAAGTCATTAATCCTCGGTAAAGGATATTTGTTCTTGATCGACACCTTATTCAACTCCCTATAATCAATACAGAACCTCAAACTCCCGTCTTTCTTGTTGAGTTCCTAGCTTTTGTTTTGAATGATGACAAACCACATTGAACTATTATATTGTGTGCAAGTTTCTATTTGCATGTGCAGGTACTAAAGAAACAAGTTCAATGATGATAAGATAAAGCTCGAGAAGCCAAATCTTGAAGTTTGTATGAAGACCAAGATCATAGAGTCTAGCTCTTAGCTCTTACATGCAATGTAAGTGTTATGAAGGTTTACAGATGCACTATAAAGATTGAGATTATAGAGATGTACTAATTATGGATGACAACGAACTTAAGTTAATTGGCATACATCCGAGTTTACATCATACATCCTTATTTTAGGAAAGTTTCTTTCCGCCCAAAATTATTTTCAAAATTATACGCATGCTTGGATCGGTATGCAAGGAAAATATTCTTAAGTATGGCAAGTATGTTATATAATATTGTGATGATTTTATTTGATTTCAAATAAAATCAGCGAGAATATATTCCCTTGAATTCAAGAAATAATTCTGGGAAAATATTCTCTTGTAATATTACATGACATACTAGCCAAAGGCTTATTTAAGGACATCTGCTAGCATTCAACCAAAACAAATTTTTTGCGAACAAAATCGAAGGATACGAATTGCGAAAGAACTCTCTAAGTCTCAATCTAGCAGCGCATGAACCTATCACCACATTAAGGTTTTAATTTTCTCTCTTTTGTAGGCGTTTAGGCTAATTGTTATTGAGAGACAAAGTGTTGTAATTTGAGCATTCTATGAGTTCAGTTTGCTGGGGAGGTTGATCTGGGATCATCTTCATTGGAACCTTCATAGTTGAAGGTTGAGTCAAAATTCCATAGGTGGAAGTTGGGGAATCATATTGTGCATAGGTGCATAATTGATTGAGTGTAATTCTTTTGTTATTCAGAGTTGATTAATAAAAGATTGAGTGAGTTGAGGACGTAGACATATTAGAAGTCGAACCTCGTTAAATCTAGGTGTTTCTTATTTTATTATTGTTTTCGCTGCTTGAGAACTGGTTCTAAACTGTTGTCATAACTAATCGAAAAATTTTACAACAACCTTACAACACTAAATTCACCCCCTTTCTTGAGTGTCAGTTGCACTTTCAATTGGTATCAGAGCCTAACTTCTTGAAAGGGTAACACCTAGAGAAGGAAGAGAATATCAATACTCAAGAGATGATGAATGGAATTTCTGGATCAAGGTTGCCAAAATTTAATGGAACAAACTATCCCTGGTTGAAGAATTGCATCCAAAACTTCGTCATTGGCACTGACTATGAGTGTTGGATGATAATCAAAAATGGACCAAAGAAGGTGGCTAACAACGCTGATGGAACAGAGAAGAAGGAGAGTGAATACGTTAGCACAGGTCTTAAGTCACTCGAGAAGAACGCAAAGGCTATGTCACTTCTTCAATAAGGTATTGCTGATAATGAGGTAAGCCGTATTTTATCATGTTCTACTGCAAACGAAATATATTGGAAACTCTAGAGTTAGCCTATGAAGGCACTAGTGAAGTCAGGAGATCTAAGGTTGATATGCTTATGTCTGAGTATGAACCATTTAGTATGAATCGAGATGAAAATATAAAAGATATGTATACTCGTTTTATGTCGATTAAAATCTCTTGGCAAAAGTTTCACCAATGAAGATTTGGTTAGGGAAGTTTAGAGAAGCCTGACAGGTAAATGGCTGCCTAACGTAACTGCAATTCAAGAAGCCAAGGATCTAACCACTTTGACAGTAGAACAACTTATTGGGTCGTCAATGACTCATGAGACGTTAGTAAGCACAAAGGAGGAAGGCACAACCAAAAGCCGAGGGCTGGCCTTTAAGGGAGAAGAAAATGAAGAGGATCTGGATGAAATAGGTCTCATGGCAAGAAGGTTTGAACAAAGCCTTAGATTTCAATATAAAGGAAAATCCTTGAAGAACAAAGGCAACGTGAAGAAGACCAGTACCAGCACTGGTTGCTTCAAATCTGGTGAAACTAGACATATGGTCAAGGATTGTCCGGCATGGAAAACTGACAAGGGAGGACAAATGGAGAAAAAGATGACAAGGAGAGCCATGCTTGCTGCCTGGGGAGATTCTGACTCAGGTGGTGAAAGTGAGGAGGAAGAACCCCTAGTTTGTGTGACTGCACTATTGGGAGAAGTAGACCAGAGGCAAACCAGTTCAGGAAGGAAGGGACACATGTGTCTCATGGCTGAAAGCAGCTCTTCTGATGAAGAACAGGTAACTATTTATGATATGGAAGAACAAATGAGATATTGTGACAGAGATGAGTTACTAAATTTTATAGATGCTGCTATTGAGCAAATTGTTAAAGGCAATGCTTCTTATAAGGCTAACAAAAAGAAACTAACAAAAGTAACTCGATGATGTGAATTTTCATATGAATATAAAACTTCACAAGGGATAGAACTAAACTCACGAATTTCTAAAGTCTAGGCCACCAAAACTCACGAATTTAGGTTGATTAATTAGTCTTTTATTAAATCTTTAGGCACCCTAAAAGCCACTAATCAATCTCACATGAGTCTAAAGGAAATAACCACTAACTCAATTTATCGGTATTTTTGTTTTTCAAGTAAACAAAACAAAACTTTTATTCAATATCAGAATCTGAAAATTACAAAATAATGTTGAGATTATTTATAATCAGAATCAACAAACAAATCCTAACAAAGCAAACTAAAACACATGCACAAATCTAAGGAAAATCGTTCCCCTTAGTGACACAACAATGACTCACAAGATAGATGCCACATCAGCAATGCATGTCATTCTCATCTTGCTAACAAATTGTAACAAACTATATTGAAACAATAAAATATCCTAACAAACTTTCTAATACCTTGCTAATAAAGATAATCAAAAAATTACAACCAAATTTACAAAAAAGTATATTGTACAAAAATCCATAGAAGAATCGTTAAAATCTACGCCACAAATAATCTTTAAGATTTATGCAGTCTTTGATATTTTCTTTAAATCTTCAAGAAACCTTTCAAGATTCTATCTCTTAATCAAGAAACCTTCATGAAGTCATTCTCCATGTGTATAAGGCTGTAAATGAAGATTAAGACCCTTCAAGAAATGAAAGACTCAGTGCCTAAAATGACAAAAACCCTACCATGTGAAATGGGATAAAAACTCATAGGCAAAACCAACTTATTCCCCTTCTTAACCTTCTTCCCTTGATTTTTGTGCCACACCTAGGTATGTGTGACCATGCACACGAAACTCCCAACCCCGGATGCACCCATTAGACTTGAATCTCCATAAGCAATCAATTCCCCCATGGTTGCACCCTTGTTAGCAACTTCAATCAAACCTTTGAAGTTGTGATCAATATTTGTATCATCCTCCCCTTCTTCAAAAGAGTTTGTCCTCAAACCTCGAAGTTGATCATCAAAAACATAAGGAGTCAAATCACTAATGTATAATGTAGCATGGACTCCATATTCACCTGGTAATTCAAGCTGATAAGCATTATCACCAATCTACTTCAACACCTTGAATGGACCATCAGACCTAGGCATAATCTTATTCTTGCGTTTATTTGGAAATCTCTCCTTCGGTGTAGGAAAACCAAGTCTCCCTCCTTGAATGAATATTGATGATGATTCTTATTTGCATAAGCCTTGTATTGCTCGTTAACCTTCTCAATTCTAGCCCTTACCTGCGCATANTCTCAATTCTAGCCCTGACCTGCGCATGAAGCTTCTGCATATACTCAATTTTTGCCAAAGCATCTTTGTGCACCAATTCACCCTTTGGAATATCAATATGATCAATAGACAACTTAGGATCACCCCATAACAACCTCATATGGCGAGTGTTTAGTAGCAAAAGTAGGTGACCTATTGTAGGCAAAATCTGCATGTGCAAGCTTTAAGTCCCAATCTTTCTGTGTCTTACTCACCAAACCACGCAACAAGACACCAAGTGTTCTATTTGTTACTTCTATTTGCCCATCAGTTTGACGATGATATGATGTACTAAAGAGTAGTTTCGTGCCAACAAACTTCCACAGAGACTTCCAGAAATAGCTCATAAATTTCGTATCTCTATCACTTACAATAGTTTTCAGAATTCCATGAAGCTTCACAATGTCTCTGAAATACAAGTCCGCAACATTCANTACAGGTCCGCAACATTCATAGCATCATCTGTTTTATGGTAAGGTGTAAAGTGAGCCATCTTCGAAAATCTGTCTACCAAAACCATGATAGAATCCTTGCTTCTTGCAGTTCTAGGTAATCCCACAATAAAATCCATGGAGACATCTTCCAAAGGACCTTCAGGAACAGGCAATGGTGTGTAATGACCTTGATGAAAAGAAGCTTTTAACAATGGACAGATTGCACATTGAGATATGATAGCTTCAACATCAACAATCATCTTAGGCCAATTGTAACATGTTTAGAGTTGTAGTAATGCCAAAATTCCCTACTAACCCTCCACCATGCGCTTCTCTGACAAATAATTCTCTAATTAAACACTTAGGCACACACAATTGATTACCTTTAAATAACAATCCATCATGCATCACATAAGAGCCCATAAAACCTTTGCTCATTTGTTGCAATATAGGACCGAAATTGTCATCATGCTCATAGTATGTTTTGATCATATCTAAACAAAGTAGCTTGCAATTCAACACACTAATAAAAGCATACCTTCGTGAAAGTGCATCTGCAACAACATTAGACTTGCCTTCTTTGTACTTTGATAAAAAGTGATAAGATTGTAGGAATTTTACCCACTTGGCATGTCTAGGATTCAACTTCTTATGGCCCTTAATATGCTGTAATGATTCATGATCAGAATGTAGAATGAAGTGATGAGGTCTTAGGTAATGACTCCAATGATCAAGAACTCTTTATCATAAGTGGAGTAGTTCAACCTTGCTCCATTCAATTTTTCACTAAAGTAAGCAATAGGCCTCTTCCCTTGAACTAATACTGCGCCAATCCCCACATTGCTTGCATTAATTTCAACATCAAAAGGTCTTGAAAAATCAGGCAATGCAAGGATAGTGTGTTGCATAGCTTCTCCTTAATCTTCAAAAAAGGCATTTTGCGCTTCTTTTGTCAATTCAAAAGGCTTGTCCTTTTTTATGCACTCAGTCATAGGAGCTACAATAGATGAAAAGTTCTTCACAAATCTCTTATAGAATGAAGCTAATCCATGAAAAGCACAAACCTCAGTGACATTAGTTGGAGTAGGCCATGTTCTGATTGCTTCCACCTTTGTTTGATCTACATAAACTTCACCTTGTGGGAACACATACCCCAACAACGTGACTCTAGGTACCATAAAATAGCATTTTTTGAGCTTTCCATAAAGTTTTTGTTCCCTTAATGTTTCAAAAACACTCCTTAGAAGTTCTAGATGATCTTCATTGCTTCTACTATAAACCAGAATGTCATCTAAGTAAACAACAATATACTTTCCAAGATATGGCTTCAATACCACACTCATAAGCCTCATAAAAGTACTAGGTGCATTAGTAATACCAAAAGGCATAACCAACCATTCATAGAGCCCCAACCTAGTTTTGAAAGTTGTTTTCCACTCATCACCCTCTCTCATGCGAATTTGATGATACCCACTCCTAAGATCAATCTTGGTAAACACATCAGAGCCATATAACTCATCAAGCAAATCATCAAACCTTGGAATTGGGAATCTATATTTGATGGTGATGTTGTTGACTGCTCTTGAATGAATGCACATTCTCCAAGTACCATCCTTTTTAGGAATAATCAACGTGGGCACTGCGCAAGGACTCATGCTCTCCCTCACGTATCCACGTTCCATTAACTCTTCTTTCTGCCTATGAATCTCCTTGGTTTTCTCTGGATTACATCTATAGGCTGGTTTGTTTGGAACTTGTGCCACAGGAATAAGATCAATTTGATGTTCAATGCCTCTTATAGGTGGTAATCCCGGTGGTAGATCGTTAGGAAACACATCTTCATATTCATGCAACAAAGGCTTCAAAATTGATGGGATTGATGAGGAACCTTCTTCTACTTCCTTAGCCATGAGAACAAAGACCTGATTACAAGAATTTAATTCCCTTTCAACCTCCCTTACACTCGTAAAAAATGCTCCTCTTTTATTTCCCAAAGTCTCTTGTTTTTGAACCTTCACAACTTTCAATGGTTTTAATGCAATAGACTTACCATTGGCGTGCTTTTTGATGACATAAACATTAATTCCACCATCATATTGAACAAATCTATCATATTGATATGGTCTCCCAAGCATTATATGGCATGCATCCATAAAGAAAACATCACACAACACATTATCCTCAAATTGCGCAATTTTGAATGATATTAAAGCTTGTTTAGTTACCTTAACATCACTAGAATTTCTTAGCCAATAAAGCTTGTATGGATGAGGATGATTACCAGTAGGATAGTTGAGCTTTTGAATCAACAAAGTGGATACCACATTCGTGCAACTACCACTATCAATGATCACATCACAAATTAAAGCTTGCCCTCATGTACGCACCTTGTCATGAAGATCTTCTCTCTTTGGCATTCCTCCAAGGACGTGGGTTTGGTTTGTAAAACCCTTCTCAACACTAAAGCTTGGCCATGAGTCTCAGGATCAACTTCCTCCATATCATTGCTACTTTTATCCTCTTTCTCAATGTCATCTTGCTCCCCTTCTTCAATCTCTCTTGCCCCTCTAATTGTGATGACTCTTAAACTAGGACAATTTCGTTGCACATGACCATATCCTTGGCACTTGAAAAACTTCCTTTCGTCATCAGGAATTGATGAGAATTTGGTAGGAGTAATGACCCTTGGCTTATCTCCACCTTCAACCCTAGGCTTAGAGTTTTGCGCAAACACCACCACTTTTTTCTTCATGGATTCGTAACTTTTGAAGAAGGTCTTAGACTTTTTCGAGTGTCCTTGCTTCTCAACTCTCAACACTACTTTGCAAATTTCATCAAAAGTCCAATAGGGTTGCAGTTCTACTTTCTCCTTGATAGATTCATCAACTCCTGCAGCAAATCTAGCCACCTTGTGATCCTCCTGTTCTTTAATATCACATATGATGACCATCTTTTCAAACTCATTGATATATTCTTCCGCACTTTTAGAGTTTTGTTTCAAAGCATGCATCTTTAGGAAGTTGTTTTGTTCATATTCATGAGGAACAAATCGTTTCCTCAACTCTATCTTCAATTTGCGCCAAGAGGTGATCTTGGATCTCCCTTCTTTCCTTCTCTTCCTTTGCAAGCCTTCATACCAAAGACTAACATAAGATAATTGCTTCGATTCCGCCACCTCAAAGGCCTTAGAATCATCATACTCTTTATAATTAAACACCCTTTCGGTTCTCCTCAACCAATCAAAAAAAAAATTCAGGATCCAGACTTCCATTGAACTCAANAGTGGCTTTGAGGTTGCCTAGATCTTTAATCAAAGACTAATTAATAAACCTAAATTCGTGAGTTTTGGTGGCCTAGCCTTTAGAAATTCGTGAGCTTAATTCTATCCCTTGTGAAGTTTTGTATTCATGCGAAAATTCTCATCAACTTTGGTGCTCTCGTTGAGAGGTTAAAACGATCAACACTCAAGCCAAATTAGCTATGGCAGATGAGCAGTCTATAAACAACAAGCAGGGAATGCCTTATGATCAAGATAGAGACGTTCACAAGTTGATCATAAGGCATTCCCTGCTTGTTGTTTATAGATTGCTCATCTTCCATAGCTAATTTGGCTTGAGTGTTGATCGTTTTAACCTCTCAACGAGAGCACCAAAGTTGATGAGAATTTTCGCATGAATACAAAACTTCACAAGGGATAGAATTAAGCTCACGAATTTCTAAAGGCTAGGCCACCAAAACTCACGAATTTAGGTTTATTAATTAGTCTTTGATTAAAGATCTAGGCAACCTCAAAGCCACTAATCAATCTCACAACAGTCTAAAGGAATTAACCACCAACTCAATTTTTCGGTATTTTTGTTTTTCAAGTAAACAACACAAAACTTTTATTCAATATTAAAATCTGAAAATTACAAACTAATGTTGAGATTATTTATAATCATAATCAACAACAAAATTAAATAAACTAAAACACACGCACAAAGCTAAGGAAAATCGCCCCGTTAGTGACTCAACAATGACTCACAAGATAAGATACCACATCAGCATTGCATGTCATTCTCATCTTGCTAACAAACTCTAACAAACTATATCTAAACAATAAAATATCCTAAAAAAACTTTCTAATACCTTGCTAATCAAGATAATCAACAAATTACAACCAGATTTACACAAAAATATAATGTACCCAAATCCATAAAAGAATCGTGAAAATTCAAGGCACCAACAATCTTCAAGATTTACGCAATTTTTGATATTTTCTTCAAATCTTCAAGAAACCTTTCAAGATTCATTCTTTTAATCAACAAACCTTCAAGAAGTCATTTTCCATGTGTATAAGGCTGTAAATGAAGATTAAGACGCTTCAAGAAATGAAAGACTCAATGCCTAAAATGAGAAAAACCCTATCAAGTGAAATGGGATAAAAACTCATAGGCAAAACCAACTTATTCCCCTTCTCAACCTTCTTGGCTGGATTTACGTGACACACCTAGATTTGTGTGACCATGCACACGCAAATCCCAACCCCGGATGCACCCATTAGATTTGAATCTCCATAAGCAATCGATTCCCACATGGTTGTACCCTTGTTAGCAGCTTCAATCAAACCTTCGAAGTTGTGATCAATATTGGTATCACTCGAAATCTAGATCTTAGTGAATGTCGTTCTGCTGAGCTTGAAATTATTTGTACAGAACTGAGAGAAAAAATTTCAGAGCTTGAAATAAGTATGGATTAGAAGAATATATAACTTGAGATGCTAAAACCTCAGTCAGTTTTTCAAAAGCGGACTTTTATCAAAATAATGAAAGAGGTTTTAGTAAGTTAAGGAGGCAGAGTTGAAGGTATAAATTTCGAATTACTTAAACAGAAATCACTCACTCTAGAACATTATGACTTGATTTTAGCTTATAATTATATGGTTGTTGATGTGGAAGAATTGTTCAAAGAGCATGTGAATCTATAAACTTCACTTGCTAGCACAAGTTGTTCTAGTATTAAGGTCAATAACTTATGTTTGGAACTTGAGGGTTTGATCTGTGATTTACAAGCTGAAATACATGAGTGAACAGGCTATCGCGCACCTCTCAAAAATAACCGAACAACACTAACTAATATAGCTAGGGAAGTAAGGATCGAATCCACAGGGAAGCTATCAAATTGTATTAGTTCTAAAAAGTCCAAAATGCGTAAGGGGCCTTGGTGGAACTTTCGGTAAAAGACTATTAAAACTAAGAAGACTAAAACTAAAACTAAGGAAATAACGGGAAATTATTAATTAGACTCTTATAATGGAAACCTAGGGTAATCGGTTCACTATGATCAATTAACAAACTCAATTAACGCTCACTAATCAATTCATTGAACTAGGGCTCACTAATTCTCTCGAACTTAGAGTCCCTCGAAACTCCTTTTTCGGCTCTCGCTCGCATAAATTCGTTTTTGCCTATTATTCAGCGGTCTAACTGTGGTAACCTTATCTCTCGGCCTCGATTTTGACAATAACCTAACTTACAACTAAATCTGGCCACAGTTTAATTGCAATCGATTGAAATCAACAATAGGAATTCAACTAAAAGCCAAGAACTAATTAGAGAACGTAAATTAAATTCACATCATGGTCATAGAGCCCCTAACCCTAGAGAAAACGACTCCTCACACATAATTAAGGGACTAAAAACAAAAACAAATTCAATTAACAAATTCATAATTAAAAAAAAAACTAATTAAAACTAAATTAACTACTAGAAATTAAACTAAGCAACTAAATAAATAAAGTAATTAAACTAAATTAAAGACTAACATACTAACAAGAATTATAAACTAAAGAGAATTGAAAAGCAAAAAGAAAGAGATTACCAAAACAAGGATTGAATTGCATAAATTGAAAGCTTGAATTATTGAAACAAAGTAATCTATGGTAAAATTCTAGAGAGAATAAGGGTTTTTGGATTCCTAGGTCTAAAAGTATGATAAAAACTAGTAAGGGTTTTGCCCCCTGTACAATGAGTATATATGGTATTTAGATTTTATTTCCACGAAGCAAAACCACGCGGAAAACTCAATCGGGGCCATAAAAAATGCAACTTGCGCCCGCATAGGCCATTTTGGCCATGTTCCCTGCGCCCGCAAGTCGTCAATTTTGGGAATTCTGGAGCTGCTAATCTATGTTGCGGGTGCGTAGAGCATTAATGTTTTTGAAGGCCGCGTCGGCATGGAATTTGCTTAGCTAATTAATGACGATCTTCTTAGATTCTTCGCTCGATTTCTTCAAATCTCATTATGGTTTCTCGTGTCTTGGCACGCATCTCGAGGTAAGTACTTTTTGACTCGTTTTAGCTTCTAATGACTTAATAACTCCTTATTACGCTCCTGAAACATATAAAACAAAACCAAAAACCGCACGTATAGTATAAAATAATCGTAAAAGGTCCTAAAAGTCAACTAAAGATGCTAAAACCGTTCCAAAACATAAATTAACATCGAAAGACGATGTTTAATCAAAACAAAGACACAAACTTAACTATTTAGCACAAGAATCAAGCGAAAATAAGGGAAAAGCATAACATAAAACACGTATATCAAATTCCCCCAAACCGAACCTTTGCTCGTCCCGAGCAAAACACAACGAAATTGACTACACCCCATAAAAACAAAATAAGCATCACAACTCAAGAGAACATCCGAAGACACATGGATCAAAGCCAGCCAATTAAGCATCCAATTATCGTCCTTCCTAAATACGGGTCAAACAAAACCAAGCAAGCAAGTTTAATGAATCAATGACTAGAGTAGCTCACGAGTGGTCACTCCACACAATTAATGATGAGCTTATAACAATGAAGCTCTTACCCTCACCTCCTAACCAAATATGGAATGCAATGCAAAATGTGTTAAAATGCAATTTTAAGAACCTGAAACCCACATCTCACACCTGATGCATGTGTTTGAGGGTATCCACTCATCCTAAATGTCGACTCGGAATGCACTTAATAGTCTATGACCTTGACAAAGGATTAACTTCACAATAACCATAGCATGTGCACGAAGATCAAAAAGGACTTTAATAAGCTTGTAACGTGGCTAGGGTGATGGGTAGGATAAAATTTGGGATAATGTGGTGGAACGTGGGGTATACGCATATAAAATCAAGGAAAATCATCAACTACTTCAAAAATTATTAACATTCTCCAACATCCAATTCAACCAAATCAAACCAAACTTTTCTTCATTTTTCACATCAACACCATAAAATCTCATAATTCAATCATCAACCACTACTTCACAAACTTTAAACTTCTTTCTTTTTATTTCATCTTTTTTTTTTCAACTCTATTATGTTTTCATATTTTTTTTTTTTTTTTACTTTTCTTGCATAATAAAACATAGTTTCACGACTCTTAATGATTTGTCTTTCCTTAAGACTCAATAAACATAATCATCACACATACATAACTAGGCCATGAATAAAATATGACTTTTTGATTAACTACAACAGCCTAGACATTGGTATGCAGAGCCTTATATGTGAAACTTTATAATTTAACTTTCCACAATAATATTTCCAACTATTTCACCATCAATCCTCCATAACACCGTTCAAAAGTCTATTTTAACAACATCACAACTACTTCAACTTTCCCAAACCAAGTTTGGGAATATAATGCATTATGTAGCAAGGCTAATAGGCTTGTAATGTCGCTAAAAATATAAATGAAAGGGACAAAATTAAAGCTCAAAACATGGGATCAAGGGAATATATAAATGTATGAAATGAAATTCTAAAGCTCAAAAGAAGAAATGAAGGTCTTTTATCATGCGCAACATTCAAAAAATCCACAATTAGAGTTAGAATCCAATGTCAAACCCAAGATCATAATTGCACCAGGAACTAAGCACACATGACAGGAAAATATAAATGAATTTATATTCAAAAGTGGCTCAAATCCTCCCGTTAACACAGTTCAAGTCCAAGACCCAAGCAAGGTTGAGAAGAGTTGACCAAGAAAAGGAAATCAAGCAATCAAATTCAGGTCATAGCCAACAAATCACACATGTTGATCCATCCGTAGTCAAGAGTCATAAAGTTTTCAAAATAAGCACAAGGGGTACAGATGTAGTCAATTCCAACAATAAAACTCAACCGGGACACAAATAATCCATTAAACCAAACCTCTCTAAAATTAAACCTAAGAAAACAGTACAATCTTTTTGGTCACATGTAAACTCCCATTCCTAACGAATGGTACAAACCATGCAACAACCCTAAGAAAGAAATAAAACTAAACTAAGAAAGCAATTAAAGCTAACAAAACACACAAAACAAAACAAAAGAGAGGTTGGAACGATCTAACCAAACCAGTATCAATTCCTAACAGGAGTCCAACTAAGTACTAAATCAATAATACATTCCGCTTGAAATAAATCTTGAAAAGGGAAAGAAACAAACCAATCTCCAAAGAAAAAGGTAAAAAAAATAAGAGGAAAAAAAGGAACCAAAAATAAAAGAAANAAAAAAAAAAAAAAAAAAAAAAAAAAAAAAAAAAAAAAAAAAAAAAAAAAAAAAAAAAAAAAAAACTAAGCAAAAATATACACAAAGACATAAATCCTCCCCCCAACCAAATTTTGTCCCGTCCCAAGACAAATAACCATGCAAAACATAGGAAGGAGGTGAAGTCGAGCTCTACTGTCCGGGTCCCCCGTACCTACCATAGTACTGGTCATAGAACAGCTGATAGGGATAGGAGGTAGGCTCGGTGTTAGGATCATATGTGGGTGGCCAGTAAGGATGGTTCGGGAATCCCTGAACAGTCCCAGCCTCAACATTGCTTGTGTGCTCCCTCTACTGGACTTTCTGCAGCAAGTCAACATCATAGCGAAGTCCTCTAAGTGAATGATCTATCCTGTCGAACCGCTGCTGGTTATAGAGATGCATGTCATCAAATCGGTTCATCAAGGGAGTCATATCGAATGTGGAGGAGGAGTCACCGGCATAGCTATGTCATGGTGGCTTAGGTCGTGGTGGGGCTGGAGGACGTTGGGGCTGGCCGGCTGCTTGCTGGATCAGGTTGACCATCTACACGGCCCTCTTCTCCGAAACTGCTCTCTCTTGTAGTGGGATATGGTTAGGTGGGATCCTCCATGGCTTATGGCCGTCTGGATGCTCCTGGTAGGTGAGACTAACATAGGCACTAGGCAGGTAACAGCATAATATTTCCCAAACGCACCAAACAAATCTCTCTCTGTGCCCTCTCTTACCAAACAAATCTATCGCGCACCACTAAAAAATAACCAAACAACACTAAATAATATAGCTCGGGAAGCAGGGATCGAATCCATAGGAAAGCTATCAAATCCTATTCGTTCTAAAATGTCTAAAATGCGTAAGGGGCCTTGGTGGAAATTTCGGTAAAAGCCTACTAAAACTAAGAAGACTAAAACTGAAACTAAGGAAATGACGGGAAATTATAAATTAGACTCTTATAATGGAAACCTCGGGCAATCGGTTCACTATGATCAATTAACAAACTCAATTAACGCTCACTGATCAATTCATTGGCATTCATTGAACTAGGGCTCACTAATTCTCTCGAACTTAGACTCCCTCAAAACTCGTTTACCGACTCTCGCTCACATAAATTCGTTTTTGCCTATTATTCAATGGTCTAATTGTGGTAATCTTACCTCTCGGCCTCGATTTCGACAATAAACTAACTTACAACTAAATTTGGCCACAACTTAATTACAATCGATAGAAATCAATAATAGGAATTCAACTAAAAGCCAGGAACTAATTAGAGAACATAAATTAAATTCACATCGTGGTCATAGATCCCCCAACCCTACAGAAAACGACTACTCACACATAATTAAGGGCACAAAAACAAAAACAAATTTAAATAACAAATTCATAATCAAAAACTAATTAAAATTAGAATTAAAACTAAATTAACTACTAGAAATTAAACTAAGCAATTTAATTGATAAAGTAATTAAACTAAATTAAAGACTAATATAATAAAAAGAATTATAAACTAAAGAGAATTGAAAAGCAAAAAGAAAGAGATTACCAAAACAAGGATTGAATTGCATAAATTGAAAGCTTAAATTGTTGAAACAAAGTAATCAATGCTAAAATTCTAGAGAGAATAAGGGTTTTTGGATTCCTAGGTCTAAAAGTATGATAATAACTAGTTAGGGCCGTACCCCTTATATATTGAGTATATATAGTATTTAGGTTTTATTAAAATAAAACCCACGAAGCAAAACCGCGCAGAAATATCAATCGGGGCCATAAAAACCGCAACCTGCGCCCGCATAGGCCATTTTCGCCTTTTTCCCTACGCCCGCAGGTCTTCAATTTTGGGAATCCTGGAGCTGCTGATCTATGCTGCGGGCGGATAGAGCATTAATGTTTTTGAAGGCCACGCCCGCATGGAATTTGCTTAGCTAATTAATGACGATCTTCTTAGATTCTTCGCTCGATTTCTTCAAATCTCATTCGGGTTTCTCGTTACTTTGCAGGCATCTCGAGGTAAGTACTTTTTGACTTGTTTTAGCTTCTAATGACTTCATAACTCCTTATAAGGCTCCTGAAACATATAAAAGAAAGCCGAAAACCGCGCGTAATAACCAATAGTGTATAAAATAACCGTAAAAGGTCTTAAAAGTCAACTAAAGATTCTAAAACCGTTCTAAAACATAACTTAACATCGAAAGACGATATTTTATCAAAACAAAGACACAAACTTAACTATTTAGCACAAGAATCAACCGAAAATGAGAGGAAAAACATAACATAAAACACGTATATCAATGAGTAAATGAAAGATATCAACCATAAAATATTTTCAGACAATCAAATTGTTGATATTGAATTCTTACACTTAGAATATGAAACTAAAATCTGTGATCTTCAAACTGATATATGTCAACTAAAGAAAGGCAAGTATACTCATACCACTTCTGAACCATATCCTGAATTGATTTAAAAACTTAAGGATGAGCTTCATAAGGCAAAGTTGGATCTTGCCATTGCTGCAAAATATAATGATTCTCAGCTTAAGAAACTTGAAATCAAGGAACAGGATTTGAGTGACTGCCTAAGACAGATGAACTAGTAGGTTGCTCGATGTTCGAAGTACTCTAAACATCCTGACCTCACAACCTTGTAATCCTATGAGGTTTGGATTAGGGTATTCTGGAAGTAGTTCCCAACAACCCTAAAAGTTGGGGAGAGATGAGACTTGGATTTCTTAATTCAAGAGAGGTAACTATGTTTTTGCAAAAGACATGCATGTATGCAACTATTGTGGTAAGAATGGACATGTTATTGAAACTTGTTGGACCAAGCAAAAACTTGATAAGAAAAATCAGTCTCATGTTCAAAGGACTCATAATCATAAGAGTCACACACATAATTTGTCTAAAAATGGAAAACATGATAAAACGAGAAAGACAAATGTGAAAAAAATCTGGGTTAGAAAGGACAATATCAAACCAGTTCCCATTAACAAGGAACCCAAAAACATCTTGGTTCTTAAAACGAAAGCTTGATTTGTTTGTGCAGGTTAGAGTGAAAGGAAAGCCATTTTGGTATTTGGAAAGTGGTTGCTCAAGACACATGTCAAGAGATAAAATTCAATTTCTTTCACTCGTAGCCTATGAAGGAGGAAGTGTCACTTTTGGAGATAATAGTAAAGGTTTGATCAAAGGCATAGGTAAGGTTGGTAAGACACTTTCTCAAGCAATTGATAATGTGTATTTTGTTGAAGGTTTGAAACATAACCTCTTGAGCATATCTCAGCTATGTGACAAAGGAAACCATGTCGAATTAGAAACAAATCTTTGTCACATAGTTAACACTGAAACAAAGGAAATGGTGTATCAGGGGTTCCGTCACAATAATGTTTACACAACATTTTTGAGTCAGATTCCTAAGACCAGCGCCACTTGTCTCAATGTTATAGAAGATGACCATTGGTTGTGGCACAAGAGACTTGGGCATGTATGTTTTTCTTTGCTAAATAAACTACGATCTCAGGACATAGTTACAGGCTTACCTAACATTAAGTTTGTTGCAGAACATATTTGTCATGAATGTGCCAAATTGAAGCAAGTTAATTCCTCTTTTCAGTCAAAGAAGTTTGTATGCACTACTAGACCATTCGAAATTGTGCAAATGCATGAACTTGTGTGGGCCCATGCGTATACAAGGTCAAAATGGTCATAGTTATGAGTTTGTGTTAGTTGATGATTACTCTCGTTATACTTGGACAATATTTTTAAAATTTAAAAATGAAACTTGTGAAGAATTTGACATCTTGATAAAACAGGTCCAAAACAAGATTAACCATTAACTGTCTTTATCCGGTCTGATCATGGTTCTGAATTTGACAATGTCAGCTTCATTACCTATTGTAATGATCATGGCGTATCTAACAATTTCTCAGCCCCCAGAACTCCACAAAAAAATGGAGTGGTTGAAAGGAAAAACCGCATCTAGAAGAAATAGCAAGAACAATGCTTCTAGATAGTGGTCTACCTCGAACTTCTGGACTGATGTTGTGAGTACTGCTTGCAATATCTTAAATAGGGTAATGCTGAGACCTTTACTAACGAAAATACCTTATGAGCTCCTGAGGGAAAAAAAAAACAGATATTGCACACTTAAGCATTTTTGGGTGCAAATGTTTTGTGCACCACAATGGTATCTCAAGCTTGGACAAGTTTGATCCTAGAAGTGATGAGGTTGTTTTCATTGGATACTCTTCACACAGTGATACGAAACAAAATGATAACTTTGAAGGTTTGATAATGGCTTCTATAAATGATGCAAGTATGGGGGAAATAATGGCTTATGAGTTTTTATCTCATTTCACTTGATAGGGTTTTTCTCATTTTAGGCATTGAGTCTTTTATTTCTGGAAGTGTCTTCATCTTCATTTACAGCCTTATACACATGGATAATGACTTCTTGAAGGTTTCTTGATTAAAATATTGAATCTTGAAAGTTTTCTTGAAGATTTGAAGAAAAACACAAAAATTGCGCAAATCTTGAAGAATTGCGTGTCGCGTCAATTTAGACGATCTTCTACGGATTTGGGTAGATCATATTTTTGTGTAATTTTAGTTGCAATTTGTTGATTATCTTGATTTGTAAGGTATGAGTAAGTTTTAGGAAATTTTTTGTTTAGATATAGTTTGTTAGGATTTGTTAGCAAGTTGCATGACATGCAGTGATGATGTGGCATTCTTATCTTGTGAGTCATGGATGAGTCACTAGATTAGGACGATTTTAGCTATGTTGTGCGTGTGTTTTTAGCTTAGTTTTGATAGGGTTTTGTTGATTTTTATACCTATAAATAATCTCAACATTAGTTTGTAAAAATTCAGATTAGTGAATTCAATAAACATTATTGTTTAAATTTTATTTGTTTTCTACAAAACAAACACAAAAACCGAAGGTGTGGGAAATTTTCGAGTGTGAGGAAATTTCGAAGACTAGGAGAGTTGGTGCTTAGGCTTTAGACTCTTGTGAGGATAATTTTAAGAATTGAGGGTGCATAGCATTAATTAATTCACAAAATTATTCGACTTAGGAGAGTTGGTGCTTGGCTTTAGAGAAAATCGAACTAGTTTTCTGTCATTGTGAGTGGCGATTTTTCTATCAATATTCACATCAAATTTTGGTGCTCTTGTTGAGAGGAAATTAACTTTCAAGGTTATTGGCATCATCTCATTGATTGAAACAAGGTCAATCATGTCAGCTGATGAAGTGAATACTCCTAAGATTACTATTGAACAATTGCGCAAGGACATAGAGGAGTTGAAGGCTATGTTTGAGGCCACCATCAAGGACTTTGCCGAAAAATTGAAGTCACCTAACAAGTCCACTAGTGGAAGTAAAGGGGAGTCGTATTCTAGTCCTGATGATGAGCAAGAAAACTCAAGAAGTGCACGTAAACCAAGAAAGCAATACTTATCAAGTTCTAGTAATGAAGAACCTATGAGTAGGCGCAAAAAGAAGGATAGGCCCAAGGATGATGATCGCAATCTTAAACTAGATATTCCTGAATTTAGTGGAAAAGTTCCTGCATTGGCTAAGAAGGATTAAACGAATTTTCAAGTATAAGGAGTATGATGATCGAAAATCATATAAGATTGCAGAACTAAAGTTGACTGGCTTAGCTAATTTATGGCTTGAAGGTATGCAAAGGAAAAGAAAGAAGGATGGAAAGTCTAAAGTATCCACTTGGACGAAACTGAAGAAGGAGATGAGCAGACTTTTTGTTCCTCAGGATTACGAGCAAGGAAACTTTATAAAGATGCATACTTTAAAGCAAGATCGAAAATCAGTTGAAGGATATACATCTAAATTTCTCAACTTGATCACCATCTGCGATCTAAAAGAAAAGGAGGATCATCAAGTTGCTCGTTATGTTGCTGGCCTCGATGAAAGAATAAGAGAAAAGGTGGAATTACAACCTTACTGGACTTTTGATGAAACTTTCAAGGTTGCATATAGGATTGAGAAGCAATTTTCGAAAAATAGTTACTTTTTCGAAACCCTTTGTGAGGAAGGAAGGTGTCGTTGTTCCTTATAAACAAAATATCGATTCCACTTCGAAACCTCCTCTGTATATCAAGGATAAAGGCTCTGCTACTAAGCCTCCACACCCTGATCAACGTACATGCTTCAAGTGTAAGGGCCAAGGTCATATCCAGAAGGATTGTCCCCATTCCAGAGTTCATACCACTCGAAATTGGGCAGATGATGAAAACTTTGAAGAAGAGGAGAATGAACGTCAACAACAAAAAGATAGCGTGAATTATGATACACAGGAAGAGGAGATTGAAGAGATTACTCCTGAGGTGAATGGCCAGAGTCTAGTTTTCCGAAGGGTTTTGCAATCCAAAGTTGCGCCACCTGTGGAGAACCAGAGGGATAAAATTTTCATCACCAGGTGCATTGTTCTAGGAAGATTGTGTGATCTAATAATTTATTCAGGTAGTTGCACTAATTTTGTTCTCTACTGTACTGATCAACAAACAAGAGATTCCTACCACTGAACATCCTCAACCTTACAAGTTACATTGGCTCAGTAACAAAAGTGATGTCAAGGTGAATAAACAAGCTCTGGTTACTTTTAAGATTGGAAATTTCGATGATCAAGTGCTATGATGAGGCTATCGCACACCTACCAAAAATAAACCAAACCACTCTAACTAATATAGCTAGGGAAGTAGGGATCGAATCCACAGGGAAGCAATCAAACCTATTAGTTCTAAAAAGTTTAATTGTGTAAAGGGCCCTTGAGTGTTGAATTGTGATTAATAAATTAACTAAAATTAAAACTAAATCAATTAAGGAAATGCATTAATGACTAAGACTAGGACATCGGTTCACCACAAATTAACAAATGAATTTCACACAATTAATTAATAGATTATCAATTTCCTTACATTAAGGTCCACTAATTCTCTCGAATCTAGTCTCCTTCAAAACTCCTATAATGGCTCTTCCTCACTTAAACTCGTTTTGTCTATAGTCCTTATGATCTAATTGTGGTAATCTTACATCTCGGCATCGATTTCAACAATATCAAACTAACAATTAAACCTGGCCAGTATTTAACTAAAAGCAATAAAAGTTGACAATAGGTATTCAAGAATATTAATAGACAAATTAACAATTATGAGCAAAAAATCAAAATTCAATCCATCGATCCCCTAGTCCTAGAAAAGGAACTACTCACTTATGATTGATTGCATAGAAACTAAATCAATGAAAGAAATTAAATTCCTAAACATGATTAAACTAAACAAACCAACAAAAATCATAAAAATAAAATCTAACATAAAACTACTAAAATTAAGAGCATAAATCAAAACTAATATTAGACAATAATGAAGAACAAAAATTAAGATTGAATGAAACCTGGATATTATCGATTGAATGATTGAATAATGTTCCACACTTAGAGAGAATTTTAGACCAAAACTAGGGTTTGTAAAATTGTAAAAATATAAATGACAAATTAGGAGTCTAAAACATTAAGTACTTAGGCTAAACAAGGGAATAAACACGCAAAAATCCCCTTTAGAGCCACCCGCTCGGAGGGGTCTGAGCGTGCAGCTCCTACACGGGCGCACAGCTTCGACACGAGCGGTTGGCTCACCTTGACTCGTTTCTCGGTTTTTGCTCATTCTTCCTTAATTACTACTTTAATTCTTCGTTTAGCACTCCTAATCTTCAGTTAAGCATCCCAAATGACTTCAACTCTTTACTAACTTTTTCAAGTGCTTCAAAAGGCTCGGAAAACAACGATAAGTCATCGATTCCTGTAAAATCTTATAAGCAGCAAAAGTTAGTAGAAATGGCTCAAAAGAGCCATATTAGAGCTAAAAATCAAACGGGATCGGGGGTAAAATACATGTCAAATATCAACTTATCAAACTCCCCCAAGCCAAACCTTTGCTTGTCCTCAACCAAACAACTAAGCAAACAATGACTTCACCCCTTTAACTTTGCAGAAACAAGATTAAATAAAGTAATTCCGAGTATGCAAGTTCCTCAACTAACCCATCAAAATACCTTGACCGCCATCCACTTAAATCAAAATCAATAAGCCAACCATGTAACAAATAGAAGTCGATGAATAGAGTAGCTCACTCGGTGTCACTCCACACATAAAATTGAGCATATATAATGAAACTCACCCTTAATCCCAAATAAGAATGCAAATGGAATAAGTGTTTGAATGCAATATTTAAGAACCCAAACCCACATCTCACACCTCATGCAAGTGTTTAAGGGTAGTCACTCAATCCTAGTATGAAAGTCGAGTCGAAATGCAAGTAATACTCGCTAGCTTTGGCAATTGACTCACTTCACAAGAACTGAAAACATGCACATGCCGATCAAAAAGGTCTTTATAAGCTTGTAACGTGGCTAGGGTGATGGGTAGGATAGAATTTGGGATAATGTGATGGTAAATGCGAGCTATACACATGCAACAATCAAAAGTCAAAATCAACATCTCCAACATTAACTCCAACATCAAACCAATTCTCATCGAGTCACATCACACCATAAAACTTACATTTCAACTTCTCCGATTATCACAAGCTTTTCTTTTTCAACATCATTTCAATTCTTTCTTTTTTTTCATTTTTTCATTTTTCAACTTTTAAGATTTTTTTCAATTTAGGTTCACGACTCTTAATGACATGTCAAAGACAAAATCATCACACATACATAACTAGGCCAATAAAAGATTTATAACATTTTAATTTTTCATTAAAACTAGCCTAGATATTGGTATGCAGAGCCTTAATGTGAGACCTATTATTAAACTTTTAACAACAACCATTCACACTTTTCCAATCCCCCAAAGCCTCCAACAAATGCAAAACAACAACAAAACAACTCCTAAACTCCCCCAAGCCAAGCTTGGGCATATTTCAAACGATTAGAATAAGGCCAAATAAGGTTGTAATGTGGCTAAAATGCTAATTAAGGGTAAAAAGCTCAAAATAAGGACCAAAGGAAAATTTGTGAAGGAATGCCTAAAATGTGAAAGCTCCTAAAAGAAATGAATGTCTTTTATCATTTCCAACATGTAACATACCAAAGCCAAGCTACTAGAGTCAAATGCCAAAACATGGATCATACATGCACCAGGAACTAAGCACAAATGAAAAGAAATAAGCATAAAATGATGTATGCGGCTCAAATCCTCCCGTTAACACAGTTCAAGCCTCTACTCTACACATGGCTATAATGGCAATATCAAAAAGTGTTTTAAGCTAAGTCAAGTTCAAGTCCAAGTTGGCAATTCCCAAGCATAACTCGCCACATGCCCAAATCAATCAAAAACATTTTCAAATAAAATACGGGGCACAGGGAAGTCACCATTCACAAAGTTTCATCAAACCATTCAATCAATCAATTAACTAAAGCTAACTACCAAAAGCAAATTAAAAATCTAAACTATGAAAGCAGTAAATTTTTTTTGGTCATATGTAAACTCCTACTACTAAGAAATAGTACAAATCATATGACTATCCTGAGAAAGTAATAAAAAATACACTAGAAAGCAATAAAAACTAAACTAAGAAAACAATAAAATTACCTCCCCCAAGCCGGACTCAGCAATGTCCTCATGCTGAAGGAAGTAAGGGACTCCTCTCAGTCAGACTAGAGGAAAGTATCAGTGTCCTCACTGGCACTATCATCATCACCATCATCATCATCACCACCACCTGCTCCTCCTGCTCCACTGGTCCCCTCTCTAGGGTTAAAGTGATACCATGAAGGGTGAGGGCCAATAGAGGGCACTACGCCTGTACAGACATAGTGGTCATAGATCGAGTACATGGCAAGACAGTGGTCCTGCTCAAAAGTAGTGAACCGATCCATGAACTATTGCTGCTGTATCTGAAAGTTTTTGAACTGGTTCTGCAGCTAGTTCATCTGTACCTCCCATGGCGCAGGGTCCGTAGGTGGTTGTTGTGGAGGCTGCTGCTGGGGTAGCTGCTGGGGCATGAACTGCGAGGACTGACTCGGCCCGCCACGTCCCGAGGTACGTACAGAAGAACCTGCACCACGGCCATCCAAAGGCATAACATAGGATTGCTGATTCGGCAACATCCAGTCAGTGAAGCATTATAGAGAGTAACAAAAAGGTCCTATCTACCACCTGATGCACCCCCCCATCCCTCAAATCTAGCAAATCACATTGGCTAAGGTAGGGGACAACCAAGTAGCGGGACCCCACATCAGGGGTCCTACCATAATCAAAGTTGGCCTTGTAGTGCCTGCCAACATATGTCAAAAGGCCATCAAAAACAATATTGTTAATAGTTGATTGGCCGAATCGATCTGTACCCGCATAAGTCTTACATTGAGTAAGTAAGTGAAGAGCAAACAGATGAGGAAGATAAAGACGGTAAGGAAATGAATTTTTAACTAAGTGTCTCCCTAGGCACCACATCTCTCTGGTATAAACCTCGTGCTGTTCATACCTACCAAATATCGTCCCTGCAAAAAAACGGTGAGTAACCCTAGCAGCGGGCTGGTGGATCAGGTTAGCCTTGGCATGTTGCCACATAATCAGATGCACACCTGTAAGAGAAAACCACCAAGCAACATCATCAAAGCCCTTTGGGGGTCTAACACGCCCCCAACTGGCTAAATCAAAAATAGCCCCAAAATCCTCAATCGTTTCATAACGGGACATTGAACATCCTAAAACTGACACCTCTAACAGGTGTCTTAGGGTTGGGCCGGCCAATTTCAAAACTCGACATAAACTCGTAAGTCGTGTCGGGGTAAGTCGGGGCATCCATATAAAAAAACCTGTGCATACCCATAGACCTAAACAACTCCTTAGTTCCATCATGAACTCCTAAAGAACGTAGAGTTTGGTGATCTATAAAACGGCTAGGGGTAACATGTCGTAGTTTAAGTTTTTCAAACCGTACCTTTTGCTCCTGTGAGCCAAAAGCTATTAACCTGTATGTAGAGTCGTGTCCCAAACCTTGTGGTTCATTCCTTCAGCTTGTTCCGACCCGTTGTCTCTTTGGTGCCATTGAAGAGTAGTAGAATGTTATGAGGATTTAAGTGGTATGGGATGAAAGATTGTTTTAGTGAGATTTGTGGTGGGGATCTAAAAGAGGGTGGAAAAAAGATTAAGTTTGGTGAAAATTTGAGTGAATTTGTGTGAGTAATGAGGGAGATATAATAGAGAGAAGTTAGAGAGAAGGTAGAGAATAATGGAGTTTTGAATTGTAGAGAGAGAAAGAGATAAGAAAATGAGAGGTGAGAGAAGGAGGAAGGAGGAAGTGGAAAGAAAAAGGAAGAAGGAAAGGGAGGAAAGAAAGAGGGACGTGTGAGGGGGGGAAGTTCAGCCAGGCGCCCGAGTCCGTGTGCTGAGCGCCCGGAGGGGGCTGCTCGCCCGAAGGGGTCCGGGCGTGTGGCGTTCTCTAAAAATCTGCAAAAAAAGAAAAAAAGAAAACTAAGTATCCAAAAAGCTGCTGCGCACCCGGGTCGAGTGCTGCTCGCCCAGAGGGCAGCATTTCGCCCGGGTGCCTTTCTTTTCCAATTTTCTCAAAAAAACTCTAAGTGTTGAAAAACCAACTGCGCGCCCGGACCGAGGGCTACATGCCCGGAGCCTTGTTGTTCGCCCGGACCCACCCACGCGGACGATAGTTTATGCGTTCTTTTGTCCTTTTTCACTTTTTCTCCTAAATTGACCAGTAATCACACCCAAAAAACTTGGAAAATTTCATTAGTACCTCACTCTCTCATCACCAAAACTAAGAAATGAGCTAGAGTCCCTACTTAACTATGAAAATGAAAATGAGGAAGCAACTAAAAACTAAACTAATTATGGGTTGTCGCCCGCAAAGCTCTTGTTTAAGGTCATTAGCTTAACCATGTTACCTCATAGCTCATAAAGAGTATGAGTCTCCGAGATTGATTTCCTCAACCAGGCCAACATCACCTTCATAGTAATGCTTGATGCGGTGTCCATTAAACTTAAATTGCTCCCCTTTCTCGTTCTGAACCTCTACAAATCCGTACTTGCCCACAATGGTAACAATGAAAGGACCGCTCCACCTGGACCTCAACTTTCTAGGAAAAAGCTTCAATCTAAAGTTGAATAACAAGACCTTATCACCTGCTACGAACTCCTTTCTTACAATTCGCTTATCATGCCATTTCTTAGTCATCTCCTTGTAGATCTTAGCACTATCATAGGCTCCCAATCGAAACTCGTCTAGCTCATTTAATTGAAGTAACCGCTTCTCACCTACAAGCTTGGCATCCATGTTGAGCTCCTTTACTGCCCAGTAGGCCTTGTATTCTAACTCAACAAGCAAACGGCACGCTTTCCCGTACACTAACCGATAAGGAGATGTACCGATAGGTGTCTTGAAGGCTGTTCTATATGCCCATAATGCATCATGCAACTTGCTACTCTAATCTTTCCTTAACTTTGCAACCGTTTTCTCCAGGATAGCCTTGATTTCTCGATTTGAAACTTCCACCTGACCATTGGTTTGTGGATGGTATGCTAATCCTGTTATGTGGTAGACACCGTACTTCTCCAGCAGTTTATCTAGCCTTTTTCTCATGGAAATGCTTTCCCCCATTATTGATAACAGCTCTACGGACTCTGAACCTAAGAAAGATAACCTACTTAAACAACCTCAAAACAGTGTTAGAATCGCAATGGGGGGTAGCAAGAGCTTCCACCCATTTAGAAACATAATCCACAGCAACTAATATGAAACGATTTCCATTAGAGAATGGAAAGGGGCCCATATAATCAATGCCCCAAACATGAAAATTTTCAACTTCCAATATACCTGTTTGAGGCATTTCGTGCCTTTGTGAAATATTACCTGTTTGTTGGCACGAATCACAAGACATAATAAAAGCTCCACCATCCAGCAGGATAGTGGGCCAATAAAAACCCGATTCGAGTACCTTAAACATTATCTTAGAAGGTCCAGCGTGACCTCCATACGGTGATGAATGGCAATGGTGAAATACACCATAGACTTCCCATTCCGAAACACATTTCCTATATAGACCATCTACACCCTCACGAAACAAGTTAGGATCATCCCAAAAGTATCGCTTAACATCATGCAAAAACTTCTTTTCAGCTGGTAAGTCAAATCAGAGGATAAGACACCTTCAACAACATAATTAGCAAAATCAAAAAAACCAAGGAGAATTTACACAAATTGTAAACACATGTTCATCAGGAAAAGAATCATCGATAGGGGTAGAGATCTCCCCATCATCATACCGTATCCTCGATAAGTGGTCGGCTACCACATTCTCTGCTCCCTTCTTATCACGAATCTCGAGATCGTGATCTTGAAGCAACAAAATCCACCGAATGAGCCTCGGTTTGGCTTCCTTCTTCCCAAGTAGATACTTAAGAGCTGCATGGTCGGTGTAAACAATTATGCAATCCTTAGCTTTTGGACTTTCAAGGCCACCAAAGCCTCGTGTCCTATTATGCAGGCTTCATACTCTGCGGCGTTATTGGTTACATCGAAGTCTAATTTTAATGATATGGGTGTGTGCTCTTCTTTGAGCAAGATTAGCAGAACAACGACCCCACACCCTTGTTTATTGGAGGCACCATCAAATTACAAGGACTAACCCTCTTCTTCGGTCATCATCAATTCTTCGTCGGGAAATTCATAATCAATAGGTCGAGGTTCATCTGGAGAGTCTGTTAGGAATTCAGAGATTATACTTCCTTTTATGGACTTTTGTGACACGAATTTAAGGTAAAATTCGGCCAACATGATCATCCATCATGATATTTGTCCATTTATCGCAGGTTTAGTAAAGACATATATTTAAGGGGATCCCCTTTACTAACTATGTGAATTGTATGAGTTAGTAAATAGTTCCTTAACTTCTTGGTAGACCATATCAATGCCAAGCATAATTTCTCGATGTTTGAATATCTTTCTCCATACTATAGAAATTTCTTGCTTAAGTAATAAATAATGTTTTCTTTTCCCTCAATTTCTTGTGCTAGCATGGTTTCTGCAGTGGTTTTAGTAACGGTCTAACGGTCAAGTAAAGCCTTAGAGGATGGCCTGGAGTCGGGGGTACTAAGGCGGGCGAATTCATGAGAAAGATTTTGTCGAAGGCTTGTTGGCAGTCACTATCCCATTCTTTCGGGGCATCTTTCTTTAACTTCCTCATGATGGCTCATATACCATGGTAAGCTTGGAAATGAATCTGCTTATGTACTGAAGTCTTCCCAAAAATCCCCGAATTTCTTTTTCGGTCATCGGTGGTTTTTAAGACATGATGGCTTTGATTTTTGTTGGATCGATTTCGATGCCTCTAGCACTAACCACCTAACCCAAAAGTTTTCCAGAAGTAACTCTGAAGGCATATTTTTTAGGATTAAGTCTCATGTTGAACCTTCAGCGTCTTTCGAAGAACTTTCTTGAGGAAAGGGTATGTTCACTCCTTTCCTTGGTCTTCACTATCATGTCATCCACGTATACCTCTACTTCCTTATGTATTATATCATGAAGGAGTATAGTTGCAGCGCGTTGATATGTAGCCCCCGCATTCTTCAGGTCGAATGGCATGATCATGTAGAAGTATAGCCCCCATGTAGTAGTGAATGTCGTCTTCTCCATGTCCTTTTCATCCATTTTAATCTGATTATAGCCAATGTAACCATCCATGTAGGAGAATAAAGTATGGTTGGTTGTATTATCAACTACCACGTCGATGTGTGGTAAGGGGAAATCATCCTGGCCTTTTTCGACCCCGAAAGTCCATGTACATTCTTACTCTTCCATCTTTCTTGGGTACAGAGGGAAAATTTTGGCGACCTAATCAGCATATTGAACCACCTTGATAAATCCTGCCTTTAACTGCTTGATTACCTCTTCTCGGATTTTTAGTTGAACTTCCGGTTTCATCCTTCTAAGCTTTTTCTTGACGGGTTTGGACCCGTGGTTCAGAGGGATGGTATGCTTAGCTATTTGCGGATCTATCCCTGGTATATCTTCATAGGACCATGGGAAAACATCCTTGAATTTTGTGAGTGTTGCTATAAGCTCTGCCGCCTTTCTTAAGGATTAAGTGTGAGACCAATTAGTAATTCCCTTGGAGTGCTATCGTCGGAGATGTTTATCTTTTCAGTTTCCTCAAATATTGGGGTTTTGCTTTCATGTTCCTCTACATCATTTATTATTTCATCATCATTTTGATTTTCAGTTTGTGAAACAAAGCAATCATGTAATGGAGAGAGGGAATAAGAGGATGGAGACGAGGAGTAAGCAAAAGAAAATATATTTTTAAGCTTATTAAGTATGACATCGAAATTAACCCTAGTGGCGGAATCTAAGGAGGGACAGTAGTCTACTTGACAAGTTTATTATTAGTGACTAAAGAATTTTTAGGACTAGACATCTTAATAGCATTGGACTCAGACTCAGTTTCAACCTCTTTGAACATTGGGCCTTCTCCTATTGTGAAGTCCATGATCTTTTCTTCTAGCCTAGTGATTTTGACGGTATTGCGCCATCCTCTAACCACTTGACTTGCAGGAGTGATGAGTTTTGTTGGATTAAAAGCTTCGGTATTCATAGCCATAAGTACCTCTTGTTCGGACGGTGGAGCACGTTCTAACCCGAAAAGCAGTCCAAGTTCTTGTGCATTGAGATCATTCTATTCAAATTTCCTTTTAGTGATTGGAATAGCCTCATCTTCCACAAAGTGACAGTCAAAAAAAATTTCCAATCCTGGGTATCTTACTCCATCGGCACCATAGAGTGGTTCAGTAAATTCAAAATAGGGGAACTTCTCACCTTCTTTTATGAATTTCCCGTTCAAAGTAAGAGAGTAGGGGCAGAGTGCAACATCCCCATCCTTTTTTTCCGTTTTCTGCTTTTGAATATTCTTGTGGTCGTCTCGAGTTGGAAGATGCCTTAATCCAAATCTATCATTCTTAGGTTGGAGGTTAAAAAGGACGATAGCAAGAGCCCTTCTTGATCCCATGTCTATTCCGGGGAAGTATCCTTGGTTGCGAAGTAGGGCATTCACAATAAGGTTTGAGTGGGGATCAAAGTCAAAGGGAGCTTTGTCTCCTTCCTCGATGGTAGCAATCGAAAATCCCCATTAGTCTTCATCATGATCATCGTGTTCAATGTTGATGATAGGTTGATCGGTTGCTTGGATCCTCATTGGAGATGCATCAATAGTAATCACTACCCCTTATAGCATGAACCTGATCTTTTGATAAAGAGTGGATGGAACCTCCCCTAGGTCATGGAGTCAAGGTCTTCCCAGGAGAAGGTTGAAGCTAGTCTTGATGTCCATGGCATGAAACTTCACTTTCCTCTCGATGAGTCCTGTGAGCAAGTTGAGCCATATAACCCCCAAGGTGTCCCTTCCTGTGTTATCATAGGCTCGAATGGCTTGATTACTAGCGTGGAATTCTTCTTGTAATATCCCGAGCTTTCGAGTAGTTCTCAAAGGACACACATTGATAACCGAGCCATTGTCGATCAAAGTCATAGGTATGTTGAGTTGTCTACTTATGACGGTGATGTAGAGAGCTTTATTATGACTTGTTCCTTCAGTCGGGAGGTCCTCATTAGAAAAGGAGATGGACGGCTTATGGTGCTCATGGATAATAAGGTTGACGAAACCGTCAGGAGTAGTGTCGTCAGCCACATTTATGTCAGTAAGGGCCTTGAGTAGGGCTTGTCTATGATTTTCCGAAGAGACTGGTAGTTGCCATACGTTGACATCGACCTTGGTTCTTTTGAGTTGCTTGATAACCACATTTTCCTCTTGAGATGGAGGAGGTGGTGGAGTTGCTTGAGTGTTGTTTTGAGTTTGTGTTGTGTTAAGGCGTCCTGTTTGAGTGAGGACTTGAACCTTATTGTCTTTAAGAGGTGACAAGGGCCTAAGAATCTCGGCGATATCATCGTCTTCTTCGAGGAGAGTGTGGTAAGTGGGTTGTATTCCATTTCTAGCATAGACATCTTCATCATCACTATTCCATATCCCATTGACCTCTAGCAGGGATGGAAAGGTGATTGTTTGTGGGGTAGGTTGTCCCATAGGAGAGATCAAGTTGAGTGGGTCGAAAGATAGTTCATCTTTCTCAACCACGTTGATGTAAAGTGACATGTCGTTGGCGAATTTACGGCATAGCCTCTGGAAGTCTTTCGATTCTTGTTGATGGAATCCTTCCGGCATCCTGTTGGCAGGTGGATATTGAGGGAAAGGAGGAACCAAGGGAAGAGGTTCCTCTATGAGCCAGCGGTATTTGATGCTTCTTTCCCAAGTGATGAGGTTATGCACCATTTCATTGATACACTTATTCCAGTATTTCTTGACCATTAAGCTCATGCTTATACTTTTGGGATCAAGTTTCTTCCAAATTTCCTCCATAAGTTCTATGCGTAGTTCAATGAAGGGACTTGGTAGTTCAACATTTTCAGGCTCATTAAAATGTCATTTACATAGTCGAAAATAACATTTTGGATTATTGATGGGCTCATCCCATCCTGTTTTCACTCTTTCTATTTGAACCCTTTTCCAGCAGTCACATACATATTGATCTTCACAGGGAGGAAAATCGTCAGAAGTCTTTTCTCCTTCTTTGAAGATTTTGGGAGCGAGACCCTCTTTTCTAAAGCGTTCACAGTTCGTCCTGCGAAAATGATAAGGTTGATAGGATCGAAGTAGAAGTTCTTTTCTTTGATCATGAAGATTGCTAGAGGGTTGGTTTGGATGTTGAGCTTCTTTACTCCAGGTGGAATGGGGAGCCTTCCATCTTCAACCATGTCTTGTAGAAGGTTTTTGAGAGTCCAACATTCTTCGGTAGTGTGACTTCTAACTTGATCATACTTGCAATATTTGTTGGCATCCCATCGTAGTGACCTCTTTTCGAGAGTAGGGTCCGGAGTGTGTCCCATTGGAGTTATTTTTCCTTCTGATTGGAGTCTTTAATTTCAAACGCTTGAGTATAGGCCATACCCAAGGGAGTGTACTCGCGTTAGCGGCGTAAAGGAGCTCTAGTTTCTTCGACGATATTAATGTTGTTGGAAGTGGATGCTCCTTTTGTTTGATTTGTCCTCAGATTGCTAGCCCATTTTCCTTTTCCACTTTCTTTGTTAATGTCGTCAACAATTTCGATCCCAATGTGGTAGACCTTTTCGAAGGTGTCAAGGCTCAAGTGCTTGAGATGATTTTTGTACCTTGGAAGCAAGTTGGCAATAAATATCTTGACTTGCTCCTTTTTGGGTGCTGTGGTTACCATTTGTGCCGCGACTTCTGTCCAACGAGATAAGAGGTGAACCCTTCATTTTCTCCTTGTTTGAGAATTTCATTTGAGGTATCCTTGTCTGGAAGTGAGAAGAACCATTTCTGACATACGGGTTCAAGAGTCATGGGAAAGATTCTTGGGTAGAGCCTTGGGTTGATCTTCTCCACATCCATGTAGAACTTGAAGCCTCTCAAGAAGTACTTTGGATTGTCGGTGATTTTGAATTTTGGAATTTCTTGATGGAGAACTTTTCCGGCAAGATGTTGATTAAGTTTTGATCGAGATTAGGAGGATCAAAATAAGAGTCTTGGTTGGTGACCCTCCTAGCTACCTTCTCTATGTCTTGTATAGTGTACCTATTCTTGAGATCGTTCGTCTCAACCTTTATTTCTCCCAAGGCTTGTGTTACTTGGGCTAAGGCAAGAGCCATTTCGTGCATTGTAACAGGAGATTCTTGGTCGCTCATTGTTGGATCAAATTGTGTTGTATTTTCTTGATCGTGAGTTGGGATGTCTTTTCGAACTAACCTTGTGCCTTGTTCCCTAGTCCAAAGAGGTATAGTTTATTTGGTTCGTGCACAACCTATTCTGTGATGTTTAGATTTTAGAATGTTCACTTTCACTTGTTTCAATGACTTCATTCTATAACACATGCAAAGCCTATCATGGTTACTTCCTAATTCTAAACGAACGTATGATGCATAGTATTTCATTTCCCCTTATTCTTTTTTTCTTTTTTATATTATTATTATTGGGGAAGATGAAGATACTTTTTACAAAATGAATGCAACCTATAGGGGGTCTATATGGAACTTTAGTCAACATGACAAGCAACCATGGTCTACATGCGACTTTCTAGGTGAAAAGGCTACGAGAAAGCTAGATTCCCGCAAACAACATTTATACAAGCATAGAACAAGGTATCTTATAGCACGTTGCACGTAATAGCACACCTATGCATGAGGTCAAGTCCGACAATCCTAGCCAAGGTTCTAAGAGGCGACTAGAAGGAAGGCTTAGGGTGTCCAAGAGGGTACCATGACTAGGGTGTGTCCAACTATCCACACCACAACTTAATGGTGATCCAAGTGGGACATCCATTATGAATCAAATAGGCCATATGATTCACGCGTCACGGTTGGGATGGACTTCAATTAAGGAACGGACTAGGTAGGTCACCTAACCATCCTTAACATTGGTTCCCCTGGGGTGTCTCAAGTATAGAACATACTTTAAGAGACGTATATCCTAACACTACAACAAATCGTCACTTGTGCCACGAATTATGCCACATGAATTATAAAATCGTGGCATAATTTCAATTAGCCACGGGAAAAGCTATCTATAAGACAAAGCTAGGAAAAGTATTAAAATTTATGCCACATGAATTTTTATCTCGTGGCTAATATTATACATTTGCCATGGGTAGTCACTATCTCGTGGCAAACTTAATACTTTTCCCACTAAATAATTTTCCCGTGACAAATGTTATGCTTTAGCCATGTGTAGTTACTGTCTTGTGGCTAACTTAATACTTCTGCCACAAATAACAAAAAAAATTCCCGTGGCAAATTAACACTAACGGAGTATGTCACAATAACAATTTCCCTTAAAAAAGAGATACGTACTCTCAAAAGGCAAATTAAACTTAACGTATTTGCCATAGACAACAACTAGATAATTCCCGAGCATTTTTGCTCCATTTTTTAATTAAAATACAAATTGCCCTAAATTAAATATAAATTTTATCCTTTTAAATTGTAATTGAAAGGGCATGTACAATGGCAAGCAAATTGTCAAATTAGCTTATATTGCTACATAAGAATTCCACTATCCTTTATTTCTAGCCATTTTATATCCCAATGGTTAGCTAATTGTTAAAGTAGCTTTCCATTAAAACATGCTCCACTTGTGGGAACTGCACTAATATTTAATGCTATTGCTTAGTTTTCTTCCCAAGCTAGGTCAAGCTAATTTTCCAATTTTGTTCCCATGGTTAAGCAAGTAGCTAGAGACTTTTGGAATTTGCAAGCTAGTCCCTAGCTACAACCATTGCACATGCCCTAAAGTTTTGTGTTCGAATTTTTATATAGTTTTATATAAATTAATAAATACACTAAGTATAAAATTTTAGTCAAATACACATTTATTAACATTCATTAGATGATTTTTTTTTTCCACATTTTTTATGCAATAATTAATTAGGTTGTTTATGTGATTATGTGATTATGAATGCTAAATGTTTATTGTTTTCAATTGCATAGATTTCATGTCTAATTATATGACCTGAAAGCATGTTCACACATAAAGTAAAGATAACACTAGTGGAAAAACTGCAATAGGTTACGGGCCAAAATAGACTTTAGGTTACGGTTTTGTTTGTCAGTTATACTGTGTCGCATATAAGTTTAGGTTACGGGCGGTAAGCGTAACCTAAAACCTGACTTTAGGTTACGGACTCTAAGATGACCGTAACCTAAAACCTGACTTTAGGTTACAGGCATTGATGACTGTAACCTATCAATACTCCAATTAATATTTAACTTAGGTTGAAGTGATGATAAACAAATACGAGCATAACACACATCATTAATAATCAAATACCATATTACAAGTAACACACTAAAATAAATATCAATGTCACAATCATGAGCTACTAAACAGACAGTGGCATGGCACACCTAAGTAACAACTAACAAGCCTTGGTTGAGTCACCATTTCACTCACAAAATTTGGCCAGGCTATAGCTATTAATCTAATATTGAGATAAGAATTTATAGAATGAAAAGAGGGTGAGAGATAGCTCATTTGGTTATAGCTTTTCTCTCAATATCATCGGCCTTAACTCTCCAGACACCAAAAAAAAACNTCATATATATAAATATAGAATGAGTAAGTTGGGATCATTTCCATTATTATAACCTCATTAACTTGAAGTATTGCATATTAAGTATTAATTAATATTAACAAGCGATTAGCAAGACAATTGGACAATATGACTTTCTTGTAATTGATCCAAGATTTCGGATCGAATTCTTTCGTCCTTATTTCCCTCAGGATGCATTTACATATAAAAATATTAATTGTTACAAATAAATAAAGACACAAGTTTCTCCATTTAATTATTGCACTAACAATATAAAAATGCATTTTCTGCCTGCTTCCGTTATAATTAATGATAATAGTTTAACCTTAACATTTAAAACCCATAAATTTGGTTAAAGCCCCAAATTTAAAAGCTAATACAAATTAAAAATACGAAGATCAGTGTCCATAAGCTCAGTCACAACATAAACAGCACAACATAAACAGCAGTGAATTCTCTTCGCAGAGGAGGAGGTACAACATCTCTTAAGCCTATGATCTGATTTATTAATTACTAGTTACACAAATTGTTATAAACACCTAACTCCATATTTTATTCAGATTTTCAACTTTAGAAATATGGAGTACAACTAAACATTCCAGTCATTTTAAAAATAAAACCGAACAGAATAAGTTTGTTTTGATTTTTTTTAAAATAGGTTACTCAGGTAAATTATTTAAGTACCAAAATAGAGCAAGGAAATCACTTGATCACACGAAGTTTATCCATATAATAGTACAACCATGTGTCATATAATAGTTTATCCAAAGCACAATGGCACAAAATTCATCTGAAGAAAGCGTTAATATACAACCATGTGTCATATAATAGTTCATCTGCTACATTATCGTTAATATACACCTACAAATTAGCAAAATCACAATCACTGATTAACAGCTAAAGAAAGCGTCTCCATTGACCTTCTTCTGAAGAAAAATAAGTTGATAAACAATCACAACACAAACATTCGACAGCTCGAATGAAATCAAACTAAACCAATTAGCACAATCAGCAAGATTTTAACCCAAACCCCAAATTATGAACTTATACATTTATCCAAAACACAATGCCACAAAATTCAATTAATTTATACAAAACTCATATAAAAATCACCAAAAGCCACAATCTTCGCAAAACAAAAACTCCAAAATTAAACAATTGACAATCAAAATCAAAATTAAAATTAGAGGATAAGAAAGTAAAAATTACCCCACTAGCAACAATAACACCAGTAACAACAGGAACAAGAGTAAGATAAGTAAGCCAAGCCTCCCTCTTAAAAGTAATAAGATAAGCAAAAACCGCGGTGAAAAAGGGAGTAGTAGCACCAATAGCTTGATTAAACAAAACAGGAAGATATTTCAATCATATATTTCCACTAACAACCGAAGCACAGAAAACGAGGCTAAGAGCAGTGATCTTCATAAACTGAACTCGAGATCGGATAGTTTGCATAGGCACCATCTTTAACCATGCTATAGCAATGTAGCTAAGCAATGAGCATGCTGTCATATACCAAAATGACGGAGAATTTTGATCTCACGAAGAGTTCTCTTAGCATCCATATAATTATCAAAAGCATTAGCTATCTTCTTCAATGCAACCATTTTTAATTGTTGTAAATTTGCATTCTTAACATTTAATCGTTGCTAATACTTAACATTTATAAGCTAGTAATTTAAAATTTCAGTAAATCCAAAGAATAAAATCAAAAACTCAAAATTTCAATTTTTAATCCCCAAATTTAGATTTAATTTACTAAACCCTAAAATTAAACCCTAAATTGACGCAAACAAAAGAAGCCGCCACAAACTAAAAGGTAAATCGAAGATTCAAATCAACATCTAAAACATAAACAAACTCAAATCATATTATGTTTTAAACAATTAACATACTAACATAGAACAAAGTAACAAATAACAAATTAATAATGCAATATAATTATAAAAACAAGTGATAAGCTTATTAATAATGAAATTAAAATTAAATTTCACCGGAGGTCGGCGGTCACGGCGGAGGGTGACNATGGTCTCGAGGGGGCAATTTGTAGACACCAAAAATTTATTTAAGTGTCAAAATTAAAATAAATTAATTATTTGAGTTAAATAAAATAAATATTTGCTCAATTTAATTAATTTAGCCCTTTAAATTAAATATCCAAATTAATTAATTAATTTGGGTCACAATTAATATATTTGGGCCGATTATATTATTAGTCCAAATAAAATGTTTATTGGGCCAAAAAGACTACAAGACTTCCAAGTCATTAGAAGAATCCAAGCCCACATCTCTGGGTCCAAGATGGAGGTCAGACTCTTCTATAAATACCCATTATCACCTCAAGAGAGGGAGGGGAGAAATTCATTGGGAAAAAAAGGTCAATCGAAGACACTCCAAAAAATTTACAAACTCTCTCTGTCAGCAATCAACAAGCACTACAAAATTGTGCCGATTGTTCGGGGATACTCAAATACATTCAAATTGACATTGAAGCTAATCAACCCTCACTCAAATTTGGTTGACGTCAGCAACTGTCAAATTTGATTGACGTCGACAAGTGTCATCCTAGCAGTGGAACAGAATCAGAAGGCTTAGTTTATTTTTTTTATAAACTGTTTACAGAGATTGTACCTACATTCAAATTATTAATAAAATATTATTTGTTTACTTAATTACTTGTCATTGACTTTGACTTGAAATTTAGTAGCAACAGTGACAAGAAGGAGGACTGGAGGTCAGCGGTGCACTGATCGTGGCTGTCGTGGGCTCGTGGGGCTTGGGCCGTTGCTGTCATGGCTCGGTTGGCGGTGGTTGAGAAATTCAAATAAGGAAGAAGAGAAGAAGAAGGAGAGAAGAAAGGAAGGTTCCAGAAGAAGAAGAGAAGAAGGAGAGAAGCTAAATCAAATAAGGCATATTTTGGAATGAGTATGAGTATGATACGGTGGGTTTTTGATAGACATGAGAATGAGAAGGGGTTGCTTCTATGGCCATTTAAGAAAATGGCTACCGAAGTCCACAAAAGTCAAATCAATAAGATAGTGACATCTATTAAATGATTCTCGTATTTTATACCATTTGAATACAATACATATATTTAAAATAAATTACTTTTACATTGTATTTTATAACTTTGTATTTTATTTACTTGTATATCGTATAGAATAAGTCATATATATATGTACCCCATGTAGTCATACATAGTACCGTTATACAGTACAGTTGTATTCTCTCCAATAACGATCGATTCATGGAAACCATTAATGGTGTTCATTGTCCATGGATGAAGCTCTCAAAACAAAATTTGCAAAAAAAAACTATTAATATGCAGCCATGTCTTACAGGAAGCCATGGTCATCGTTTCACAGGTATTCCCAGAAAATTCCGTTTTTTTATATTTCGTCAACCACAATCGAAGGATCAAACACTTTTCCTCCTCACCAAGGGGAAAAAAATGACGAAAAAGCATTCATAATTAATGTGCGTCAAAATTAAAAAAACAAGTGCGTCACATCTTTAATTTCGTTGGATAATACCTATAGTTTGTTTCTTTAATCTGTCCCTTATAAATAATCGTATTATCTTGTGTCCACCATTTAAATGGAGACGATTTGGTGGTTACTTGACCAGAGCTATTTGGAAAACGACACGTCAGTGGAATGCAATTTCCATTCACGAATGAATTGGAAAAATGGTGAGTGGGCCGGTTATTGTTCTAAATGACCAACTATCGTTGAGGATATGAACAAAAACAAATACCAAGTCCTATAAGTTATTGATCATTTGGGAGGATAGTGTTAGACACTAATTAAACCTTTTTCATTGTTTTGTATAAAACTTTTCAGTCATTACACTTTGTACCTATTATTATTGTACTATTATGTTGAATTTTGTATGTCATCACTTGTGTACGTAGGAAGAGAGCAATAACACATAATAGGAGTTTTTGTACTACTCCTTGAAGAGCTTGAAGAAGACATTGTGAGCAACTGAAAACACACAAACAAAAGAGTACTGCGGGTTTTCTATGATTTTCAAGAACCGAATCAAACACACAACTTATAAAACTTAACTACCAAAGTTTAACAGTACTTTAGGTAACGGGCAGTTAAAGGCCCGTTACTTAAAAAAAACGCCAAGCAAGTTGAAGTTTAGGTAACGGACAACTGACAGCCCGTAACCTAAAACATTTTAGGTTACGGGCGAAACTAAGCCCGTAATCTAAAGTGTGAAAAAAGGGACTTTAGGTTACGGTTTTAGCTTGGCCCGTTAGATATAAAATAAAAGTTACGTGCAGTTACTCAGCCCGTAACCTATAAGGGGTTACCTTTGACGATTTTTCCACTAGTGTAAATCATTGCAAATTGGATTAGGATTCTTAATCTTGATTAATTCTTAAAGCGATCACTCTCACATGTCATTTAGAAAACATGTGTGCATTAATCAAAATCTACCTAGCAATATTTCTATGTGTTTAAGGACTAAACCGGGAATATGTATGCTATAACTCAATATTATGATTGTGAAATTACATATAAGACCAAGTAGAGGCCGCTATACGCGGGGGGACAATTTTGAACTACTTTTGTCCTTACCCTCGTCCCCCGAATCTAGAGATATGAGGCCTTCTTATCCTTAGCTATCAATTTGCCTTCAGGGTAGACCTAATGGGGTTCTGTGATTTCCCGAAAAGAGCACGGTGGCGAGTTCTCTAATTGAGTTTTAAGCTTCTAAACTCACTCCCTAAGCCAACCATACTCACACTATGAAAACAAACTAAAGACATTCCATGTCCATAAAAAGGGAACGTGAACCAATCACAAAAGCCCTAGATCCACAACATCTTAGATATTAAATTGTGGAATTTGATCTTATTTTAGTGAGATTTTATTCGATCATTAATGGAGTTGATTTTTGTTTTACTTGAGGTCGAGTAAAGACTAAGTGTAAGGTATTTAATGTGTTCCTAATACTTTTATTCTTAGTCATGTTTTGCTAGCACTTTGTTTAAGTTGTTAAGTCGCTTTGTTATTATTTTCTTTGCTTTTAAGCTTTTTAATCATTTTATGGCTTAAGCTATATGATAAGTTAATATTTTATATGTATTTTATCCCCGATCCCGATTGATTTTTAGCTCTAATACGGCTCATCTGAGCCATTTCTACTAACTTTTGCTATTTCGAGTGTTTGTTGTGCTTTTTATTAGATTTTACAGGAATCGATGATTTATCGTTGTTTTCCGAGCCTTTTGAAACACTTGAAGAAGTTAGTGAAGAGTTGAAGTCATTTGGGAAGCTAAATCGAAGACTAGAAGTGTTAAAACGAAGAATTAAAGAGGCAATTAAGGAAGAACGAGCAAAAACCGAGAAACGAAGGCAAAACAAGCCATCCGCCCGGGTCGGAGCTGTGCACCCGGGTGAGGGCTGCATGCCCGGACCCTCCGGGCAGGTGGCTCTGAAGACCTAAAATCACGCGTTTTTCCCTTGTTTAGCCTAAGTACTTAAGTGTTTTTCCTCCTAATTAGTCAATTACGCCTCTTTTAACTTTAGAATCCTAGTTTACTCTAAAAATTCTCTCAAAGTGTAAAACTCTATTCAATCATTCAATCAATAATATTCAGGTTCTATTTTATTCTCAATTCTTGTTCTTAGTTATGTTTATTATTATTTCTAATTTATATTCGATCTTAATTTTTATAGTTTTATGTTTAGATTTAATTTTCTTGATTATTGTTAGTTTTGTTTAGTTTAATCATGTTTAGTATTTTAATTACTTTTATTGTTTTAGTTTCTGTTTCTTTAATTATGAGTGAGTAGTTCCTTTTCTAGGACTAGGGGATCCATGGACTAATTGGTGATGTTTTGCTCATAAATATTAGTTTAACTATTAATTTGCTTGAATTCTTATTGTCAATTACTATTGCTTTCAATTAAATACTGGTCAGGTTTAGTTGTTAGTTTGATATTGTTGAAATCGATGCCGAGAGGTAAGATTACCACAATTAGATCATAAGGACAATAGGCAAAACGAGTCTAAGTGAGCGAGAGCCATTAGAGGCGTTTTGAAGGGGATTAGATTCGAGAGAATTAGTGGACCTTAATTCAAGGAAGTTGATAATATAACTATTTATTTATGTGCATTTCGCTGGTTAATCGGTGGTGAACCGATGTCCTAGTTTAGTCATTAATTAAATTCCTTAGTCAATTTAGTTCCAATTCTAGTTAATTTCTTAGTCACAATTGTTACTCAAAGGCCCTTTACACGGTTTAGACTTTTTAGAACTAATAGGTTTAATTGCTTCCCTGTGGATTCGATCCCTACTTCCCTAGCTATATTAGTTACAGTGGTTAGGTTTATTTTTGATAGGTGTGCGATAGCCTCATCACTATAAATGTTTGTAAACTTAACTCTTATTTTAATTAGAGATTTGATGGATATGTGAGTTGCATAATGGGAATGAATAGTATCTTTGGGAGCTTTCACAACATCTTTGGGTTTTACTTTGAGCATAGTAGTTGAGTCTTGAAGTTTAGAAAATGTCAAAACGCTTTTAAGAATGTAGTAAGCAAATTTCAAAAGGGTACAACTTCCAATCTATACATGATCTTAGGGTGATTCAAGTTGGAGAAGATATCTCTTTTCAAGGGATTTCCAAAGACTAGTCTTATGCTTGATTCTGATGAGAAATGGAGTTATTGGTATTTTACTCTGAGGTTATACACAAACTTCGTGAGGTGCAAAAATTCTATCGCGAGGTGCGAGCTGTTCAATTTTTCTACAAAATTCTTAGGACTTTGCACACGAGGTCAAGCTCATCGCACCTCGCGATTATGGCTTGTGACTCGCAACGCTCCCCTGCTTCGGTCAATGATTCAACGTATTTTGCAACTTGCTCATGTTTAGATATTTTAGCTTTCATTTTTTATTTCTTTAGTATATATAAAGAGATGTTTGTTTAACCTAAGAGACATTCATATTCTCATTATCCAATATCCATCTTTAGTTTGTAATAAAAAAAAACATTCTAGTTTTATTTTAGATCTAGTTTTCTTTCCTTATTTGTTCCTGTTGTATTTTGGATATTTAGTTAGGGAATCAAGCATGGTTATGGAAGTTGTAGCTTAAACTCTATTGGGAGCGTTTGATTGAAGCTCTTAGAGGTTTATTGTAAGAAATCATCAAATTGTTATTGATTATTGTCTGTTTATGCTTGAAATTCATGAACATGAATTGTGTTTGCTAGGAGTACTACTAGTTGATGTTTGTTGTTGTTTTATTGCTAGGTTTTGAACTATAATCTGCTTGTTATGTTTATTATCCATTTTTAGCATCTATGTTCTATACTTTGCGGATTCTTAGTGTTCGACTTAGTAAAGTTGACAAGTTGTTCATAGCTTAGCGCTTGTTTAAGCTTTAAGCAATATTATTGGTTCTTAAATCTTTATGCGATTATTAGTTTGACCTTAACGCTGATCATACAGGTTGATTAATAGTTAGGACTTTGTATTATGCGGATCATTTTACTTAGCCAAGTTTAGGAGAACATATGACTCGACAGTATTTAATTATAACATGAGTAGAGACGTTTTTGGTACTTCGATCGACAGTGGCGGATTGAGGAATTTTATAATGTTTGGTCATCCACGATTATTAATCATAGGTAATAGTATTAACAACTTTTTCGAGTCTAGATTATAATTGATTTCAATTGATAAAAATTATATTATAGCCAAATAGAACCACTAAAATTCATATACATTACAACCAAGTATTTAAGTTGTCCTAAAATGAGTACGTGTCGCGTACATATATGGATGTAGGTACAGGAATAAGATCCAACAACTTTCAAAATTCTATAAATAAGAGTACATCAAGTGTACAACCAATATTTTAATACTTTATAAAAATATTCAAATAAAAAATCTTAATATAATATTGAATGACATATTATTTAGTATTGTTTCATTTGAAAATGGTATATTTGCTTAACTGTCTAATAATTTTTCCAATAAAATGGTTTCATAATTTGTATTAGGTATAAATGTTTGCATATATAGGATTAAATAATGAATCTTTAAGATAATGATTTATCATTTAATTCCTTTTATAAAAATACACAATATAGTACATGAATATATATATATATATATATATATATATATATATATATATATATNATATATATATATATATATATATATATATATATATATATATATATGTATAAAGATAATGATAAGGGGTCTAGTAGTAAAAAATGCATAGTACATAGCAATAAAATAAATTGAATACAAATGCATAAAGATATATAGTACATAACAATACATACCAGTATATTACTACTACATACTTTGATACTTCATAATTATATAGAGTAGTAAAAGAAATTAAGAGTTGGGGGCCACTAGTAGGCTACTAATAAAAAAATTACATGGTGAAAAGGTTTGCCAACTGTCCTCACTATTGCTACTAATACTTCAAGCCTCCCTAAACTCAATTCCTTATCATTTCCTTCTACCATCTGTTTCTCTACCTTTTGTTTCTCATTCTAAAGCAAAACATCAATGGAGGAAATGGTACAAATTCTCATGTTTTTTTTTTTTTTTTTTTTTTTAAGAAATCATGGTCAGTCACGTGACCCATCAGGACTAACCATAGACCTTGTCCCTGTCTATCAATAAATTCATTAATAGCAATCCTTATATTTTAACTTAGTTGATATTAATTAATTTAGTTTCGAAATTCATAAAACAAATCATAAACACCCCCATTGGTTCTATTACTGATTGTTTAGAGAAATCTAGGTGATTAATAGCAATATTGGATTTTATTAATATAGTTCGTTCCCTTTCCTTGTGGATATGATCCCTACCACTATTTTCGTTTAGGAGAAATTTGTATTCGATGAGCTTATTTACACGGCATATTTAGGCTGTCAGCTGAAAATGACACAAAATACAAGTTTGAAAAAAAAAAAATTTTGTTTAAGATATCAATCTACAAGAAAATTTATAAAAAGGTGCTAATTCAAAAAAAAAAAAAAGGTTTATAAAAGGTGTTATTCAACAATTTTTCCATAGAGTTATTTATTAAAAGTAAAAAATAAAAAAAAAACACACACATAATGATTGTTATAATGAAATTGGTGTGAATCTCACGAATGGTATAATTTCTTGGGTTGATTGATTTCCATTACAACATAAATGGTTAGATCACAATTATTGTATGTGAGATGGCTAAATTTGATACATCCATGATTTTCTGCTAAATTTATTCACAGAGTATTTTTCCAATGGACTCTTATGAGTGGTGATTTTCGCACTCTCTAAACTATTTTTGGCACTCCTCTCCCTCACATAAATAATTTCAATGGTCATTATTCATGTGGAAGGTAAAGGAGTGTGGAAATAATTTAGAGGGTGCGGAAATACTACACCGACTCTTATCTCTAGTTTTCCTTTCCTCATCAATAATATAAAATATCAATGAAGTAAATATTTAAAGAGAGCCAAGTGTTCTTCTAGACTTCTAGTCAAACCCTTTTCAATAAGAGATAGGAAAAAGAAGCTGTTATAATATGACTATCAAACACAACTGAAGTTGTCATAGCAAGCACATATAAGTCCACCAATCTTACAAAGTGGCACTTGTACAGTGTACATGCAAATAATATACCAGGCTCAAGCCAAAATTATGTATCGATTTGTGTAATATGTTTAACTTAATGACATGTACAGAAAGATATTACAGCTATAAATGCAAACCCAGGGAACTTCTACGATGCATTAATCTTTACAAATTTGGACTAGCGTGATGATTTTGGAACGAAGGATATCCAGATGGTGGTATCCCAAATTCACTGCTGCGAAACCGTCTACCTATCGTTTGATTTGACAATGTACCAGGGAAGTAATCTTGATAGCTTGAATAGGAAGATAAAGAGGAATTACTGAAAGCCGCCGATATGTTGGAGTCATAATGAAAAGCAAATTTCGGCTGCCCAGTTGAGATTTCTGTGGTGCTGAAGAGATTACCACTAGCACTGGAATTATATAGGTGATCCTTTGCAGCCAGTGTGTTTTTATAAATAAGGGAATTGGTTACTCCTGATGAATAATCTAAACTGAGAGACTTCATCTGACTGGGAGCACCATCCACATGACCAGTCGGCACCCGGAAAAGGTCATGACAACCGACAGGAAGCTTGACCTGATCAACATCTAGGTTTGAACCTTCGGACAAACTATTTATCTGTTGTTTAATGAGTAGCTTGGCTTCATGAAGGGCGTCAAGCACCACTCCCAGCTCAGGAGGTTCTTTTTGGGGTGCATCTAACTTTTGTGATTGGGAAAACTGACATGAATGTTTCAACAAATGTGTTGCTGCATGATTCCAAGATTGATTATTGTTGTGTGCCACAGAGAAAGCAAAATCAGACGTAGGAGGCCGCATCTCGCTACTGCCATAATGCTCATTGAAACATTCTGTATCAGCATCGCCTGACAATTTAAAACTATTGAAATGAGTTATTGATTGTTTTCTGTACAGAGAATTTGTGTTGATCCCTGCTTTCTGGTCATGATTATGGCAAGAATTACCCTCAACAGGGTGAGGAACTGTTGCTTTATTCTCATCTCTCTCTTCTGTGACGTCTGAATGGCTACCAGGTTCACATGAATCCTACAGAATTCAATGCCATAACAAAAGGTTCAGTTTCACCATGGGGAAAGAAAAAAGAGGAGTGTTATTTCATAAAAAATGCCTGAATCCATTCACAGCAGAAATAAAGAAAAAATTGTAAAAGACCATATTTCAAGAAAGTGGCTGGTGGTTTCACAAGGTCAGGCACGTATTCAACCAGTACTTGCCACCCACTAACATTACCTTCTGCGTTGTTATTTAACAACAGCTGTAAGGCTATACAAGTCTGCAGTGAGTTACTCTGTAACTAACAACATTCAATCACTAACTATTCAATTACTAATCACTAGCAACAAGGAGAACTGGCAGCTGCTACATCAGCAGCTAAATTACCAACACAAGCAACAAGTTTTCATTGCATAACAAAAGATTTTATTTCATAACTAGCAAGAACAAGAAAAAAGTTGAGCAATTAAAAAACTATACAAAAGCAACACAGAGTAAAACTAAGCAAGCTTAACAACCAGGAATATCATCTCAATTCCAATTCAAATTTCCCAATTTAATGCCCCTAAAATTGCATCAACTTCTAGTAAAGAAAACTTCAAACACAGACCCTACTAAGAGTAAATCTGGATGTCATTTTGAAAATTTTACAAATTTATTTGAAAGAACTGGAAGTGTCTTTGGACTCTTTCTCAACACTACAGAAATTGTCAACCAAAACATGACAAAAACCAAAGACATTGTTATAGAAATGAAAGCAGCGATGAATTATTCTAAAAGTTCATCTCCAATAATTTGATCATGTTATATGGACTCTTTCTCATCATTTAATCTGGCTAGTCAAAACCTACAACAGCAAGAATTAAAAACTTGTACAACCCTCAAATCATCTACTCAAAATATTAAAACACTCACTGCATACCAAGTATTCAAGGCAATTATGAGTCAAAACAAATGTCCGACGAAGCATTAATGTAGCATCAAGTCAGGTAGCCTTTATAACGAAAAACATATGTTTGGTTAGTGGAGATTTGAAGTAGTTGGGACTCGAAGAAAACTTGGCCCAAGTTTGGTGTACCCCAAACCACACTTATGGATAACGGATCCTAAATTCCGGAAAAAATCAGAACATTGAACACTACTTCCATCCAAACTAATTTAGCTTGTCCTACTCCTTGATCCGCTAAACTTTGACTTCATATATTTTGTCGGGGAATGTTATTCATCGCCCGTGAATTCCTAAAAATCGCCCGTATTTTGTGCTGAATTTCCAAATACGCCCTTCACCTTCTTTCCTCTATCTAATACTCACCCTTTGCTTTCTCTCTCTAAACCACCACCACACTCAACACATCTCACCCCAACTCACAAACAACTTCTTACAACCACCATCAACCAAAATTCACAACCATCACCACCATAAACATAGCTAAAAAACAACAGTAAAAAAAACGTCCAAAGGTTTCGAAATTCCTAAAAGAGACCTTAGACACGGCTATGGCACAAGTGAGACCTCCGAGCTCAAGTTCTGGGTTGACGGCAGCGAGTGGTGGAGCGGCTGAGGCGGCGGAGTTGGAGGTATGTTGCTAAGCTTTTCGGTTTTTCTTTTTTTTAATTATGTGAAACTTGCGTCTCAATTAGACGAAGGTTTGGGCGATGGTGTTTGACACCTTCAACTAATTGAGGCGCAAGTGTCAAAGGTTGAAGCAAATTGGAAAAAAAAAAAGTTTCTTTGAGACTTGCGCTTGGATCTGGCGCAGGTCTCAACACCCCTGTGTCAGATTCAGATGAGGGTCCTGTTTTTTTTTTTTTTTTTAAACCTACAATTAGTGGAAAAAAATTATTAAAAAAAAAATAATTTTGGTGATACCATCGTCTGAATCAGACGAAGTTAGCATGAAACGTGCGTTCGAATCTGGCGCACGTCTCACACTACCTTCGCCAGATTCAGGCGAAGGTGTCACTCATAATTTTTTTTTATAATTACTTTAATTAAAGTAATTAACGTTTAAAATTTTATTTAAATACTAATCAATTGTTGGTTGTTGTTTAGATGCTTAGTTAATTTTAATAATTAATGGGAAATATAATAAGTAGTGTTAACTAATTATTAGTTATGTGATAACTGTGATAATTATGTATAATTGTTTAGTAAATTAGTTTGAAAAATTGTCAAGCTTTAACTAGATTAGTATAATTAGAATAATTAAGGTTTTTGTAGGATAAGGTTAGTATAATTTGAATAATTACGGGTTTTTAAGGATAAGTTGTACTTAAGGCTTTTAATGTCTCGATGCATAATAATTAGAATAGTTAAGGCTTTTAAGTTGTACAAATAATTATAATGAATAGTTTTGTGGAAGACAATAATAATTGGAATTTGCTTAAAATTTAGCTCGGTTCTGATACTCGACACGTATATTCACAGAAGGTGCCTGCGTCAGCACGTAGAGATGCGTTAGAAGTCGTGCCACCGTCTACTTGTGCGGAGGGTGACGATCCTTCACAAGATACTGCTTCGTTGGTTCGCCATGTTGAAGAATCGTTAGAGGAAGATCATGAGGTTGCAAGTCTGGTCCCATCTCAGGAACCTACACAGATTACTCACGAGCCTACGTACGTTACTCAGGAGACGACGCAGAATACTCAGGGATCTGGTACGAGTACCAGGCCCGGCGTGTGGAGGTCGACAACCTACTGTAGGAGACGGGCGGCGCAAGCTACGACCTCGCTTGTTCAGGAACCTGTTCTGGGTGGGCCGGTCAATGCTAGTCACATACCTAGCATCGGTGGCCATGTAGCTCTACGGTTCTGGGAGGGTAGAGAGAGAGGGCTGTTGAAGTGCCAGAACCGAGAGAAAGATTCTATTGCTTTGCGGAGTTGGGTTCGTAGGTTGCCACTGATGTCCCAGGCTCGAGTTCGGAGAGCTAGTCTATGGAGTTTACTTTTTTCTATTTGTGACTCCATAAATATGTCCCTTATTTGTGCGTTCGTTGAGAGGTGGCAACCTGATACGAACAGCTTCCATCTTCCTTTCGGAGAGATGACTTTTATGCTAGATGATGTGTGGCAGATCCTGCGGGTACGTGTTGATGGGCGATTGTATGAGTCTAGGCCGACTACGGTGGACCTTAAATCTTCCATATTACGTTTTCTAGAGTTGGAGGAGGCGACACAAAGCCTTTTCATGGGGTCTGGTGTCAACTGCGAGGCGATAGTAAGTGCTTGTGACTCGCCCACTCGTGACGTGGACACTCAGCTCTCCGCTATATTTTCGTTTATCCTTTGTTGCTGCTTGTTACTGGAGAAGAGTGGGTCCCGGATGTCCATGTTCGACTTCGTGTTTCCTGACCAACTTGCTGACTTGGATGGTGTGTCTTGGGGGACAGCAACATTGAGTTTCCTGTACAGGCATTTGGGGATGGCGAGTCGCGATCAGACTAGCGGAATTGACGGGTGTCTGACATTATTACAGTGTTGAATATTTGAGTATTTTCCTATGTTTCGACTTCACCGTGATAGGCATCCTGTCACCGATGGCACGCCCCGTGCGATGATGTGGTCCGTTCGGCCACATGTCCATTTGCTTGGTTATCTGCACTTCAATTCCAACATAGACCTTCTCGAACAATGTGTCAACTGCCGAAGTCGAACTATTCACCCAATCTTTGAGATACGAATGTTGACTCTCGGTCCGACAGTTGGTCACATTGCCATAATGAATCTCGTTTGTCCAACCTTTTACGAACTTCCCCTTATACTGCAGCCATGTAGTCTCCAAATAGGTTTGAATAGCTGTTGCTTTTCGGGGATCCAAATGTCTTCTCCATGCATCTATCATATCCTTTTCGCCGACCCAAAACCAATTTTCCAACAGCACCTGACGATGCCACCAATACTCAGGCTCGGTAGTCGGATGTACCAATTTGTACCAATCTCCTCGCATAAATTGCCTCCCCGTCTCCTGGGACCCATTTTCTTTTTTTACAACCCAATTTTGAACATCTCGATTGATATGCCAAATACAAAGTACATGCCTAGACTCTAGGAATATATCACCAATGGGCTTTGTTAGTGATAGCTCCCGATCACTAACAATAGCTCTCGGTTTGACTCTAGAACCAACCAACATGCTCACCTACTGAAGGAACCAACAAGAAAGTTCATGTTCGTTGGAGTCACCCCAATAAGCTCTACCCAACCAACAAGAAAGTTCATGTTCGTTGGAGTCACCCCAATAAGCTCAACCAACGGATACTTATACCGGTTTGTCTTGTACGTCGAGTCCAACAGTAAAACATGAGGGTATGTTTGCATCAAGTTAACAGAATCAAGATGCGCAATAAATGTACGAATTAGTTTCCCAGATTCATCCGAGTTAAGAGAGAACAAGTACTTATACCTGACGGCATACGAAAGGAACTGCTCAGCTGCATTCCGACCCTCGGATTTCTTCTTCAACCACTGTTTGCAATTGTCAATATGTTTCTTGTTGGGGTTCAGCTCCGAGAATTGCAACTGAATCTCTCTCAGCACTTGCACCGGTTTAGCATGCGCATCGGACATATTAGCAACCAACTTCTTCGCTTCTAGACTAAGGCCCACTAATTTGTCGATGGCCCTACGGATACACCATCAACTCATGATTATGCGTTCCCCGATTCGGCATTATCCTAACAAACCACAAATCACCCCTAACTACCGCTTTAATACAAAAGCAACATCCTATACCTTTTCTCTTCGTATGATGACGTTCCGCATTGTCCAGATCCCGGACCATATCGGTCTTAAATCTGTCACACTTCACGTACGTGTTTACTAAACCACCAGCACCCGGCATTGTACTCGCAATTGTGATGTGAAAAAGTGAATGTAGCAAGTAAAAAAAGACCGAGAGAGTAGTAAATTAAGGCCTAATGTGGCCAATAATGTTTAAATTGAAACCTTAATCCCAAAATTTAAAAGAAAAGTCAAAATTCTGACATCGATTTTGTGCGTGACATTCATTACTTTATTTTTTACCCTCTCTCACTCTCACCTTAGTTACTCACTTGTCATTAGTTCCTCTCTCCTCTGTAATTTTTTTCTTCACTTTAAAATAAGCCCCCAAAAAATAGAAATAAAAATTAATAAAAATTAAAAAATAAAACAGCAAAGTGAAATCATGGGAATCTTCAACTTTCCTTTGCATTACATTAACACGATTCGCTTCCCTTTGCTGGCATTACTCACTTTTTTGACAACTTAAGTTTGTACTTCATCAACTAAGGCAATGTTTACTTCCAAATTGACAATTAAACTTCAAGTTCTTAACTCTACTGGCCAACATCACATTCAACACCTTCAAAATTCACAATCGAACTTCAGTTTTGCTAGCTTTCATCAATTCAACTTCCGAAGTCAGCACCTTTTTCTCTTCTAGAAGTTCATTGATTACATCCTTCTACCACTCCGTCATTTTATCATCCAACCACTCCCACAATTGGCATCCTTTCCTGTACATACCAACATCCATCAACTTGCAACAAATAAACCTTTTACTTGGGTTCTTGAAACTGGATTTACTAAGCTATCCAATTTTCTACTACAGCAATTACAATTGATACAACATAATTTATTCGAATAATTCCATTTTAATGCCTACATAATTCATTCAAAATTGAAAAAAAAAAATGGTTTTAAAACAAACCTGGAAAATAGAAGGAACGAATTGAAAAATGAGTGGGTAATTGAGGTTAGGGTGAAAGAGAGGTAGAAAACAAAGTGAGTGAATGTTACGCGCAAAGTCAATGCCAAAAATTTGACTTTTCTACCAGATTATGAGATTAAGGTTTCCACTTTAATATTTTCGGTCACATAAAGTCTTGATTCACAAAAATCCATACAAAAGGCCTTACTTCACAAATTCTGACATAAAAAACGCCTTTACTGACAAAAGGTCAAAAAATTGATAAAAGCTCGCCATATTCAAAATTCATTCTAACACAAACTTGTACTTTTGATTAAAAATGTGCAACACACGAAACCTAATCTATTAATCAAGTAACATTCGAGAATGTGAAAAAAGGTAAGCATATCATAATTCACGACCACAAAAACAAACTAAGCAATCCTATAAAAAAATGAGCATAAAATCACAAGAACACAATCACCCATCTATAGCCTGAATCCCCAACACTTGGTCCAAACTACACAAAAAAAAATGTGCAAAATTATACGAACAAGAAGACGACAAGGGAATATTTTATGACACTAACTTGCACAGACACATGCATTAGTAAGAACGCAAAAAAAAAGGGAGTTATATCAAATGGGAAATGCAAAGCTCTATCACTATTAGTGTTGGCATGTGATACTAATATTTGATCAAACAAAAATGCAATATCCTTCTAATTCATAAAAGCACATGTCCCGTACTCTTCTGTTTTTTAGATGCCCCGCTTTTTTTTGTGAACTTTATCAATGGACGCTCCATTTCCTTTGAAAAATAACATTTTCCCTTATAAATATTTGATCGATTAGATATTAGAAGTGGAAAGTCAGTTGGTATTTGGTGAACAACGTTGGAATCACAGGGTTTTAAGTTGAGTAGAAGAAACACATAATATATGGAGTGTATATTTAGAAGGAAAAAGAGCAGCCGGACGACAAGCTCGATTAGTGTGGATGGAAGGAGTATTCAAAGTTCTGATTTCATTATTCAAAAGGGTACTATATTAGATAAGGAAGTGGACAATATATCAAATCATGCTAGTTGAAGAGGATGGAGCTTCCAGATTTCTATGTGATCAAAGTATTCCCAAACTATTTAAAGGAAAATTCTACCGCCCATTAGCCAGCATTGCTTTATGTGCCCAAATGTTGGGCTTTAGAATATTGTCACCTCCATAGGATAAGTGTGGTGGAGATGCGTATGCTTCATGGATGTGTGGACATACCAAAAAGGAGAAATAAGCAATAAGGTTATAAGGAAGAAGATAGGAGTTGCTTCTATTGAAGATAAGATGAGGATAAAGGTACAAGGTGGTATGGACATATAAGACCATAAAGAGGTTAGAAACATGAGTGGCAACCAATATGAACGGAGATGAGGCAAAAGAAGACTTAAGAAAACTTGGATGAGGGTGGTTGGAGGAGATATGAAGTCGTTGGGGGTTAAAGAGAATTTGGTGTTAAACATACAAAAAAGGAGAGATAAAAATTAAGGATTTTTAGAGATGACTTTTGTGACTCCAAAGGCCAACACATGGACAATTGGTGTGCTGGCGAGCAATGATTATATGGTTATCTAATGTTCCGATGGCCAATTCATAAAAACTGAACTCGACTATTTTCCATGACTTTAACCCAACCATCAAAGCAAAGCTCCTTCTATTTATGCAAAAAAAAACAGGACTAGTATCTACTAATTTCACTTAACAAACTGACAATAATAAGACGTTATAAAATAAGCAGAACAACTCAAAAGTAAACAAAAGCAGCAAAAGACGAGAAACACAAACATATGAAATTGTAGAAAAGTGAGTAAAAATAAACAAAAAGAAACATAAAGCAAATCATGACATCATGAACTGACAAGTATGTTTTCCCGGACCAAATTTTAAGGCCAAATTGATGCAAGATGATTAAAATTCAAAGAAGCCAATAATTGTCCTCTTACAAAGGGAATAAAGGTGACATGAGCTTATGTGATAAGAAATTTTTTTCCTGGAATAGGAGCAGGGTTATCAAGGCACTTAACATTCATTCAATCAAATTTGCTAGTGTTTCCACTAGAACATCAATCTAGTGTTACTTTAAAATTTACTACTTTATTTACCATAGTCTCTTCATAGGATAAAAATGAACCAAAAGGTGTGAGCATATCTCATTCACTCTAGTACCCCGACACCTTACTCGCCTAGAGGATAAAACAACTAAAAATCATCATGCAAATATGCAGTTGGATGATGCCCTGCAGCAGCATCTAAACAAGCAGCTTAAAATTAGGGAAAAAGTCATATTCATTAAATCTTATGCATGAACGTTTTGCACAAAAGTAGCGATAGATAAGGTTGATAGCATACTGACATTATTGTCTCCATATTTCTCTTCCCAATCTCTTTGTGCTATTTCTTGAGCTTCATAGCTTCTTATAAGTTGAGCTTGGCGTTTGAGAGCTCGATTCATCTTAACACTGCTTTCACGTTCATTTGTGTAACTACTAGCATCACATTCTTGTGCTTGGAAAGAGTGGGAAACTTCTTCCTTTTCAGAACCTCTCTCGTTCCGGAAATCCAAGCAATCAAAACCATTCACAGCAATTCCATCCCGCACTTCAGACTTATCAGACTCCTGTCTTGCCGTCTCAAATGCAGACCTGGCAACATAATAACTTAAAGCAATGTTTGTCTTCCAACGCAAAAAAGAGGAGAATTAGGTGGGCAAATTGGTCAAGATGAGTTTGCAACAACATTGGGCAATGTATCTTAATTCAAAAGTGAATGCTAGGTCCAAAATCATGACAATGATCTGAAACAAAGAATAGATAAGTTGAATGGACAGTAAGAGTTTTGAGAACTATGAGCTTCTTACCAATGACAATTTCTATGATGGTGATGAAATATCATTTTAATGGAGTGGTCATTAACACAATTTATTTTGCAAGAGCTGATTGGACCATTTGGTGCACCACACTCAACAACAAATCTACAGGAATACTTGAAACCAAATAAACTACCATAATATATCATTTAGGACCACCATTTACGGCACTAAATAAAACAAATGCTATTCAAACACACAGCAGACCACTCAAGACTTTGCAGCAGCCTCCCTGGCACTACCCTCCCCCACCCTCACACAAGCACACACACACACACACAAAATCTCCCATCAACAAATCAGTCCAAGTACCTCAAATTAAACTGTTGCCCAAATGGAAAAGGGCCAAGTCAGAAAAATACCTCCAAAAATCTTAATTTCATACATTATGCTATTATAGCCCCAACAATGAAATATTGTCCACAATGAAACGTTCACTTTCAACAATGAAGAAATTATTTTGTGATCCATAGCTTATCATCATATTTCACAAGCAAATCTAAGAGAGTAATAATAGATTTTACAGAACCGTCAGCCTCATAGATTTGCAATGGAAACAATAGGGGAAAAGCCAAAATGTCTGGAGGGTATACAACAAAGAGATGCCTAAGCATCACTATAAGAACATCTATGATAAAATGCTTTGAGATAAATCATAAATTGTCTTACACAATATATACATGACTTTTTGTCAAAAAAAAAACACTTATTTTAACACTTATTGTCAACCAACATTTATATGTAGTTTTTGTGAAATATAATCCTTAAAAAATAACTTTGGAAAAAAGTGTCCGTTTCTGACCAAGAAGTCAACAATTTGGGTACTGATTGAAGAGTTTAAACTCCAGGTAAGCAGGTTATGGATGCGAACAAGTTACACACTCACTTACTTGGAGCTAAAACCCATCGGTCAAAGCCACAATTGTTGACTTTTTGGTCATAACTCGACAAAAAGGTGTTTTTTATTTTTCTCAAAAGTTCATTTCAAAGGTATTATTTCACCTTAAAGGTGTTATTGATAAAATTGTAAATGGCAATACATATATGGATCAAAACTTCGAAAGTTTGTTTGTGAATAGTGTCAAGGATGCAACCATGGGTGAATTGATTGTTTATGGGGACTCAAGTCATATGGGTGCATCCAGGATTGGGATTTGCGTGTACATGATCACACACACTTAGTGGCATGCAAATCAAGAACGGAAATTGGTGGAATAAAGGGAATAAGTTGGTTTTGCCTATGGGTTTTTTCCCACTGCATTTGCTAGGGGTTTTCTCATTTCAGGCATTGAGTCTTTTTGTTTTTGTAGAGTCTTGATCATCATTTTCAACCTAAAAGATATGGGGAATGACTTCTTGAAAGTTTCTTGATTAAAAGTTTGGATCTTGAAATGGTTCTTGAACATTGAAATGAATTCTTGAAAATGGCGCAGAAATGGCGAGTGAATGTGGCGAGTTTTTGTGCGTTTTCTTGGCATATTGGGCTTCTTGGAAATCACGTGTATTATAGGAAGTTTTTGATGACTATTTTGTTTGTTAGTTTATTATGCAAGTTGCTAGAATAAAATCTAGTTAGTTGGAGTTAGTTAGAACAAATGCAAATTGCAAGATCAAGTTGTGCAAGTGGATCAACTTGTGCAAGTTGTTGAGCAAGTGAATAGATTTTATTTTGGACGTGTTTTGTAAGGGGGGCTGGATATTTTGGCTTTCTCTAGTGTCTTTAGACTTTGTTCGGATTTAGTTGATGGCTATATCTATAAATAGTCTCAATTATAATTGTAACAAAACAGATTTTGTGAATCGAATAAAAGTTTTGTTTTGTTTACTTGGAAAACAAAAGTTCTGAAATTTTGTGAGTTGGTGGTTAATTCCTTTAGACTCTTGTGTGGATTGTTTAGTGGCTTTGAGGGTGCCTAGAGCTTTAATCAAAGACTAAACTATTAACCTAAAATCGTGAATTTTGGTGGCTAGGCCTTTAGAAATTCGTGGTTTTAGTTCTTCTATCTTTGTGAGTTTTTGTTCATCCGAAAATTCACATCAGTTATTATACTAAAAGTGTTAATATAGTTGCATTTTCTAACAAAAAATTTTATCACCAATGATAACTTTAACCACATGCTGAGGTTAGTTAAAAAGCAAAGATGATTCAACCAAAGTTCTACATCATTCCGAACAATTTTTGCAATGGTAGTTGAAAGGAAGAGTATCACAAATGGATAAAAGAAAAAACAAAAGGTGCAAGACAACAGCTGAAAGGCAATCAATTAGATTAAGAGCCTAAATGGCTAGTTGAGTACTTGAGTAATAAGAAAAAGGTGCAAATACATGTATTTGACCATTTGCTATGTTCGTACTAAGTATCAAATGTCTTTGGCAATGGAAATCCATCCCCAAACATGAGTTTTTCATTGTTTTTCCACTGTCAATTAATACCACTTGCAAAACGTTCTTTCACAATATATCAATTAAAGTGTTAACAAAATTTTTTTTTTTAAAAAAAAGGGATATTTCAGATGGACCACCACTCAGAGGAAACTAGCTCGCAGCAAAAGCAAAAATAAAGTTGGGGAAAAACAACAAAAAATTAGAGGCAAAACATCACTTAAATTTGGAAATAGCTAAAATCAATTACCTGGGTTCCCTTCTTTTTATCTTGCGACATGATCTGCCAAGGCGATGCCTTGGTGAAGAGCTGAATCGTGCCAGATTAGCTTGGCTTTGAATGGGAGAATCAAGACATTTTTTCTCGAGGTGTCTAGTAGTATCCTTACGGCCTTTCCAAGATAATGATCTTCCGGAAGGTGTAGACTCAGCTTCCAAATCAAACTCCCCGTCATTTTTTTTGACCTCTAAAGAATCAAATTTCTTATCGCCTTTAGCAGCTTCAAAATTATCCCTATTCATTTCGCACTGAGAATCAACCTCATCAGAATCAGACTCATACACATCGGAAACGTCACTAACACCAAGACTTTCCAAATACGAAAGAACATCCAGAGTTGCCTTCTCTGCCCTCTTTCTCTGATGAGTAACAACTTTCAACTGTTCCTCTAACTCTTTTACCTAATAAACAAAATACTAATGAGTTCTCATTCTAGCGAAAGTATGGAACAAACCCTAATATGCTCTGATTAAGAATAGTAACACTAACTCTTTTTGCAAGCTCATCAGCTCTCTCTTTCGTTGCCTTTGAAATTGTTCTTTCCGAAAGCAATCTAGCACGAAGGTATTCAATCGTCATCTTCGGATCCTCCACGCCATTTACCCTGATTAATTTGTTCTCACTGGATATAATTAATCAATTGTTACCAATATTAATTTGTCACTAAATATAACTAATCAACCTTTACCAAATCACATACTCCGTAGTCATTTCCATACTTATTACCAAATCAAATTGTCATAGACAAAACTAATCAATATTAACAAAAGTTAAAACTAAAGCTCAAATGAATCAAACTAAACAACATCACTCAAAAATCAACAAAAAATTAGATATTTTATGAAACAACGGAAACAAATAAGCTACAAACAACAAAATTGAAGAACAATAAAGCTATACTAACCTTTGATCTAATGTTGGTTGACTTTGATCGGATGACTTTTGCATATTGATGAACTCAGAAGAGAAAAAAATCTAACACCGTTTTAGGGTATTAAATCGATCAGAGTTGTGTCGATTTTACTATGAATGTTCACTTCATAAGTTATTGGCTTAGTATTAATGTAGATGCTGTTAACATGTTTTTACTTTTTTTTTTTTTTTTTTTT
>PYUH01003974.1:106851-202529 GCA_016808085.1 Suaeda aralocaspica | reverse complement strand
TATTTTTTTTTTTTTTTTTTTTTTTTTTTTTTGATATTTTTACTTCATAAGTAAATACTTGGTGTTTAATTATTGTTGTTGTTCTTGTAAAAAAAAAATATTGTTAATGGGATGACCAATAAATCATAGTAATATGCAAAATTGCATATCAAAATGGCATTTTGAGCTAATATGTTAAAAGTTTAGGGGTATAATTGTCTTTTTTATAATTCACATTACTGCCACCGGAAAATATGGCATTCTTATCATAAAATTCTAAGATTAGTAAGAATCATGGTAGTTTAATCTGAAATCAGAGTCGTAAGATAATCAAGGCAGATTCGTAAGAACCATGTATGTGTAATCATAAAATCAGAGTCGTAAGACGATCAGGGCTGAGTCGTAAGAATCATGGTAGTATAATCTGAAAATATCATACTGATGGACCGGCTATATTTGCTATGTCAACTATGTATTAAGATTATTGCCATCGGTATGATATTTTCATATTATACTACCATGATTCTTACGACTCAACCCTGATCGTCTTACGACTCTGATTTTATGATTACACATACATGATTCTTACGAATCTGCCCTCATCATCTTACGACTCAGATTTCAGGTTAAACTACCATGATTCTTACGAATCTTAGAATTTTATGATAAGAATACCATATTTTCCGGTGGCAGTAATGTGAAGTGTATTTTTTCAAGGGATATCATGGTAATAAAATTTTCTACTTATTTATGAAAATGTCATGTGATTTACTATTTATACATATCACAGTTATTTCTTAGATATTATCTGGAGATTAATTAGCAAGTGATATTGGAGTGTACTTTACTTCGTGCAAGAATATAATTTTAGTTTAATTTTGAGATTTTTCAAATTGTACTATTGAATTTTTGACTTTTTCAAATGGTATTCTTATTTATTTATTTTTTCCAATTGGCACTATCCAACTTTTAAACTACTCTAAAAGGTAAACCTACTATTATTAATCGTTAAATATAGTTCGAGTTTACTTAGTTTACTAGTACGATTACCTTAATACCCTTCATCTTCCACTTTTCTCCATCTTTTTAATTCCTATACCTTCCTTTCTGACTTTCCCTCCATTTTCATCCTTTTCCTTTAAATTCATTTTCTATTTAAATCATTTCCCATTTGCTACATCTACACTACAATTCAAAAGTCTACAATTATAGATTTGAGTGTCTACGCATATACTATGCAGTTCACATTCACGTGCTATACCACAAAATTAATTCAGGCCCTTGTATATTGTGCTTTCTTACTTCTTTTTTCAATCTTTAAACTCTCAAAATTTCCATGGGCAATTGCCCACTCACTACTTATATCTTGATATATTTCCACCATCACCATGAGTTGAGCATAATTAGTAATCACGATAACTCTTTTGATTATGTAAGCTCTTCACTCTTCAAGTCATATACTCTGTCGTTTAAATGAGGGAAGAAACTCGAATTACGTGGTAAACAAGCAATGAGTCTTCAATATTGAGTAGATTTAGTTCTAGAGTAATTAAAACTCTTGACAGAATTACAACATTGTATACAATTGGACCTTTTACAGATTTTGGGTATTAGGGTAATTGTATTAGTAGACTAACCTAACTTTAACTATATTTAACGGTTTAATGCAGCAAGTTTACTTTTTGGAGTAGTATATAAGTTGGATGGTACCCTTAGGAACAAAGATAAAATAAGGGGTAACATTTGGAAAAGTTAAAAGTTCAATGGTACTTTCTGAAAATCCCTTTTTATTTTTAACATGACAAGTTTTTGATTTACTTTTTCCATTTTTTAAGTCGCAACAAATCACTTTTTACATTTGTCGATGCACATTTTAAGCAATTTATAACTCTATATATTTGTATAAATTATAAGAAGAAATAAGATCCATATTGCGTATATCCCTCCTTACACATTGATCATAAATAAAATCAAAACTTAATTGATGAATAGTGCAACTTTTGAAATGTTGCAACTAAAAAAACGAATGGAATACTTAATTTATGATTCTCTGTTTGAAACTAAAAAAAAGAGTTAAGAGCAATTATAGTTTTCTTTCAACTTTTACTGAGAGATATAAAGAGGTAAAAAATTAATTTGAAAAATAGGTTTTATATTAATATTTTTGAGTAGAATGCATAATTTAGAATTACTTTTCCAAGCTAAGTATATTAAGTGCAAACAAAAATAAAAATAATGAAAAGAGTAAATCATGACTTCACAAATCATTTCGAGGGAAAAAATTTCATGTAAATCTTACATGTGTACGATGATGAAGTCAATATTGGCCTATTTTAGTACAGAGTTATAAATTATAGATTATAAATTATAGATATATTGATACATGTCATTGATGAAGGTGGGATGTCTATTTGGGTTAACGGTATAAGTTAAAGGTGCCCAATCAAGGCAATCATTTAAGGATTTTTTTGTCATTTAAGACTTTTTGTATGCTAGATTGTAAAAAATAAATTGTATCAATTTTTGTGAATTAAGACTTTAGGTAGATTGAAAGTTTTAAAATTGAAACATTAATGTCGAAATCTGACAAAAAAGTCTAATTATTGGCGTTGACCTTATGCGTATGTTGCATCTTTTTTGTATGCTAGTCCTCTTTCAGTCTCACCTTGTATTTTCTACCTTTACCCCTTTTTCATCTTCGTCAAAAGCAACACAATAACTTAGACTCCTACTCCCAAGTTTAATGGAAAACTAATACAATTGAAAATTTTAAGTTCATGCTATTTAATTCAGTTGAAAAATAATTAAAGTTTGAAATTACATAATGGATTCTCAAGAATAAAAAAATAATAAAAAAAAGGTCCTAAATTTGAACAAATGAATAGTAGGAATGGGAGACATCATCATTAATTAACTCTACCAATAATGAAAAGACAATACATTTTAATGATCCCACCTACCACTACACAAATTCAACTAATAACACCACTACCACCCATAAATACTCATTTACATCAACTTCTTCTCGAAAACCACCGAACTAAAAGTTTGCACACTTTTCTATAGCTTCTCTTTTCAGATTCCTTAACCCTCCAAGCCAACAAATTGAACACCGATTGATTAGTATGATTTTTATGTATTTTTCATCTCCGTTTCCTAATGGTTTTCGGCTCTACATGGTTCATTTGAGCCTTTTCTAGCTACTAATATTTTTCTTGTTTAGTGTCCTTGGTGTTTTTGTTGTAATTATGCAGGATTTTGGTTGTTTGTGGCATTTTTTTGGCTTTATCAAGGACTTGGTGTTGATAGTAGGAGCCGGAGCCACATCCGTGGGAGTTAAGGAAGCTTGGACCTTGTTTGAGAATGCTTAGAAGGCTTTTGGAAGCCCAAATGGTCTAATTACGAAGAAATATAGGCATGCCTTAAAGTTAGAAGTGAAGGAGAGGAGCCTTGCATTTTGCTCGATGCGAAGGTCATGACTCCTAATGATGGAGCATTTCGCCCGATAGCATTGGGCAGATTGCATCTTGAGTTGTTTTAGAATTGTTCTGATATTTTTAGGCTTCATATACATATTCCTTAGTTTTGAGGTCCAATGTACGTTTTACAATATAATTTTACAAATAGTTTTCCTTCAATTTTACGCTCAAATACATTGTTCTTCAATCATTCAATCAATGCAATTTAAGGTTTCAATTCAATTCCCTTTTACCTCATAAATTTAGATTATGCTATTAGTTTATCTTCGATCATAGTTATAATTCTCGTTATTAGATTTACTTTGTTGCCATAAAATTCATGTTAATTAGTTGTATCGATTTTGTAACACCCCCAAATTACTCCCCCATAACAACAAAAACAAAACATGTTTAGGAGAGTGACCTGGGTATATTACCACCATGTGATAACGTAAGGTTTTCCAAAACAGAGATTTACAGAGGAAGAAATACATACTTAACTTTTGTTAATAAAAATAATAGTGGTTGTGTTTCAAAACATAATCAAAGTGTTGATCACAATAAAAGATTCTTATCATTAACTTAAACTAGGTGGTCTCGCCCTTCATCCACAATGCCAAAAATGTCAAAATGACAACACCTATCTACTCATCATCAATGATAAGTAGGGCCAAGCCAAAACAAAAGAGAAATACAAGTTAGCAAAACGTTAAGTACATACCATGCCAGACATGTAAAATCGATTTAATTAATTTAAACAAGCTTTCAGAATATTTGTTACTCATAAACCGTGAATAATAAAACATTAAATAAATATACTTCTATATTTGGAATAATTCAAAAAATTAATAAACAATGTAATACACTGTATTTTTCCGTAATTTATAAATAAATTTAAAAGTTTCTAATGTTAGTTTTACGCTTTTATTTATTTTAATAAATTTAGAAAATGGATTTTATTTGAAATAAAATTTTATAAATTATTTATATTTAATTTTAGAAGCTAGTGAAAATAATTTTTCCGCAATTTTCTTTTTTTATAATTGCAAAGGGGTGTATTGCGGTTTTTTTGTGCATGTATGTGTGTGTCGTTTTTCTTGGGCATGCTTGTGTGTTTGTTTAAGCTTAGTTGCTGCTTTATTAGTGTATCATATGTATATGCATTTTAATTTATTTGTCGTGATTTTATTTGTGTCGCAAAATTATTTTTATATCGCAAAAATAAAGTTCCATGAACCACATTAAATGCATTCAAAATTCATTCCCCTTCTCCCCTCTTTTTCCCCACAATCCCACTCACCATTTGATGTAGTGTTTATTTGTATATATTTCTATAGCCTTTTAGTACGTAGTTTATGTAGTTTTCGGCTCTTTTTCTATATTTTTCCCCTTATTTCTTGCTTTATTCTATTCAACTCGTTCCCTTGCATTTTTATCGTATTATACCCCATTTTGTCTTGTTTTGCATCTCATCTCAATTTTGTAGGTTTGTTCCGTTTGATTCGGAAGCCAAGGTAACATTAGATGATGAGTTACGGAGTATTTTGGTTTGGTTCGGGTCGGCCTAGAGTTTTAGAAGCATTACGGTCAAGACGGTTTTCCCTTCGTCTTCGACTACTAGGTGATATCGCAAGTTTGGTGCACGATATCGCTAGCCATTGCACAACGACTAAGAGCACTTGCAAGCAGCCTCCTTGAAGGAATTTTTCCAAGAGCAACTTCGCATTTTGATGAGAACTTCAGGCACGGAACAGACCAGGGGTTGCGGCTGCAACCCTGCCTCCTCCAAGAAACTACGATTTTGCTTCCTTCTTTATCTACTTGCCCACTTCATTTTGTACTTGGAGGATGATATCAGAAGCTGTTTTCAGCTCATGTAAAGATAGATAAACTCTCTAGAATAATTATAGTCATAAAAACCTTAGACCTAGCTTTACTCTTTTGAAGTTTTACATAAATTCTTGTTCTTAAGTTGATTCCTAGATCATCTTTGTACTTCAACAATATTAGTTTTAATTCTATATTTGGTTCTTCAAGTTTTGTGTTCTTCATAAGTTGTACTCTAAAGATTTATGCACTTGGAATTTGGTTATTGTTGTATGAAATCAAGCTTCTAATAACTCTTATAATTCTTGCTTATTTATGTTCATATCTTGAATTCTTAAGTTACTTAGCCTCTAAGTTTCATGCTTTGAGTTGTTTTGATGGTATAGCTTCTTGTTCTTTAATTGCTTTAATCCATCTTAAGCAAACCCTTGTTCTTTAATCCTTAAATTCACTTCTTATTTGCTATAATTGTGTAAAGTACTCACTAGTGATACTACTTCCCTTATTTGTTTCATTCCATGATGTTTACTAGTTTTAATTTGGTTTTAAATACAAATAGTGAGTAGTCTTGTGCTAGGGTGTGGGTGAAACCCTCACTCATTTCATGACTTAGTCGATTTTTAGTAAAAACCGAGTTTGGGGGTGACTAGAGTCATACATGGGGTTTTGAATCGTGTAGTCTTAGGTTCGCTACCTTAGATGATGTTTTAAGTTCCTCAATGAAGGATCGAGAGATGAAGTTGAGTGAAGACTCCCCATGTGTGTTTAGTTCAAATACTATGAGAATAGGTGTTTAGATTAAGGGACGTTACTAATCTTCGAGAATTTGTGCTTAGGAGTCGTTTTGTGTATGCGCCGTGAGAATAGGTCGTGTGCTTAGTTCCGCTCATCATGCTAGCTCGAGAAGTAGACATGACTCTTACAACGCCCTAGACGTTTTCTGCCTTGCTTAATTTGGTCTAGAAATCCACGCCTTCATGTAAGAAGTGAGCGGTGAATCCTGTACCTTAGACTCCTTAGTTATAGTCTAAATCCATCTTATTTTAGTATTTGTGGCGACAAACCACTTCTTTCCCCCATTTCCGGCTTAATTTGCTAGGTTCAACTTACTCTGTATTATCTCTTTTTCCCGTCGACTCGAACCCTACTTACCCTTGCTAATAGCTTAGTGAGCCTAGTCGGGTTTATCTTTGGTAGTCACAACAATAGGCTATCAAGTTTTGGCGCCGTTGCCTGGGATTAACGGGTTTAATTGAGTAAAAGTCCTTTTTAGTGAGTTTATAGTCGTAGTTACTTTGCTACTTTTCTTTTCTTTTGCGTTATTGTCATTGTCATTGCTAATCCTTTGTTTAGCTTTATATGCCACGCAGGTCACAAGATCTTCCTCTCGTTCCATGCACACCCGACATTTGTGAACTTTGAGAAAGTTAGCACGTGAGCGTTCTATTTTGAGAGACAAAAGTAGTATTCATAATCTTGATCATATTCCAAATTCAGCGGATATGACTGAGGAAATTCCGCAAAAGTCCCTCAGGGACTATGGCCACCCTGAGGCCTTTGAAATGCGTAGTGGGATTTCATTACCCACTACCGCAACCAATAATCATGAGTTCTCACCGCATCTTATACGAATGTTTAAGGATTCTCAGTTCGGGGGAAATCCCACCGAATGTTCATTTTCACATTTAGAAAATTTCCTAGAATTATGTTCCGCGGTGAAACAAACTGCTAATGTGACTAAGGATTTTATCTGGATGCACATGTTCCAATTTTCACTAAGGGACAAGGCAAAATTCTGGGTCCAGTTACTTTCGGAGGGTTCCCTCAAAACATTGGACGATATCAACAAGGCCTTTCTTGAACGATATTTTCCTCTTGAGAAGACCTCTGAGTTGAGGCGAAAATACTCTAATTTCGCCCAAGATGATGATGAGACTCTAAGTGAGGCATGGGAACGATTTAAACACTTATTACGTTCATGCCCTCGTCATGATTTTAACCAGTGGATGGTTTTCACTAGTTATTATGATGGTCTTCTACCGGGTTCAAGAGCAAATCTTGACTTGGGGTGTGGAGGCCAACTTAAAAAGCTATCTCTTGATAAGGTTGAGGTAGCTATTGAGGAGGTTGCCAAGAATTCGGCTTGGCACTCCGATCGGAGAATACTTGTGAGGAAGGGTGCTAGTATTAAAACTAACAATGAATTTCAAGCACTTAACTCCAAGATTGATCTCTTAGCAAAGCAGCTAGATAAGGCGAATCCCACTTCCTCTAGCTCGCCGAATCTTGCAAAACATGTGAATTACGAAGGTAATGACCACACGGCCTCTTACTGTGTTTGCACTATGGAAACCGTGGCCTTCTCCCAAGGTACAACTAAGGTTGGAATCCCCAACTAATTTCGGATGGAATAAGGGAGGTGGTCTCCAAAACACTTATCAACGCCCACCCCCTCAACAACAACCAGGCCCCTATCGGCCTCTTAACTATGATCAAGGGGGGCCTCCTCAACCTCGACCTCCTTACCCTCCTCCTCCACAAAAATCGAGCCTGGAACAAGTGTTGGAAACTTTCATCCAACACCAAACTAAGGCTAATGCCGATAATGAGAGGAGGGTAGGTGACCTCGCTACCTCCGTTTAGCAACTTCAAGCTCACAATAAAATGATTGAGTCTCAACTCTCTCAAATTGCTCAACATGTTGCTAGCTCTACGCCTAACTCTGGACATGAATTTCCAGGGCAAACTGTGGTAAATCCTAGGGAACACGTAAAGTCTGTTTCCGTTGTAATCGAGGAGCCTATTTTTATTATGATGGAAGAAATTTCCATTAATGACGGTAAAGTCAAGTATGTTTTTGAGGTAGACACTCTTAAGGCTCCGGTTAAGGTCTTCACACCCTTGGAGCATAAAGTTGAGCAGTTGGGTAGTTTCATCGTTCCCACTCTAATCGAGAGTTTGGGCACAATTCAAGGTCTTTGTGATCTTGGTTCGGGAGTGAGCATAATGCCCCTCTCTCTAGCCAAGAAAATAGGCTTGGATGGAATGAAACCTTCCAACATGAAAATTAAGTTGGCCGATAACACCATAAAACAAACTATTGGCATCTTAATTAACATACATGTGCCAAATTGATGATATTTTCATCCCATGCGACTTCTTGATAGTCAATATGGATGAGGATATTTCAATCCCTCTCCTTTTTGGAAGAGATTTCTTGCGCACCGTAGGTGCGCTTTTCAATGTAAAGACTAGAATAATGACTTTTCGTTTTGGAAATAAAAATTTCAGCTTTACTGCTGTTGGTCATCATGTGACCAATGCAAGGGTTGATACTCCTCTCATACCTAAGCTCGAGGCTTGCATTATCCATCATTATGCACCCTCGAGCTTACATAGCCCAATAATAAAAGGTATGGAGAAAGGAGCTCAACCTTTACATGAGAAGGTGGAAAGCGAGGCTTGTTTTCATACCCATAACTCTCAAAATTTTCAAGATATTTTCGATGAGTCAAAACTTGAATCATTGAAAGTTTGGCTCAACACTTCCTCTCTTTTTAAGGAAGTGGCAGAGAAGAAAGGAAAGCCATTAAAAACTAATGGTCGAATCCTTAATGAATTTTTTCAAAAGCCTTCTCTTCTTCAAAATCTGGTCCTCCTCCTGGATGAATTTGGTTTAACTTTAGTTACGCCTTAGTTTCTGTTTCTGGGTGTTGCGTCAGGCTCGGGACGTTAAACAAGCGCTCACGGGAGGCACGTTGGGGTTACATGTATATCTTTTTGATATTCTAGCTCATTTGAGCAATTTTTGGCTCCTTTTGAGCATTTTTGGTGATTTTTAATCGTCCCAATCTCGCCCTATTGAGCTTACAAGCCAATGTATCACCTTGGAGTCATGTATAATTGGGTTTTGGTTGATGTGAATGATGTTTTTGGGACTTATAATGGTTTTTGGTGTCATTTGGGGTACGTTTTGATGATTTTAAGGATTTCCAAGGATTTCATCGTCCCGGATAAGCACTCGAGCGTTTGTTTACCAAACTAACACTCTCATATCATCTTATGCCCTCACCATGACCTTTTAAAGCCATTTAGGTGGAGATTTGGCTTTTACATGACACATTGGGGGTTAGATGTCGGTTTTTGGAATGTGTGGCTCATTTTAAGCATTTTTTACATGAGATTTCGGGGTTTGAGCATCCCAAAATCATCCCTTTTAGCTTATGTGCCAAGGGGTCACTAAGGAATTATGTGTGCTTTCGGGAATTTCATCATCCCGAAACAAACTTTACCAACCTAGAAATCCACCTTTGAGCTTTATCAAGTTTCAAAGCAAAAATAAAGCCAAGGGAAGGCATTGCGGCCACAAGGTCCAAAAGTTGTGGCCGCAATGCATGCATCTTTTACTGATTTTTGGTGAGGGGCATAAAATTCTGGCTCAGATGCGGCCGCAAAGCCAAACATTGAGACCGCAATATACATTACGGTCGTAACCCCTGAACATTGTGGCCGCAACCCCCCTCTTGTACTCATTTTGCCCCCTTTGCTGTTTCAAAAGAAAAAAATGAAGAAAACAGGTACTGCGGCCGTAACCCCTGAACATTGTGGCCGCAGCCCCCCCTTCCGCAGTTTTTTTTTTTTTTTTAGATTCTTGGCTTTATTTCCACAACATTTCACTCAAATCTCACCAACCCTTCTAAAACCACGACCTCCTTCTCTCATCAAACCCCTTCTACTTCATTCTCCTTCACCATTTCCTCATCATTTTTCATCATTTTTGTTCACAAATTTCACAATCAACACTCCAAAGAAACAAATTTGAAACTTCTAGTTCATCTCTGACACTTATATTGGTAATCTCACACAAAAATCAATTTGGGGAAAAACTTAGGGTTTCATCTAAGGTTGAATTTTTGGGTTTATTGAGGCTCTAATCTTCTTATCTAGAGGTTATCGAGTGTTTTCACACTCTATTGGGTATCAATTTTTCAATCCTTATTCTTTACCTTTAGCAATCTTGATTTTTTGTATGAATTCATGTTAACAAGTGTTATTTTTTTCATTTTATGATTGCATTAATTAGTTCTTGGGTTTGTTAAATTTGACTCTTGCTATTTCCTTGCTTTCTAGTGTTGAGTTGTGATTTTGTTGTTGTGATTGAGTTGTTGTTGTTAGTTTTTTAGGCTTCTTGTGAACCTAAGGCTTGAGGTTGCCTTTTGCTTCATGAACTGGTGCTGTTTAGTTTTTAGGATTTGACTTATGTTTAGAGATGTACAAACCCCGGGTAGTGAACCTACTAAGCCTAGTGAGGAAATAGAAACTGTCCCACCACCCGTTTTGAAAATACTGGGACAATTCAGTGAAAAATTCGAAGCTTTGTCTAAACGGACTATTAAGCCTACTAAGTTTTTTCACCCTAAACCTTGCTCTGATCTAGGCTTTGATACCGAAATAGCGGTCATGTTTGAAAACTTAGGGTGGACCACCTTTATGAGGCCCACAAACGCCCAATACACCTATCGGACTCTCACCCTAGAATTTTTAAGTACCTTCTCAATCTCTCAAACATCAGAGGACGATGCTTTCCCTGAGTACGACTCACCTTTCGAATGTTCAATTAACGACATACCATAACTCTTGCTACCCTAAACCAATAATTTGGTTGTGACCCTAATGCACCCATTTTCAAGCCCTCGCCCAAAGATAAACAGCCTAGCCTGTAACACCCTCGAATTTCCTAACTTCTTACTTCTTATTTTTCCGGAAAACATATTATAATTATTAAGGAATATATTTATTAAAACTTTTAAATATGGAAAAGCCAAAGTATTATTGCCACCGTGATAACGACTAAGGCATTTATCAAAGTATTACAGCGGAAGTCTTAAAACCAAAAACCAAATTAAAACTAAACTTCAAAACAATCTCAAAATAAAAATCAACTTTAAACTTTATTATACTTCGGAACCATATTAACCGCCCTTAAAAGCAAAACCAAAGTCTTTAGGAAGTAAAACAACATCAAATTAATAGTTAGTAATTCATAAGCAATATAAAATAAAGCTGCAAAACGCAGCAAGCGTTCTCACTCCAGCCCATCATGAAATAACATATGCCCACTTGTACCTGTAACTTTTCTTATACTAGACAACTACTCACCAACAAGTGGGTCATTGTAGGGAAAAGTCCAAGACAAAGCCATGCACACAAAACAAACAGTCAGCAAAGCTGAGTACATAACTACTAAAGTCTATGCAACATAGCAATAAGAAATAAAACATACACACAACTTACCTTTGACAACCTTTCACCTGTGCATAGACTCAACTAAATTAATTATTATATTTAAACATTTGGATTGTGCATCGAAAGGGTTTTCTCCTTAAACATCATCGCCCTATTGGGCACCAACTTGGGAGCAACTCCAAGAAGGTATTACTATGTCACATAAAGTGACAGAATTCGAGCGCATTAATAATATAAAAGAGTACAACGTCTTGTACTCCAATTAGAAGTCATAGATCACTGTTCCATACAACTCCCCCCATTGTTCATAGTCAAGGTATATACGTTCCAAGAGTTTTGATGCAAATCATCTTACACTTTACGTGATTAACTGGTTTAACAATGCTAAGACTCACAAGCAACAACACATAAAAACATGCATCATATCAAGCAAGCCATATTAATTATTTTCAATTAAGGTGATTCAAAATTAATCTCATATGTGTCCTTTAATTAAACTGAACTTCCTAACCACACATTAACTGTGAGTGACTAATTATTTATTTCCTCCTTGGCCACACATTAAACTGTGAGTGGCAACTTGTATAGAATAATTGCTCATAACTTCTTTTAATCAAGTGAATAAAAGTTCACAACTACCCTTCTTGTTGATTAAGTAACTAGCCAACTCAAAAATATCTTCCTTCCTTTATTAATAAACTATTGGCCAACTTAAACTGATCATAACATTCCAATTCATTCTTATAAAAATTATATTGCTATTTAACATGGAATGTCATCATACTATAAAATCATGCTTCTAATAAAACTTGTCATGAACATAAATTCATGATTCAAACAAGCATGACGATATTTCATATAATCAAGGATCATCCAAGCATGAATTCTAATTCTTGTGTTTGTCTTTAGTACTTACGTACCTTGTAAAATAGTGGTGCTCCGCCACAACTTCTAAAAGTGAACTAGATCAAAGTCTCCTACATAAAGAAAACCGAAACTAAATTAAAACCTTGTCGACTAAGTTCTAAAACAACTATAAACTAACTTCTATATTGGAAACTTGTCCAAAATATTCCTTATATGATCTCTATTCAATTCCATACTACACTTTAATTTTCTATTGTATAATTACTTGGTTTTCGGAACTTATTTATGCTTTATAAAATCTTAATGTAAATTTTATGCCACTTTAGAAAAATGGACAACAATTTAAAATTACCAATACTCCTTGAAAAACTTCAAAAACAATATAAATCAATCATATAATGTATTACTTAAATTATATGATCAATTCATGCTAATCACATACTTTAAAAGCCTAAATATTCACTTTATAACATCATGTTAAACATGCTTAAAATCACTTTTAAACTTCATAAAACATACTAAAAGTTATATGGAACATCATAGAATTAATATGTGATCATACTAGCATAATACAAACACTTAAAACTTATTTTAATTTGTTTTTATAAAAATTTCAGATTTATTTATTAACTTTTAAGTCATGAAAAACTCATAAAAAACATCCCAAATTCATGGAAAAACTCTTCTATAATCAACTAACATAATTATGAAACCAATCTATCATTTAGAATAATTTTTTATAAGCCAAAACATGTTCATAATATTTACTCTATTGAATTTCATGACTACAAAATTTGTTTTATATTCAAAGCCTTTAAAAACCAATCTAAACTTCATAAAATCATCATAAATTCACACAATAATAATTCATGCTCATAATATTGAAGTTTAAATCATAAAAACTCATAAAAATCAAAACTTTCATACTTTATAAACCCTAATCTAAAATTTCATGAACAACAAATTAATTTATGCCTTAAAACAAATCATAACTTTATTAAAACATGATTGAAACTTAAAAAATCATGATTAAACATAAATATGAACATGAATTTGCAAAATTGAATCAAAAAGAAAGAAGGAGAATTTTTTTTTTTATAAAGTTCGAAAAATACCAAAGGGGAGGAGTAGTGGCCGGCGGTGGCGCGTGGCAGTCCGGCAGTGGTCCGGCGAGGCACAAATCCCAAGAACAGAAAAACGAGCTCGAACTTTTTTTTTTCGAAACAACCAACTGAATTTTTTTTTCTTTTTCTAATTTAGAAATCCCGTCCCCCCCCCCTTTTTTTCTCTCTTTCTCTCTCTAAATTTTGAAATCCTAATGACAACTAATGATGAATAAAATCTGAAAATTTGGGCTTTAAAGGGTATTTATAGGCCCCAAAGTAGGTTTGGAAAAGCCCATACTTATTCTAACAAGTGGAAATTACCTTTAGGCCCTTGCCTCAAAATAAATTAAAGGGTATTTATAGGCCCCAAAGTAAGTTTGGAAAAGCCCATACTTATCCTAACAAGTGAAAATTACCTTTAGGCCATTGCCTCAAAATAAATTAGGAAACTCTTGAAAATTCTATTTTTAAAAGCCTTATAAAATATTTTATAAACATAAAATATTATTTATGAACACAAATAATTATTTTTAATTAAAACTTATTTTATTATCATTATTATTTTTCCATTTTGGATTATTATTATCATTATTATTTTATAAGCATTAATTAAAACTATTCTTTTGGATTTTCACAGTAAGTTTTCGATGACTACCACTTTAGAAAATATCGTAGGAATTTTGAGTTTTGAAAAACACTTTATAAAGCCCATGTTTCCCACTCCTTGAGGTTTATGGTAGTCGTGATATTCATGTTTTCTAAGCATGTTTTTCTTTGTTTTTCCTCATATTTATGAATATTTTTATAATCATGCTTATGTTCTTGAAATCCATGATTGACTTTGTTGAGTTTTCAAGTTGTTACCCCATGTTTAAAGTGGTAATTTTGTGAATTATGTTGATAAATCTCTTTTATTTTTATTCATGTGTGGCGTTTTTTTAGTATGTTTCTAAATTCCTTTTTTTTTTCTATTTCTATTTCTATTATTATTGTTAATTTTCGTGTTTAAAAAAATTCTAATTAATTAAATTAATTTCGTGAGTAATAAAAAATATAGTTTTGATTCAGTTTTTATTATAAAAAAAAGAATTAATTAAAATATATAAATAAATTTTCGAAAACTAAATTTATTAAATTCTAAGTTTTAATAATCAATTTTATTAATTCTAATTTAATTTTCTAAGTTTATAATTTATAACTTAAGCGGAGTAGAGTTTTATTAAATTTGTTTTAGAACTTGATTAAAAGACGACTTTGAGTTAATTAAAAAGTTGAAATCACTTAGTTCCACTTACTTCTAAAACTTGTTTTAATTAAAATCTAAAGTTCTTTGTTTGTTTAGAAACCGACTTCTAATTTCTAAGTTTAGATCACAACTTTATTTAATTTCGCAACATGTTTTCATCTTCTATTCTTTTCTTCTAAGTTGTGTCGTATTCACTTAGATTAATCTAGGAATGATTGAAAGATGTTTTCATTAGTTGAAATAAGTTTCTAATCTTGTTTTTTTTGTTTCTAAAGTTATATGTCTTCATGTTTCAATGTTATCTTATTTATGCTTTTATGTGTTATTTAATGTTGTTCATGTTCTTTATGTTATGAAACTTTGTTTTGTTTATTCATGTCATGTTTTCCATGTTTCTTCAGTTGAGGTTTTTTTTTTCCCTAAATGATTCTTTCTAAAATCAATAATTAAGAAGTGATCACAAGTAATCAAACTTAATCTGAAATTCTATTCTTGATGGGAAAGAAGCCTTTATAGGTAGTATGCCTTTAAGGGTAGTATGGGAAAGAAGCCTTTATAAGGAATTATGCCTTTAAGGGTGATGAACACTGATAGACTATGTAAATATTTAAGATAAATAATGCCTGTAAAATATGTGTTAGGTAAATTACAAGGATTACCCTTGTTAACCCTAGTTAGTCCCATAATACTCTTGTATATATATTGTTATATTGTTAATGAGAAAGGCAAGGCATATAATTCTCACATGGTATCAGTTTTGTTACGATCCTACGCTTCTTCTTCTGCCTATCTTTACCTTCTTCCTCTTCTTCCTTTCTCTTGCAATCGTGGTTGACTCTTCTAAGTTTCATCCCGCCACGCTAGTCACGAATATCAAAACTAGGATCCCTGTTGTCCTCGACTATGATGGGAAGCAATATAATAATTGGTCGACTCTTTTTCAACTCCATTCACTACAAGAAATCGGCAAAATAGCGACGGATTTTTGCGACGGAAATAAATTCCGTCGCTAATTAAAAGTTTGCGACGGAATTTATTTTCGTCGCAAGTTTGCGACGGAATTTTGCTTGTTTGCGACGGAAATATCCGTCGCAAAAAAAATGACAAACCAAATCAAATGACCAATTGATTTTTGCGACGGAATTTTGCATTTGCGACGGAATTAATTCCGTCGCAAAATTCCCTCGCAAAAAGCGACAAACCCTTTTATTATTTTGTCGCGAAAAAAGTCTCTCACAAAAGCCCTTCTCCCTTCTTCTTCTACTTTGCGCCCAAAATCCCTTCTCCTTCGAACTTGGCGTCTTCTTGCCGTCTCTGAATCTCTCACTTTCGTTTCATTTTCTCAATTCGCCTCACTTTCAATTCGCCTCACTTTCAATTCGTCAATTCGTCAATTTCAATTTGTATACATTATAAAACTAATAGTGGTTTTTTCAGTATAATTTGCGATTCACTCTTCGTCTTTGCACCTTCAATGGCGGCGTCAACTTCTTCTTCTCCTTCACCTCTGTTTACACCTCCAACGGCGGCTACAACATATATATGGCTGAGCGAATCTTCGAATCAAACACTTGAGGTTTAAATTCGTTTGTCGGTTTTTTAGGTTTGAAATTGCGAAGTATTTTCATGCGTTAATTATTTTGATTGTTTAAATTATTATGAATGTTTAAATTCCTTTGTAGGATTTTAGGTTTAAACACTTGATTTGAATTTTAGGGTTTTGTTCATGATTCGAATTTTAGGGTTTTGTTCATGATTTGACTATGGCGAACAAACCTCAAATTCCTACAAAGAATTCTGCACTCATTGCAGTAATTGCTGATGAGGTATAAAATTATAGTATTTTCTTCTTAATTTTCAGATTATTTTTTTCGTTTGTATTTTGGTTGATATGAAATATATATTCTATCTTCAATGATTAATATTTTGTTTTTATAAGCAAGATTGGGTTTAATTTGACTGAGCTTAGGCACTATGTTTTGTTTCGATTGCGGTTAATTGTTTGTGGAATTATGATCATCGAATCGAAGTTTGTTGATGCTTGTTTAGCTTCAAGTTTAATGATCAATAGCATTATGTTGATTTGTTACTAATACTTGATTTAAGCAATGTATTGTTTTGTGCATTGTTATATTTATATATGACTTGGATAATGTTGTAGAGTGGTTCCTCAAAGTGTCAGGACTCCGCAATTTAAAGAATTGATAACCATTATGCTAGTCTCACTGTGTTACGGGGTAGTATACCTCATAAGGAGTATAAGATTAAGCTTTGCCATTTATATGTAAGACATTCAAGCAATGTATTTGAAATAGTGTCGATTTTGGGGGGAAATTTCTGCATGATATGAATGAGGCTAAGAATCACGCTTTAGCTTAATCGTGGTATGGGTTGTATGCACTGCCTTGTGGTTTCTATATAATGCAAGCATCATATTGAGATAAGAGATTCTGGGAATTATGAGTTGTAAAAGAAAGAATTTGCAATTAGGAAATTTGTAATTTGTTGCTCTGATAAGTGAATCATGTTCTATTGTTTTTTTTTTTTTTTGTTACTGAGAATAGGAACCATGTAGAAACTAGCTTATTAAGCTTTATGTGCACAATATTCTTTGTAGCTCGGGCATACGTTGAAGAATAAGTTGAAGAATGAAACAGAAAGTTTTACACATGAAGAATCCTTGGAAGCAATTTTACATTATCTTGGAAACAAAATGGCTGCTATGAAGTCTAAAGATGCAGCAGAATATTGCATTTGTGGGGGAAGAAGAGAGGTAGTCATCCAACATGGCATCAGCAACACAAGAAGCTACAAGGAAGTAGTAGATGAGCAACACAAAGAACTTCTGGTACTAATTTTAAAATGATTAGCCTATTTCTGTCTTGAATTTCATGTCTTTTCTTTTCTTCAGCGATTGTTTTCCCTTACCCTATCATTGATAATCAGGAACTAAAGTCCTCTTTCAAAGAGACCAATTTAGAAGTGAAGAGAGCTCAGCTACAATGGGATGAAGAAATTAAAAAACTAGGTGAGATTTCCTATTAAAAAACTTTATTATTGATATTCCCATGTCAAAGTTAAAGTAATCAAGGAGATTTTAGATATTAATTTACTTGATTTTTCTCAATGTCTCAGAGAGTCATGTACGTAGTCTTGAAGTTGCATCGTCTTCATACTACAAGGTTTTAGAAGAAAACCGTCAACTTTACAATCAAGTTGACAAATATAGTATTTTGTTTGTTTGATGTATAGTTTTTGGAGCTGTTTTATGAGCTACCTTAATATAGTATTTGTTATAATTTTAATTTTTGGTTATTAGTATTATTCCTGCATTACAATTGTGATTTTATTTTTTTTTTCTTTTCAAAAATCGCTATTAGTATCGTTTTTTAAAAACAAACGATACTAATAGCTATTTTTTTTATATTTAAAAAACCACTATTAGTATCGTTTTTGAAAAAAAACGATACTAATAGGTATTTTTTTTATATTTAAAAAACCACTATTAGTATCGTTTTTGTAAAAATAACGATACTAATAGACTGTCTATTTGTATCGTTTTACAAGAACGATACAAATAGGTCATAAAAAACGATACTAATAAACTGTTTTTATACTAGTTTTCAGTTGCATATTTGCGACGGAATTTTCCGTCGCAAACTTCAATAGTTCCGTCGCAATTTTTTTGCGACGGAAATTCCGTCGCAAATTTAGAAATTTGCGACAAAAAATTTAGCGACGGACGTTTTGCGACGGAATTCCGTCGCAAATTGGATTTTGCGACGGAAAATGCTAAGTTTGCGACGGAATTTGTCCGTCGCAAATTAGCTGTTATCTTGTAGTGATTTTTGTGCGAACCTTGTCATCAATCACATTATTCCGCCTCTACCGTCCGCTTCTTCTTCTTCTTCTTCAGACTCGACCAAAACCCCACCACCTGACCATACTCTTTGGTAGCAACTCGACGATATAGTACGTTGATGGATGTATGTCACCATCTCGTCCGACCTCCTCAACTCCATCCTTGAAACTGATGATAAGGCGGTCGATACATGGAATCGCTTGGTGGCTTTCTTTCATAATAACAAAACGGCTAGAGCTTTGCATCTTGACTATCAATTCACTAACACTAAGTTGGAGCATTTTAATGGAGTCAAGCCTTATTGCATTCGCTTAAAAGTTCTCACTGACAGTCTTTGTAATGTCGGTGACCGTGTGTCCAATAGCCGCATGGCTCTTCAATTACTAAAGGGATTATCGGATGAGTATGAGCATTTTCGGACTACGGTGCAACATCAATCTCCTCTCCCCTCTTTTGATACTTTATGTTCTATGCTTGAATTGGAGGAGTAGACTAATATAGTTGGGTCTTCTTCCCCAATAGTTGATTCCAATCTTATTACTACTTCCCCTGGTAGTCAAGATGTTACACGTGATACAGAGCCCTCTTCTTCTCCATCTCGTGGTAACTCGCAACACATCAAGGGCAACCAAAAGGGTGGTCGTGGTCATAATAACAACCGCAACTGCTGTCATGGCAACAACAAAGGTGGTCGCTCTAACCAGTCCTCACAACAGCGCACCTCCCACTCTCCTGCCTCCATTTTCTCATATTCGCCATAACTACCGTCATGGGTATATCCTCCTTGGGCCACATGGACTCCACAAAATTGGCTGCTCCACCATGTCCGTACCCCACGCAAGCTACTCCCTCGTGGTAACCTCATCCCCTTCCTCGTCCTTCCTCAGACGAGTCTGGTGTTTTGGGTCCATGTCCTGCTCAATCATATAATATGGCAGCTCCGAATTATGCCCTTATGGACATCACGCAGGCCATGCACTATAATACCCCATATTTTCACGTATTCTCAGAATTTATTTCATATTTTATGTGAATATTTTTAGTGTTTTATTGAAAAATTAAGTTAAATAAATAAATTAAAGAAAGAAAAATTAATTAATTGTTACTTAAAATAATTATTTTTATGTTTCCTAAAGTTTATAAGTTATTTATTTATATTACTTTAAATTTTATTACATATTTTAAGATGTTTCTAATTTTAGAATTTTCAAAGTTTCCTTAATTGTTTTAAAATAAGGGCACAAAAGTAATATCAAGCATTAAGGGTATTTATGTAATTTCATCAAAACCTAATTTGAGCCTTTAAATACCCCTTAAAACCAGAATTTTCAGATTTGAAAGTGCAATTTGTGATTCAGGATTTCAAAAAAAAAAAACAAAGAAAGAAAAAAAGAATTCGAAAAAACTCCGAAAGCAAAAATTTCGAACTCCCTCCTCCCTACGCCCCTCGTACCCGATCTCCCGCACCACGACCTGCACACCGGCGCCCTCCACGCTGGCCACTACCCGTTCGCCGGCCCTCCTAGCCGGTTACTCTCCTTCCCCTTTGGTATTTTTCGAAACCCTAATATAAAAAAACTTTTCTTCTCTTTTCTTTTTCATTCAATCTTGCATAAATTCATGTTTATAATTATGTTTAAGCATGTTTTATAGTTTCAATCATGTTTTATAAGTTATGATCATGTTTTAGAATATAAAATTCATGTTTATAAAGTTGTTTATGAAAATTTTTAGTTTTATGATTCTAACACTCTAAACTTCTACATTATGATCATAGATCGTTGTAGTATTAATTTGTGATGATTTTATAAAGTTTAGATTTGTTTTTAAAGGTTTAAAGTTAATTAATATTGCTGTAAAATTTTTCAAAGCATGAAAACTAAGAGTAAAAATATTATGAACATGTTTTTGAGTATGAAAAATTATTTTAATGCATAGATTATAAGTATGTTGATGGTGTAAAGTTCTAAAAGTGTTTTATGCTTGAAATATGATGCTTTAACAAGGTTTTGATGAGTTTTAAATTAAAAGNGGCAACAACAAAGGTGGTCGCTCTAACCAGTCCTCACAACAGCGCACCTCCCACTCTCCTGCCTCCATTTTCTCATATTCGCCATAACTACCGTCATGGGTATATCCTCCTTGGGCCACATGGACTCCACAAAATTGGCTGCTCCACCATGTCCGTACCCCACGCAAGCTACTCCCTCGTGGTAACCTCATCCCCTTCCTCGTCCTTCCTCAGACGAGTCTGGTGTTTTGGGTCCATGTCCTGCTCAATCATATAATATGGCAGCTCCGAATTATGCCCTTATGGACATCACGCAGGCCATGCACTATAATACCCCATATTTTCACGTATTCTCAGAATTTATTTCATATTTTATGTGAATATTTTTAGTGTTTTATTGAAAAATTAAGTTAAATAAATAAATTAAAGAAAGAAAAATTAATTAATTGTTACTTAAAATAATTATTTTTATGTTTCCTAAAGTTTATAAGTTATTTATTTATATTACTTTAAATTTTATTACATATTTTAAGATGTTTCTAATTTTAGAATTTTCAAAGTTTCCTTAATTGTTTTAAAATAAGGGCACAAAAGTAATATCAAGCATTAAGGGTATTTATGTAATTTCATCAAAACCTAATTTGAGCCTTTAAATACCCCTTAAAACCAGAATTTTCAGATTTGAAAGTGCAATTTGTGATTCAGGATTTCAAAAAAAAAAAACAAAGAAAGAAAAAAAGAATTCGAAAAAACTCCGAAAGCAAAAATTTCGAACTCCCTCCTCCCTACGCCCCTCGTACCCGATCTCCCGCACCACGACCTGCACACCGGCGCCCTCCACGCTGGCCACTACCCGTTCGCCGGCCCTCCTAGCCGGTTACTCTCCTTCCCCTTTGGTATTTTTCGAAACCCTAATATAAAAAAACTTTTCTTCTCTTTTCTTTTTCATTCAATCTTGCATAAATTCATGTTTATAATTATGTTTAAGCATGTTTTATAGTTTCAATCATGTTTTATAAGTTATGATCATGTTTTAGAATATAAAATTCATGTTTATAAAGTTGTTTATGAAAATTTTTAGTTTTATGATTCTAACACTCTAAACTTCTACATTATGATCATAGATCGTTGTAGTATTAATTTGTGATGATTTTATAAAGTTTAGATTTGTTTTTAAAGGTTTAAAGTTAATTAATATTGCTGTAAAATTTTTCAAAGCATGAAAACTAAGAGTAAAAATATTATGAACATGTTTTTGAGTATGAAAAATTATTTTAATGCATAGATTATAAGTATGTTGATGGTGTAAAGTTCTAAAAGTGTTTTATGCTTGAAATATGATGCTTTAACAAGGTTTTGATGAGTTTTAAATTAAAAGATATTGCTGTAAATTTTTATTAACATGTGTTCATGCATAATAAAAATAGTAACACATGAAATAATAAGTTATAATTGTTTTTAACACACCATAATATTATATGATGATCTTAGGAAATAAATCTAATGTTTTAGGGTCAAATTATAATATTTAGATAAGTTAAAAAGAGTTTTTGAACAACTTTACAAAGCAGCCATTTTTAGAAAATTATCGAAAATTAAGTGTTTTGCAAAGGAAATTATAAAATAAAGTATGGAATTGAATAAAGATCATATAGGGAAGGTTTTGGACAAGTTTCCAATGCAAATACTCCCTCCATTCCCTATTTTGCTTGCCCATCACTCTCTTCATTATGGTATATGATATAATAATATTAGTGAGGTCAAATTGGGGTAATAATTGATGTAAGAGAAACAACTTCCAACTAATAGTGGGTGATGTGTGGGGTCCATCTTACTAAAAAAATATTATAAACCTAATAAAATTGTTTGGTAAAGAAAAATATGGAACATCCCAAAACAGCATATGTAAAGAAAAATAGGGAACGAAGGGAGTAGTTAATTTAGAGTTGTTGTAGAAGTTAGTCAAGGTGGATTTTAATTTAGTTTCGATTTTTCCTATGTAGGAGAATTTGAGTTGAGTGATTTCTAGAAGTAGTGGCGGATCACCATTATAACATAGGGTACGTAAGTACTAAAGGCAAATATGTAATTAGAGTTCATGCTAGACTTGTTAATGTTCCATGCTATGTGCTATAGACATTTAAAAGTCGATGCTTGGTTGATTTGAGATGACTTGCATAAGAATTTATGTTAGCATGAATGTATGAAAAGTATGTTTTGTATATCAAGTTGACATTCCATATTTATAGTATTATTTTTACATCATGAAAATTGGAATGTTGATTAATTTGGAAGTTTTGACTAGTAGTCAATAAAGAAGAAAGGAAAAACAGTTTAGTTGATTAATTACTTGATCAACAAGAAAGGCAGTTAGTGAATATTTATTCACATGTTTTATAGAAGCAAATGAGCAAATAGTTAGCCACTCACAGTTAATGTTTGGTAAAGGAAGGTTTAGTTAAATAAAGGACATACAAAAATTAATTTAGAACCACATCAAAATCAAGATAATTAATATGGTGTTGCTTGTTACTATGCATGCTTCTATGTGTTATCTTGTGTGAGTCATAACATTTGTTAAATCTATTAATCACATAAAGTGAAAGAGGATTCGCACCAAAACTCTTGGAACATATATACCTTGAGTATGAACAATAGGGGGGAGTTATGGGTATATTTACCGTGACTTCTAATCGGGGTACAAGACGTTGTACTCTTTTATATTTTTAAATGCGCTGCAATTCCGTCACTTCATGTGACATAGGTAATACCTTTTTGGAGTTGCTCCCAAGTTGGTGCCCATTAGGGGGATTATTAAGGAAAGGAAACCCTTTCAATGCAAAATCCAATGATCTAAAGATAATAAATAATTGTTAATGAGTTGAGTCTATGTACAGGTATGTAGTGATGAAAATGGTAAGAAGCATATGTTGTATATTCTTTTCTTTTATTTTGCTATTAATCATGTTATGCATAGTCTCTAGTGTTTATGTACTCAGATTTGCTGATTGTGTGTGTTTTTGTGCATGGCTTTGCCTTTGACTTGGCCCTACGACGACCAATTTCGATGGCGAGTACTTGTATAGAATAAAGAGAAAGCTACAGGTACAGGTGGGCATAGTCAATCATGTTGGGATTGAGTAATGAGCGCTTGCATCGTTGTTTTCTTATCTTGTGTACACTTGCTATTTATTTATTGTTATTGTTGACTTTTGGATTTTCGAATGTTGAAGTTGGTTTTGAAGGGCTGTTAATACGGTTTTGAATTGTAATAAAGATTTATTGTGAATTTGGTTTGAAAGTTCTTTTGGAATTTTAACTTGGGTTTTGAAATAAAAGACTTCCACTGTAGTACTTTGATAAAATCCTTGGTCATTATCACGGTGGTGGTAATACTTTGGTTTTTCCTAGTTAAGTAGGAAGTATTATTATTATTTTTCTAACTTATTTGTATTATATTTCCAGAAATTGGAAGGAGGAAGTGAGGATATTCCAGGGTGTTACATGGACACTATATCGCTGTCCTCCCCCGATGATCAATTTTATATGGATACTGGCGCAACATCGCACATGAACAACTCTCAAGGTACCCTTTTATCTTATTTTCAATTGAGAGTAAATAAAAATAATGAAATTATAGTTGCTAATGGAAGTATGATTCCCATTTGTGGTCACGGTAGTACATGGACCAAAATTAATCCTCCCTTATACCTTAAAAATTTTCTTCATGCTCCAAACCTTATCAAAAACCTAGTTTCCGTTCGAAAATTTGCTACTGATAACAATGTTTCTGTTGAGTTTGATTCTTTTGGAGTTTCTAGTGAAGGATTTGCAGATGGGGAGAAAACTTCTAAGTTGTAATAGCAATGGGGAAATCTATCCTATGACTACAACTTTCCGAGCCACTTCATCGATCATCTTTTCCTTCTTCTTTTGTAGTCGTCTCTCCTAGTGTGTGGCACTCCTTTTTAGGACATCCTGGGGATGCAATTCTTAGTTCTTTATGTAGTAGCAACCTTATCTGTTGTAATAATGCTCGAACCAATGTTTGTCATTCTTGCCCATTGTATAAATTAATTAAATTGCCTTTTTATGATTCTTTGATGTGGATTTTAAGTGGTACTCGCAAATAACACTCAAAACTCATGTGATATTCAATTAAACTCCCACTCCTGGGCGAATTGAATTGATGGCTAATTAATTATAACACTCCTAAAACTAATTAATTAGGGTCTAAATTCGATCTCCACTCCGGAATCACGAATTTATGGAATAACTTGAACAATCAACTCCTTAATTGAACAAGAAAGAAAATCACGAAATTTTATTAAATTTCAAGAAATACAAAACAAACTTATGTTGTTACATGGAATCCTTAGGCTATTTATAAGGAAAATATCCTAAAAACCTATAAGAACCCTAACAAAATCTAACAAACTTAGAAATATCCTAGAAACAACAGAAAATTTGGACTACTCTAAGACACACCCCACAAGTGGATAAGCATGCCACATCATGCACAACAACTTGTTCTTATCTACTTGAAACTTGCATAAATGCTAACAAACAAAAATTCAATTCTAACAAACTACCTAAAAATGGAATAAACAAAAAAAATCTTCAATTTTATCTTGCTGAAGCTCGCTACCAAGAAGCCCAAAAATGTTCTTGAGATCGCCAAAAGACGTGCCAAGAATCTTCGCCCATTTCTTGAATTTTCAAGAACTCTTTCAAAAGCGAATCTTTAAATTAAGAATCCTTTCAAGAATGAATCCTTTAATTATAAGACTTCCAAGAAACCATTCACCAAGCTTCAAAGATAATTTTGAAGGTAACCACTAGCTTAAAAGACTCACACACATAAAGGCAATGATGTCCAAAATGAGAAAAACCCTATCAAGTTAAGTGGGAATAAACTCATGGACCAAACGAACTTATTCCCTGAATCCACCATGCATCCTGTAAAGTGCTAACTCAAATGTCAACCCAAACATATTCAAATGACAAACATACACATTTACTAACACCTTACTCCACCAACTTCCATATATGATAGTGACTACTGGTGTTGGCTTAGGAAGCCACCACCATCATCCACAGTGTCATCAATCTTTACCATAGTCACCCACACCTTTGATTTATCATTATAAAACCCAATTGGATTTAACATAAGATTAATTGGCTCAGCCCCAATTGGCTTAGGATAGGATATCTCACTTGTACTCAAATTCACATCATTCTCCCCTGCTTGGAAAGAATTTACCCTCAAATTCACATCATCATAGTAAGGTGAGAGATCCGCAATATTGAAAGTAGCACTCACATTACCATACTCATCAGGCAAATCAATCTGGTAAGCACTGTCCCCATACGCCTCTATCACCTTGAAAGGTCCATCAGCTCTAGGCATCAGCTTATTCTTTCGCCTATGTGGAAAACGCTCTTTTTCTGAGATGAATCCATACCAAAATCACTAGGTTTAAAAAGATGTTGGGTTCTGTTCTTGTTAGAACGCCTCCTATACACCTCATTCATCTGAGAAATCTTCTTTTTCAATTCATAGCTTCACACATTCTTTTGAAGACTTCCACTCGTTTTTGCGCATCCAAGTGAATTTCGTCCCTTGCCAAAGGTATCAAATCAATGGGGATATGTGGATTGATTCCATATACAGCTTCAAAAGGCGAATGACCTGTAGTGGATGAAGCAACTCTATTGTAAGAAAATTCAACATGACTCAATCGAATGTCCCAATCCTTCTGTGTCTTGCTCACAAGGCCAAGCAACAAGGTACCCAATGTTCTATTTATGACTTTAGTCTGACCATCTGTATGAGGATGATGAGAATTACTAAAAAGCAGGTTTGTACCAACCATCTTCCACAAAAACTTCCAAAAGTGACTCAAATATTTCAAATCTCTATCACTCACCATACTTATGGGTATGCTATGTAGCTTCACAATCTCCTTAAAATGCAAGTTAGCAACATGTTGAGCATCATCAATTTTTGTCATAGCAACAAAATGTGATATCTTCGAAAATCTATCAACCACTACCACTATAGAATCACGCCCCCTCTGTGTCCTAGGCAATCCAATGATAAAATACATACTAACACTATCCCAGGGTGTATCAGGAACTAGTAATGGAGTGTAAACCCCCTTCACAAAGGTTGATTTTGCTCTTTGACATGTAGCACACCTGGAAACAACTGATTGAATATCCCCCGTCATCTTAGGCCAATAGAAATATTCACTCACCATGTCGTATGTCTTATGAACTCCAAAATGCCCAGCAAGTGCGCCAATAACAATATAACCCAGGAAAACAATCTTCTACTGCAAAAAGTCACACTTTTCGAGCTTCCCATACAACTTTTGCTCGCGCAACTTACTAAACAACTGCCTCAAATGATCTAAATGCTATTGTAAGTCTTTGCTATGAACAAGAATATCATCGAAATAGACAACAATAAACTTGTTTAGGAAAGGTCGCATAACCTCATTCATCAACCTCATAAAAGAACTAGGTGCATTGCAAAGACCAAAAGGCATCACCAACCACTCATATATACCTTTTTTAGTCTTAAAAGCAGTCTTCCATTCATCACCCTCATGAATTCTCATCTAATGATAGCCACTTCTCAGATCAATCTTCAAAAATATGCTAGCACCATGCAATTCATCCAACATATCCTCAAGTCTAGGCATAGGAAATATATACTTGATTGTTATGTTATTAACTGCTCTTGAATCAATTCACATTCTCCATGTACCATATTTCTTAGGCACCAATAGAGTAGGAACTGCACATGGACTCATACTTTCACGAACTAACCCATTTTGAATCAATTCATCAATCTGGCGCTGGAGTTCCTTAGATGCTTCTGGATCACATCTATAAGCAGGCTTATTGGGAATAAGTGTTCCAGGAATAAAGTTAATAGCATGTTTAATACCACGAATTGGAGGTAGTTCATCAAGCAATTCATCAGGAAATACATCAACAAATTCTTCAAGTAAAGGAGTGAGATGCAAATCCTCTGTGACTTTATTTAATGTTGCTTCCTTCACAAAAAGAATGTATGCAGGGTTTCCTTGCTCCATCTCCTTCTCAAATTCCTTAGCAGAAAGGAATAAACTAGATTGTTGTTTCTGGTTCTTTCATGTAGATGGAGTTAACGGTAGGACATTAATTCTTTGCTTACCCTTCAACATAGAGTAAATATTTGTCTCTCCATTGTGTTGCACTTTTCGATCATACTGCCATGGCCATCGTAGTAACAATTTGCACGCAGTCATAGGCACAAAATCACACCACAATTCGTCATTGTATAGTCCAATTGTAAAATTGATCAATGCTTGCTTCTTTACTTCAATTCCTTTACTATCGTCAAGCCAATTGAGTTTATATGGACTATCATGATCCCTCTGCGTCAATTGTAGCCTTTTCACCAATTCTTTGGATGCCACATTCAAGCAAGATCCACTATCAATAATTAGATTGCATAGATATGGACCAATCTTGCAGTAACTATGAAATAATCTTTTCCACTGCGTTGCATGAGGCTCCACTGCTGTTTGCAAGGCCCTTCTCATCACAAAAGCTTCACCACCTTGTAGTAAAGGAGGTTGATTCACAGTTTCTAGAGTGTCTTCATCAGTATCCTCCCCTCCCTGGTTTGGAATGATGTCCTCATCATCTTCAACCACAATCTGATAAATATCCTCTCCAATGTCCCACAATCTAGTTTGCTCCATTGCTAATGTGCGCTTGGTAGGACAAGAGGAAGCCAGGTGTCCATAACCTTGACACTAAAAACACCTCCTTCTATCTTCATATTCAAATTTAGAAACCACTTTCTTTGGTTTGCCTCCTGCATAGCTAGGAGTTGCACGAACTAAAGTTGCTTGTGGGGTTGGATTTGCTTTAGTGTGTTTATTCCAATACCGAGGAGTGTAAACAGATTTACCAGTGAAAGCCACGAAATTCCTCTTGGAATCTTCTTTGGCAAGTTTCTCCACTTTCAATGCTAGCTTGCAAAGATCATTGATGAGGCTATCGCACACCTATCAAAAATACCCGGACAACTCTAACTAATGTAGCTAGGGAAGTAGGGATCGAATCCTTAGGGAAGCAATTGAACTCTATTAGTTCTAAAAAGCTTAAACTGTGTAAAGGGCCTTGGTTGACAAATGCTGATTAACTAATTGACTACTAATTAACTACGGGAAATGACGATGATAAAAACCAATAATTTGAGCCTAGGGTCATTCGGGTCACCAAGAACAACTAATGGATTCACTAACAAGGAACATCCAATCTCACAATTATCGTTAAATTAGGGCTCACTATTTTTCTCGAACTTAGACTCCCTCGAAACTCATCTAGCGGCTCTCGCTCATGCTTAGACTAATTCCGCCTATTATTCAGTGGTCTTATTGTGGTATTTACCTCTTCGCATCAAATTCGACAATTACCAAAATTACAACTAAATCTGCACGCAATTCAATTGTAAACAAACAAGCCAATAATAGGAATTTGACTACTGATTGCAAAACCAAAACAATCTAAGTTAATTAGTCCATTAATTATTCAAAGTTTCCCTAACCCTAGAAAATTAACTACTCACTCATGAACACGAAACCAAAGCAATCATAATCATAGAATTCATAATTAATTCATGAAATAATTAACATTAACAAATAAACTAAAGTAATTAAACTAATAAAACTAAAGAACATAAATTAAACTAAGAAAAAAGAATAAAAGTAAAAGGAATTGCGAAATTGAAGAACTTTGAATTGAATTGAAATAATGTTCAGAACAAACCCTAATTTCTAATCTAATTTTTGAGAGAGAAAAAGTGCTTAATTAAACCCTAAGAGAGTAATTCTAAATTATGAAAAGCATAAGTGTTTTAGCCTAGGAAGTCGTGCCCTTAATACCCCACAAATTGGGTTTACAAAGTCAAAGCACGAAAAAATAAAAGTCCTCAAAATTTCCGGAAAACCGCTGATGTAGACGCATAGCAATTTTATGCGCCCGCATCAGCACTCCAGAAGCCCAATGAAGACTGCTCAGGGATTAAATGCGGGCGCATAGACACGTCATAGCTTCTTTGCTTTCTTATATCTTTATTTCTTCATAACTTCGTCATGGCTTGTTTCCATAACCTCTTTCGCACGCATTCCCATGCATATGTTATCCTCTCGTTCCGTCCAAACTTCCCATCTTCCTTCCAAACCTCGGTTTCCGAGCTCCTGAAAATACAAAACACACCAAAACCGAGCATAACAACCGCAAATGATAAAATCAAACCAAAAAGCTCTGAAATCGCCGGAAATCAATCAAACTTGGCGAAACACTTCAAATTATCCAAAGAACACCAAATGAGCTAAAATCAAGCCAAAACACAACTCTTAGGCATAAAATTGACCTGAAACAAGGGGAAAAAACACCATATAAACTACACATATCAAATTTCCCGAAGCCGAGCCTTTGCTCGTCCCGAGCAAAAACAACGAAATGACTTTCACCCCATAAAACCATATGCATCACAACTCAAGGATTCATCCGAGTTTACCAAGATCAAAGCAAGTCAAATGCTGCACATTCCTAAACACAAGTCAAACAAAGCCAACCAAGAAAGTTGATGGATCGATGACTAGAATAGCTCACGGGTTGTCACTCCACACAATAGAGCGTCTAACGATGTAGCTCACCCTCATCACCCAACCATAAGAATATGGAATGCAAATGCAATAAAGTGTTTAGATGCAAGTTTTGAAGAACCCAAATCCACATCTCACACCTCATGCAAGTGTTTAAAGGTATACACTCAATTCTAAAGTCGACTCGAAATGCAATTAATACTCAACGACCTTGCCAAAGGACTCTTCCACAATCAACCAAAGCATGCACATGAAGATAAAAGAGGACTTCATAAGCTTGTAATGTAGGGCTAGGGTGAAGGGTAGGATATATTTGGGATAATGTGGCAGAGAATGCGGGGTATACGCATATAAAACATTGAAGACTCACCAACACATCGTACAATAATATCAATGTCTCCCATCATCCAATTCCGACCAAATCAAACCAAACTTTTAAATTTTCATTCACTGCACACCTTTATTTTCATTCAAAGCACAAATATAAACCAAATTCAAGCTTTTCATTCATTCATTCGTTTCAACTTATTTTTCAATTTTTTCACTCTTTTTTTTTTTCAATTTCATTGCTTTTTTTCATTTTTATTTCACTTTAGCTTCACGACTCTTAATAGTTAGCCATTAAGACCGAACCATCACATGTACATAGCCGGACTCCAAATCACATTTACAAATCAACACCTTGTCTTTTAAAACACAATTCTAGTCATTGGTACGCAGAGCCTTAATGTGAAACTTATAGAACCTCCTGTACATGAAAAATTCACAATTTCATCAAATCCTCCAAATGCACCATCACAACTATCAACAACCACAACAAACTACCATATGACTCCCCCAAGCCAAGCTTGGGAATACAACATGTCATCAAACACTAAGGCCAAATAGGGTTGTAATGCGGTTAAATTTTGTGAGGGATGTAGGCTTAAGAAACACGGGATCAAGGGGAAAAAAGTGTTTATCATGAAAGTCCTAGTGATGTATCTGAAAGCTCTAAAAACAAATGAATGCCTCTTATCATGCGCAACATGCAACAAAACCTCAATCAAAAGCTACTCAAGTCCAATGGCTAACCCAAGATCATAAATGCACCAGGAACTAAGCACACACGAAAAGAATAGAATTTAATGTAGCCTATAAGATCAAAAGTGGCTCAAATCCTCCCGTTAACACAGTTCAAGTCCAAGACCCAAGCAAGGTTAGATAGAGTTGACAAATACAAGGAATGCTAGAATTTAAGACAAAGTCATGCCCAATAAATCACATAAGTAAACTCATCCGAATACAAGCATCATGAAGTTTTTGAAAATTTAAGCACATGGGTACATGAAAAGTCAAATCTCATAAACAAAAAAAGCCGGGACGAGTGGCTCGCCATTCACAATATGAACTCTCTCTCTAAATTACACTAAACTAAGAAAGCAGTACAATTTTTTTGGTCACATGTAAACTCCCGCCTCTAATGAACGGTACAAACCATGAAACAGTCCTACAAAAGCAGTAAAAACTACACTATAAAGCAATAAATCCTAAGGCTAAACAACTATCCCGAAACACACAAGGAAAAGCAAAAGAAAAGCGAAGTTTAGGAACAGCTAACCCAACGCAAACTCAACCAATAACCAGGAATCCAATATCAAACACACCCACATAATCCCGCTCCAAATGTCAAACCTGCAAAAGGAAAAACAAAACCAACTCCAAAAAGTAAAAGTTAAGAAAACTAACCTAAACTAAACTAATTTTTTTTGATTTTTTCTCATTTTCTGATTTTTGTTGTACTTTTTTGTTTTTTTAAATGTGGAAAAAGGGAAGAAAAGAAAACTAATTACAAACTATACATGAGTAACTAATCTCCCCCCCAAGCCGAACATTGTCTTGTCCCGGGACACATAATCAGGAAGAACATGGCGGGAGGAGGCTTCAAACCCTCCTGCTGGTGGCCGGGTCCACCATAAGGTGGACACTGGGAATAGTAGTGATAGAGTGGGTAGGAGGTGGGGTTCACATTCGGATTATACTCAGGCGACCAATTTGGATGGTTAGGTAATGGTCTCACGTTGCCCGAGTTCACATGGTGCATGTGCTCCCTCCACTGGACCCGTTGTAGGTGGTCCATATCAGTTAGGAGGCCATAGACACTATCATCTATCCTATCAAACCGATGTCCGTAGTGGTCGAACTACTGCTCAATCTGATTGAACCGTTGAGTGTTATAAGCATGTATCTCATCCAGGCGGTTCATTAGTAGAGTCATGTCAAAGGCACTCTGAGGTGCGGGTGGTGGCGGAGCCTGATATTGGGGAATGTCCTCCTGAGGGACACCCCCTGCATGCTGTACTACTTGGGCCATTCTAAGGGCCCCCTTCTCTACATCCGTCCTCTCTGTCAGTGGAATAGGATCCAGTGGGACCCTCTAGGGGTTCACGCCAACAGGGTGATCGAGGTAATGAGTAGAGATGAATGCATTGAGGAGGTAGCACCAAGATAATTCCCGAACATTCCACATTATGCATTCTTGATGACCCCTAGCGTAGGTCCTGCAGAAGCCGACAGTCCGGAGTGAAGGGATATCCATCAACGGGTTTGCTTCAACAGGCTGCAAACCCTCAAAGTTCTCCTAGTGGCCCAACTGGTAGGCGAGCCAAGTAATCATACCCCCACAATAGATGGCACCGGTATTGGTGGCACCTTCAGCAATTTCATTAAACCGGCGGGCAAGGAAGAACCCGTAATTATAGTCTCGGTACATGAGGTGGGAACCCTCAGTGGCTAACCATTATAATCAGAGCTCATCTGGGTAGACCTTCCCCAGCTCCCCTCAGGAAAATAGACAGTAAACAACAAAGCGGGGAAGTATCGAAGAGCTGCATGCTGGACCTCCGAGGCTTTGCTTGTAGATGATGCATAGGGGGCAGTGCCGTCGGTGATACGAAGCCACCATGAAGATTCCTCATAATCTCCCCAAGTGAACTCAAGAGGCACGGAGACCTGGTTATCGGGATCCCAAAAGAAATGTTCATTGAATTGATGTAGAGGGATCTCATAGTGGGTGTTAAAGATAGTGAAGCTAACCACCCTAGTTCGTGTGCTCGGGTTGCTAAGATTCCGTGTTATAACCCGGAAGTGGAAAGTCAAGAGGAAATCTAGTGTGAGCTCCCGATAGGTGGGTGGTGCCATTGGTGTTCCATCCGGTCCTGTCATAGTGATCCCAAGCCATGCACCCCAGTCAATGTTTTCTGCCATCTGGACCACTTGGTCAGTGATCCCCAAATCATCACAAGTACGTGCTTCGGTCAAAGAATCTCGTGGAGCAGATGAGCCGATTTTGGAGCCTCTCAAAGCGGACCAGTTGTTGTCGGCGGTTTGGTGGAGCAGGGTCTCCAGAACTGGATCCGGCGGGCTACTTCCCTTTTGAAGCCGAGGTGGTGGCCTCGGTTCGTTGTGACTTTCGTGAAGTTCTGTGAGAGCTCATGGTTCCTTTAAGCTGAAAAGAGAAGCATTAGAAACATGAATGAAGAACATAACCAAACAACACAACATTGCAAGATTCAAGTGGCAATTACTTCATCAAATAGACAAGTCAAGCAGAAATTTTGGCATGACCCATCTATTTTATCAATATAACCAAAAACCACAAATCTGCAAAATAAGAACCATGACCAATGGATTTAAACATAATTCCATTATAACCAACGACTTCCACCAAAACTATCATCATCACAAAGCCAATTACCTCAATAATCACAATTACCCCAAACTCCAAAAGTTATTTCAAAGCAACACATTTCACTCAACTCAATCAAACACTCATGCATAATAGTTGACTCTAGTAGCAAGTAGCAAGAACATTATAAGCATAAACCAAGCTACGAACTTCATGAAATTAGAGAGCAAGAAACATGTACTTAACAACTATTTGAGCAATAACAACAAGCATTGATTCTACACAACACTAACAACATAAGTTAAGTCTAAAATTTCGCATGAAGTGCCTACAATATCATCATCACCAACAACCATATCATTATCCACAAACCAACACAAAAGCATGAATTTTTTAAGCTATAAACTTGAAATTAATAATTAATAACAACTAAACAAGCAATTATTAACATCACACAAGCATAAAACTTAAAAATCACATACTCAAATTCGTAACTATAAAACCCTAGAATGTGAACATCATGAAGAATCCATAAAACTTGCCAAAACTTGCTCAAAATGTGTTTCATACCTTAATGGAAGACGATGAAGTGAAAATAGAGTAGAAAAGACACCCAAAGTGCCCAAAAGTAGCCAATAACGTCCCTAAAATTACCAAAGTCGCGCGCCCATATTGACCCACAAACCAGTTTTTTTTGAAAATTGAGTGAGGGGTTTTGTTGAGGGAGATGAGACGATGAGTGTGTTAAAATTTGAGTTGATTTGGGTGAATATTGAGTGAGATATGAGAGAAGGAAGTTGTGAGTTTTGGGGTTTTAATGGAGGTTGAGGATTAAAGAAGAAGATATGAGGTGAGAGAAAAGATAAGAAAAGGAGTAAAAGAAAGTAAAAGAAAATAAAGAGAAAAGAAAATAAAAATAAAAAGACGAGGGGGGGGGGGTTCGGGCCGAGATGAGCCCGCATCTGACCCCCAAAAGCTGCTCCAAAATTTGATGCACCTATCGCACACCTATTAAAAATACCCGGACAACTCTAACTAATGTAGCTAGGAAAGTAGGGATCGAATCCTCAGGGAAGCAATTGAACTCTATTAGTTCTGAAAAGCTTAAACTGTGTAAAGGGCCTTGGTTGAGAAATGTTGATTAACTAATTGACTACTAATTAACTACGGGAAATGACGATGATTAAAACTAATAATTTGAGCCTAGGGTCATTCGGGTCAGCAAGAACAACTAATGGATTCACTAACAAGGAATGTTCAATCTCACAATTATTGTCAAATTAGGGCTCACTAATTCTCTCGAACTTAGACTCTCTCGAAACTCATCTAGCGGCTCTCGCTCATGCCTACACTAATTCCGCCTATTATTCAGTGGTCTTATTGTGGTATTTTTACCTCTATGCATCAAATTCGACAATTACCAAAATTACAACTAAATCCGCGCACAATTCAATTGTAAACAAACAAGCCAATAATAGGAATTTGAATACTAATTGCAAAACCAAAACAATCTAAGTTAATTAGTCCATTAATTATTCAAGGTTTCCCTAACCCTAGAAAATTAACTACTCACTCATGTACACGAAAATCAAAGCAATCATAATCATTGAATTCATAATTAAATTCATGAAATAATTAACAATTAAACTAATTAACATTAACAAATAAACTAAATTAACTAAACTAATAAAACTAAAGAACATAAATTTAACTAAGCAAAAAGAATAAAAGTAAAAGGAATTACCAAATTGAAGTACTTTGAATTGAATTGAAATAATGTTGAGAACAATTCCTAATTCCTAATTTGATTTTTGAGAGAGAATAAGTGCTTAGTTAAACCCTAAGAGAACAATTCTAAATTATGAAAAGCATAAGTGTTTTAGCCTAGGAAGTCTTGCCCTTAATACCCCAAAAATTGGGTTTACAAAGACAAAGCACGAAAAAATAAAAGTGCTCAAAATTTCCGTAAAACCGCAGGTGCGGATGCATAGCAATTTTGTGCGCCCGCATCAGCATTCCAAAAGCCTAGTGAAGACTACTTAGGGATTAAATGCGGGCGCATAGAGAGTTTGTGCGGGCGCATAGACACGTTTGAGCTTCTTTGCTTTCTTATCTCTTTATTTCTTCATAACTTCTTCATGGCTTGTTTCTATAACCACTTTGGCACGCATTCCCATGCATATGTCATTCTCGTTCCGTCCAAGCTTCCCAGCTTCCTTCCAAACCTCAGTTTCCGAGCTCCTGAAAATACAAAACACACCAAAACCGAGCATAACAACCGCAAATGATATAATCAAACCAAAAAGCTCTAAAATCGCCGGAAATCAATTAAACTTGGCGAAACACTTCAAATTAGCCAAAGAACACCAAATGAGCTAAAAATAAGCCAAAACACAACTCTTAGGCATAAAATTGACCTGAAACAAAGGGAAAAAATGCCATATAAACTACACATATCAATCATCAAAGGTATGGTATGGCGCCAAATCTAGCTCGTTATAAATGTTTTTGTATAAGCCTTTCAAAAACCTCGCCATTTTCATGTGTTCAGGTTCCTCTAGGTCACAAGGCAAAGACAATCTTTCAAATTCAACAATATAATCACGCACACTTATAGTGCCCTGGTATAAAGACGTCAACTTCACATAGTTCTGCTGATCAAAATCAAAAGGAACATATTTGTCACACAGTTTCTTCTTCAGGTGAGACCAAGTGACTATTCTGTCCTTGTTTTGACGTTTTCTTTTAGCCTTTATTCCTTCATACCACAATCCTGCATTCTTTGTTAATCTAATGTAAGCAATCTTAAAGGTTTCTCGATCATCAAAAACATTTGTACTCAGCAATCTTCTCTACTTGTCTTTCCCATTCAAGGTAATCATCAGGTGAACCTTGTGCTGTGAAATCATCAAGTTTAATGCCATGATCATAGAGTTTATGCTTACTTGTAGGACGTTTCTTCTGTGAGTCTATGGAAGAAAAAGAGTGATAGGCATCGTCATCTTCATCAATCCTTCTAGAATAATGCACAGATTTAGGATCTAACTTTCGTTGAACTTGTTGAGCCAAAGCATTAAGTTGGAAATTACCCTACTTCTGTCTCAAGTCCATGTCTTCTAATTTAGTCATCATGTCTTGAATTAATTTGGCTAGATTAGATTCCCCATGATGGAGCGAAAAAACTCTGAAATCAGATACCAAATTGATGTGGATTTTAAGTGATACTCGCAAATAACACTAAAAACTCACATGATATTCAATTTAACTCCCACTCCTGGACGAATTTAATTGATGTCTAATTAATTAGAACACTCCTGAAACTAATTAGGGTCTAAATTTGATCTTCGCTCCTGAATCAAGAATTTATGGAATAACTTGAACAATCAAATCCATAATTGAACAAGAAAGAAAATCTTGAAATTTTTTCAAGAAACAAAAAACAAACTTATGTTTTTACATGGAATTCTTAGGCTATTTATAAGGAAAATGTCCTAACAAACTATAAGAACCCTAAAAAACTCTAACAAACTTAGATATATCCTAGAAACAACACAAAATTCAAACTACTCTAAGACACACGCCACAAGTGGATAAGCATGCCACATCATGCACAACAAATTGTTCTTATCTACTTGCAACTTGCATAAATCCTAATAAACAAAAATTATATTCTAACAAGCTATCTAAAAATGAAATAAACTCCGTTTTATCTTGTTCAATCTCGCCACCAAGAATGCCAAAAATGATCTTGAGATCGCCAAAAGACGCGCCAAGAATCTTCGCCCATTTCTTAAATTTTCATGAACTCTTTTAAGACCGAATCTTTAAAACAAGAAACTTTTCAAGAATGAATCTTTTAGTCAAGAAACTTCCAAGAAATTATTCACCAAGCTCCAAAGATAATTTTGAAGGGAACCCCTAGCTAAAAAGACTTATACACATAAAAGCAATGATGTCCAAAATGAGAAAAATCCTATCATGTGAAGTGGGAAAAAACTCATGGACCAAACCAGCTTATTCCCTGAATCCACCATGCATCCTGTAAAGTGCCAACTCCAATTTCAACCCCAACATATTCAAATGATAGATATAAATATTTATTAACACCTTACTCTACCAACTTCCATATATGATAGTATTTAATGGTGTTGGCTCAGGAAGCCACCACTATCATCCACAGTGTTATCAATCTTTACCAACCCACACATGTGATTTATTTTTATCATACCCGATTGGATTTAACATAAGATTAATTGGCTCATCCACAATTAGCATAGGATAGGATATCTCACTTGTATTCAAATTTACATCACTCTTCTTCGGTTACTTATATGCCTTTTGATATTATTCATAGTGTCCTCTGGACATCTCCCTTTTTTAGCCCTAATAGCCATAAATATTATGTTCTTTTTCTTGATGATTTTTCCAATTTTTCATGGACTGTGCCTATTTCTCACAAATCTCAAGTCTATAATTCATTTATTAAAATTTACACGCTAACTAAAACATAATTTGAAAGGGACATTAAATCCTTTCAATGTGATAATGGTTGTGAATTTGACAATGTCCCGTTTCATAAATTTTGTGATCAATTTGGAATGACTTCCCGTTTCTCTTGTCCCCACACATCCCCACAAATGGCAAAGCTGAACGAAAAATTCAATTAATTAATAATATTGTTTGTACCTTACTACGTCATGCTTCCATGCCTCCTTCCTTTTGGCATCATGCCTTGGACATGGCCACACACCTTCTCAACATCTTACTTACTAAGACTCTTGGCTTCCAATCTTCTACTCAAATTCTTTATCAAATATCTCCTGATTTTTCTCATCTAAGAATTTTTGGGTGCTTGTGTTTTCCCCTTTTTCCTTCCACTCAAATTCACAAACTTTAACCTCGTTTCACTCCTTGTGACTTTTTAGGGTATCCAACTAATCATAGAGGTTATAAATGCTATGACATTTCAACTATAAAAATCTTTATTGCTAGGCATGTTCAGTTTGATGAGTCAGTGTTTCCTTTTTCTTCTTTTCACAAATACTCCTCTCCTTCTTATTATTTCTTACTTGAGCAAAGTCATATATTGGAGAATGCCATGCTACGTCATCACCTTTTGCATGATTTAAACATCTCCCCTTGCAAATCCTTCTACACTTTCTATGCCTACACCTCCCGCAACCCCCCGACTTTGCTTCCTTACCACCACAGCCTGCACCGCAGCCTACTCGCAGTCCCAACTCACCCACCGTAGCCTCTCTGCGGTCCCCACTGCCTCCCCTTCTATGCAACCTCCCTCTTCCTCTTCTTCCTCGCCTTTGCTCTCCCATAGCCGTAACCCATATGTACCTCCTCATCTACGCCATCCCACACCTCCCTATCCTCTTCCTATCTCCCATCATATGACTATGGGTAGTCAACATGGGATTTTTGAGCTGAACCATAGATACCAAGCCTTAAGTGCCATGACACCAATATCTCTCCCTTACCTAAAAACCCGATCCATGCACTTCGCAACCCCAATTGGAAGCATGCTATGCAGGATGAATTTAATGCTTTAATTGAAAATAAAACTTGGGTTTGGGTTCCACGACCGCCAAATGTTAACATTATTCGGTATTTATGGATATTTCGGCATACCCCATATTTTCACGTATTTTAAGAATTCAATTTCATATTTTATTTGAGTATTTTTAGTGTTTTTTATTGAAAAATTAAGTGAAATAAATAAATTAGAGAAAGAAAATTTAATTAATTGTGACTTAAAATCATAATTTTTATGTTTTATAGAGTTTATAAGTTATTTTTATGTTACTTTAGATTTTATAAAATATTTTAAGAAGTTTCTAAATTTAGAATTTTCAAAGTTTCCTTAATTATTTTAAAATGAGGGCACAAAATTAATTTCAAACATTAAGGGTATTTTTGTAATTTCACCAAAACCTAATTTGGGCCTATAAATACCCCATAAAACCAGAATTTTTAGAATTAATATTAGATATGTGCTTTAGGATTTCAAAAAAAAAAAAAAAAAGAAAGAAAAAAAATTCGAACAAAAAAAAAATCGAAAGCCCTAACCCGAAACCCTTACCTGCCTCACCGGTCCCCTTTGTCACTGGTCTTTTTGCCAGCCACCACCAGTAGCACCACCAGCTACCAGCCAGCAGCGACAGTCACCGACGCCGGCCAGCCCGTTGGTCCTCCCACTTTCCTCTTCTCTTTTTCGGGTATTACCAAATAAAAAAACTTTTCTTCTCGTTTCTTTTTAATTCAATCTTGTTTAATTATGTTTCATAAAATTATGTTTAATCATGTTTTATACTTCTAATCATGTTTTAAAGTTGTGATTACGTTTTTGAAGATTTAAAATTTATATTTATAAGTTCTTCAAGAAAATTATGAATTAGGGTTTATGAAAAATTCATGTAATCACTAGTTTTTATGCTTTTTAATACTCTAAACTTTCATACTATGATCATAAGTTGTTGTAGTTTTAGTTTATGATGACTTATGAATTTTAAAATGATTTTTAAAGGTTTTAAAGTAATTTAATATTGCCGTCAAATTTTTAAAGCATAAAAATTAGGAGTAAAAATATTATGAACATGAATTCCAGTAGAAAAATTATTTTAATACATAGATCATAAGATGATGATAGTATAAGGTTCTAAAATAATTTTTATTGCTTGAAATATAAAGTTTTACAAGGGTGTTGATGAGTTTTGAATTAAAATATATATAAAGCTGTAAATTTTTAATAACATGTGTTCATACATAATAAAAATAGAAAGACATGAAATACTAAGTTATAATTGTTTTTAACACACCAAAACATTATATGATGATCTTAGGACATGAATCTATTGTTTTAAGTTCAAATTATAATATTTATAAAGGTTTTAAGGTGTTTTAAAGCAACTTTACAAAGCGGCCATTTTTAGAAAATTATCGAAAATTAAGTATTTTGCAAAGGAAATATTAAAATAAAGTATGGAATAGAATAGTGACCATACGGGGAAGGTTTTGGACAAGTTTCCAATGTAAAAGTTGGTTTAGAGTTGATGTAGAAGTTAGTCAACATGGTTTTTAATTAAGTTTCGATTTTACCTATGTAGGAGAATTCGAGTTAAGCGATTTCTAGAAGTAGTGGCGGATCACCGTTATAGCAAAAGGTACGTAAGTACTAAAGGTAATCATGTAAATAGGGTTGTTGCTAGAATAGTATGGACTTCATGCTAGGTTTAATAGAAATAAAAGTTGATGCTTTTGTTGACTTGAGATAACTTGCATGAGAAGTTATGTGGACATGATTGTCTGAAAAGTATGTTTTGTTTATTAAGATGACATTCCGTTTTTATAGTAATATTATTACATCTTTGAAGTTGGAATGTTAATTATTTTGAAAGTTCTGACTAGTAGTCAATAAAGAAAGGAAAAGCAGTTTAGTTGATTAATTACTTGATCAACAAGAATGGTAGTTAGTGAATATTTATTCACATGTTTTATAGAAGCAATGAGCAAATAGTAAGCCGCTCATAGTTAATATGTGGTAAAGGAAACTTTAATAAACAAAGAACACACAAAATTGACCTTAGAATCACATTATAATCATATTATAATCACGTAACTCTTGGATTATCACCAAAACTCTTGGAATGTATATACCTCTTGGATAATAGTGGAAGAGGATTCGCATCAAAACTCTTGGAACGTATATACCGTGAGTATGAACAATGGGGGGAGTTATGGTCGGGTATGGTTACTATAACTTCTAATCGGGGTACAAGATGTTGTACTCTTTTAAATTTTTAAATGCGCTGGAATTCTGTCACTTCATGTGACATAGGTAATATCTTGTTGGAGTTGCTCCCAACTTGGTGCCCATTAGGGCGACTATTGAGGAAAGAAAACCCGTTCGATGCGAAATCCAAGAACTTAAATATAATGAATACTTTTTTAATGTGACGAGTCTATATATAGGTATGTAGTGGTGACAATGGTAAGAATATGTGTTGTCTATTCTTTTTTTATTGTCAATATTGTGGTGCATAATCTCTAGCTTTTATGTATTCGGCTTTGCTGATTGTGTGTGTTTCGTGTGCATGTGTTTGTCTTTGACTTGGCCCTACGACGACCCATTTTGATGGCGAGTAGTTGTCTAGAATAAAGAGAAAGCTACTGGTACAGGTGGGCATAGTCAATCATGCTGGGATTGAGTGATGAGTGCTTGCATTGTTGTTTTCATTGCTTGTGTGGACTTGTTAGTTATTTTTATTGTTGACTTTGGGATTTTCGAAGTTTAAAGTTCATTTGGTTTTGAAGGGTCGTTAATGCGGTTCCGAGTTGTAATAAAGTTTTATTTGAATTTGGTTTGAAAGTTCTTTTGGAGTTTTAGTTTGATTTTGAAATAAAAGACTTCCGCTTTGGGCTAGGGGATCTATGAACATGTTATGAATTAATATTATATTTGTTAATTAATTCTTAATTAGTAATTGAACTCCTATTGGTGACTACTATTGATTGCAATTAAATTCTGGCCAGATTTAGTTCTGAGTTAGGTAATTTTCGAAATCAAGGCCGAGAAGTAAGTTTACCACAATAAGACAACTGAATAATAGGCAAAACAAATTTATTCGAGCGAGAGCCGGTAAAGTAGTTTTGAAGGAGTTTAAGTTTAAGAGAATTAGTGTGCCCTAGTTCAATGAAAGTTAATGGATCGATGGATGAATGTTTTACGAGTTTGTTAATTTTTCATAGTAAACCAACCACCCTAGGTTTTTATAATTAGAATTTAATCCATAATTTCCATGGTTTTTCTAGTTTTTAGTAGTTTAGTAGTTTTTAGTAGTTTAGTCAAAATTCATAAAGGCCCCTTTATACGGTTTAGGACTAATAGAATTTAATAGCTTCCCTGTGGATTCAATCCCTACTTCCCTAGCTATATTAGTTAGTTTTGTTCGGTTACTTTTGAGAGGTGTGCAATAGCCTGCATCAACACTCACCTAGCGCTCAAGCGCCTAGTGGTCACCCTAGCGCCTGTGGGGCACTGGGCACTGCTCCTCGTTTGCTTTTTCCGTCTCTATCCTCGTGTACACCTTCCTCGATTTATATGTCCTAATTCACTTGTTTTGTTGTTCCTTTCTTTTTTCCTGTTTTGGTTTATTTTTCGGGGAGAAAGTCGCTCCTCTCCCACGAGCCGAAGTAGGAAAAGTCAAAGTTGAGCCAAAGTCAAATGAGTCAAAATCAAGTCCATGTCAACCAAGTCAAAATATGCAAGTAGTTGAGTCAAAGCCGAATAAATCAAGGTCAAATCAAACATATACAAAAGTCAAAATCAAAAGCCAACACATAGGTTGCATCATCCCTAAATGGGAAACCTAGATTCCTAAATCACAGGATCCCTGCTATTTGACGACATTTCAGAAGGAATGAAACCTAGGGACAGATATAGCTCGGAAAGGCTCAGGGTTTGTGGGCCATCGACATTAGCACCCACAAATGAAGTAGAATCCGTATCCAACTCCTCAAAGAAAGGACATTCCGAAGACTGCGAAGCATGGTTGGGCTCATAGATATGAAAGTCAGCAACTAGTCGAAGATGGTAAACTTCTTCCTCAGCACAAGATAATCCCTGAGAGGCGGACTCTCCTGTTGCTCCATGAAAAGGGCTGGAGCTTGGCTCACGTGCCTATAATGAGAAAATCGTCAATAACAATATCAAGCAGTATCAGGGAGAAGTTATAGAAAACAAGGCCTTTTGAGTTAACCCTGTGTCTTGACTCCCACGCGACACAACCTCCTTCATCCTCTTCAGCTGGTACTTTAAGGCATCGATGACCATCAACGCATGCAACATCCCTTCGGGAGGCATCTATGGCAAAACAATTTGGTTAATGAACATATGGAGGAAATTTGGGAGAAACTTGATCTCAAAGATCTAGGCATGAACTTAATGGTCAATAGATATTGGAACAAGTACATCAATGAAATGGTGCACAACCACATTAGTTGGGAAAGACGTATCAAATACCGTTGGCTCATCGAGGAACCTCTTCCCTTGGTTCCCCCTATTCCTTAATATCCACCCGCCTACAAGATGCCAGAAGGGTTTCATCAACGAGAATGGGAAAACTTCAAAAGACTATGCCGTGAATTCGATAACAACATGGCACTTTGCATCAATGCGGTCGAGAAAGATGAACTATCTTTTGAACCACTTGACTTGATTACTCCCGTGGGACAACCTACCCCACAAGTAATCACCTTACCATCCCTCCTAGAAGTCAACGGAATATGGGTTAGTGATGATGAAGACATCTATGCTGGAAACGGAGTACAACCTACTTACCACACTCTCATCGAAGAAGATGATGATATCGTCGAGGTTCAAAGGCCCTTGTCACCTCTTAAAGACAATAAGGTTCAAGTCCTTACTCGAACTGGAAGCCTTAACACTACACAAAATCAAAATAACACTCAAGCTACTCCACCACCTCCTCCACCTGAAGAGGAAAACGTGGTTATGAAACAACTCAAAAGAACCAAGGCCGATGTCAATTTGTGGTAACTACTAGTCTCTTCCAAAAAGCATAGGCAAGTTCTAATCGAAGCCCTTTTTGACTTAAATGTGGCCAACGACATTACTACAAACGGTTTATCAACCTTATCATCCATGAGCATCACAACGTTTCCATCTCCTTTTATGATCAGGATCTCCAGATCGAAGGAACAAGCCATAACAAAGCTCTCGACATCACTGTTATAAGTAAGAAACTCAACATACTTATGACTTTGATCAATAATTGCTCAGCTATCAATGTATGCCCTTTGAGAACTACTTGAAAGCTTCGGATATCACAAGAATAATTCCGTGTTAGTAATCAAGCCATTTGAGCCTATGACAACACAAGAAGGGACACGATTGGGATTATATGGCTTAACTTGCTCACATGACCCATCGAGAAGAAGGTGATGTTTCATGTCATGGACATCAAAACTAGCTTCAATCTTCTCCCAGGAAGACCTTGGCTACATGAACTAGTGGCAATTCCATCCACTCTTCATCAAAATATCAAGTTCTTGCTAGAAGGAGTGGTAATTACCATTTATGCATCTCCAATAAGGATCCAAGCCACCGATCAACCTATCATCAACTTCGAACACGATGACCATGATGAAGACATGGGGATCCTCAACTGCTACCATTGAAAAAGGAGATAAAGTCCCTTTTGACTTTTATCCTCACTCAAACCTTGTTGTGAATGCTTTACTTCACGATCAAGGATAATCCCCTGGAATAAGCATTAAATCAGGAGATGCTTCTGCTACCGCTCTTTTTAACCTCCAACCTAAGAACGATAGTTTTGGATTCGGGTATCTTCCAACCCCGGAGGACTACAAGGAAGTTCAGAAACAGAAAATGGCTAAAAACGATGGAGATATTGTGATTCGCCCATATTCTCTTACCTTGAACGGGAAATTCTTAAAAGAAGGCGAGAACTTCCCATATTTTGAATTTCCCGAACCATTCTATGGTGTCAATGGAATGAGATATCCGGAATTGGATATATTTTCTGACTGTCACTTTGTGAAAGATGAGACCACCCAAACTACTAAAGGGAAATCCAAACTGGATGATCTCCATGCACAAGGACTTGGATTGCTCTTTGGGATAGAACGTGCTCCACCAACTGAACAAGAGGTGCTCATGGCTATGAACACCGAGGCTTTTGATCCAACCTAACTCATCACTCCTGCAAGTCAAGTGCTTAGAGGATGGCGCAAGATCGTCAATATTACTACACCAGAAGGGAAGATTATGGACATCACAATACAAGAGGGCCCAATGTTCAATGAGTCAAAATGCGAGTCTTAATCTGAGTCCGAGTCTAGTGCTACTAAGATGTCTAGTCCTAAGAATTTCGTAGTTACTAATAAGCTTGTCAAGGATTCTGTCCTTCCTTTAGATTCTACCACTAAGGCTAGTTTTGATGTCATGCTTAACAAGTTCAATGATATAGCTTCTTTTGCTTACTCCTCGTCTGCATCTTCTTACTCCCTCTCCCCATGACATGATTGATTTGTTTCACAAACTGAAAACCAAAATTATAATGAAATAATAAAGGCTGTAGAGGAGCATGAAAATGAAATTCCAATAATTGAGGAACTGAAAAGATCAACATCTTCGATAATGGCATTTCGAGGGAATTAAAAATTGGTCTCTCACTTAATCCTTAAGAAAGGGCAGAACTCATAGCAACACTCACAGAATTCAAGGATGTATTTGCATGGTCCTATGAAGATATGCCAGGGATTAACCCAGAAATAGTTGAGCACACCATCCGTCTAACCCAGGGGCCCAAGCCTGTAAAGAAAAAGCTTAGAGGATGAAACCAGAAGTCTAATTGAAAAACTGAGAAGAGGTAATAAAAAAACTAAAGGCATGGTTCATCAAGTTAGTTCAATATGGTGATTGGGTTGCCAAAATTGTTCATGTACCCAAGAAAGATGGAAGAACAAGAATGTGCATGGACTTTCAGGACCTGAACAAGGCCAATCCAAAAGATAACATCCCATTGCCTCACATTGATGTGCTTGTGGATAATACNAAGGGAAATCCAAACTGGATGATCTCCATGCACAAGGACTTGGATTGCTCTTTGGGATAGAACGTGCTCCACCAACTGAACAAGAGGTGCTCATGGCTATGAACACCGAGGCTTTTGATCCAACCTAACTCATCACTCCTGCAAGTCAAGTGCTTAGAGGATGGCGCAAGATCGTCAATATTACTACACCAGAAGGGAAGATTATGGACATCACAATACAAGAGGGCCCAATGTTCAATGAGTCAAAATGCGAGTCTTAATCTGAGTCCGAGTCTAGTGCTACTAAGATGTCTAGTCCTAAGAATTTCGTAGTTACTAATAAGCTTGTCAAGGATTCTGTCCTTCCTTTAGATTCTACCACTAAGGCTAGTTTTGATGTCATGCTTAACAAGTTCAATGATATAGCTTCTTTTGCTTACTCCTCGTCTGCATCTTCTTACTCCCTCTCCCCATGACATGATTGATTTGTTTCACAAACTGAAAACCAAAATTATAATGAAATAATAAAGGCTGTAGAGGAGCATGAAAATGAAATTCCAATAATTGAGGAACTGAAAAGATCAACATCTTCGATAATGGCATTTCGAGGGAATTAAAAATTGGTCTCTCACTTAATCCTTAAGAAAGGGCAGAACTCATAGCAACACTCACAGAATTCAAGGATGTATTTGCATGGTCCTATGAAGATATGCCAGGGATTAACCCAGAAATAGTTGAGCACACCATCCGTCTAACCCAGGGGCCCAAGCCTGTAAAGAAAAAGCTTAGAGGATGAAACCAGAAGTCTAATTGAAAAACTGAGAAGAGGTAATAAAAAAACTAAAGGCATGGTTCATCAAGTTAGTTCAATATGGTGATTGGGTTGCCAAAATTGTTCATGTACCCAAGAAAGATGGAAGAACAAGAATGTGCATGGACTTTCAGGACCTGAACAAGGCCAATCCAAAAGATAACATCCCATTGCCTCACATTGATGTGCTTGTGGATAATACAGCCAACCATACTTTGTTCTCCTTCATGGATGGTTACGCCGGCTATAATCAAATCAAGATGGATGAAAAGGACATGGAGAAAACGACCTTCACTACTCCATGGGAGTTATACTGCTGCACAGTTATGCCATTCGGTTTGAAGAATGCTGCGGTTACATATCAACGTGCTGCAACTACACTTCTTCATGACATGATACATAAGGAAGTAGAAGTATACGTGGATGACATGATAGTGAAAACCAAGGAAAGGAGTGAACATACCCTTGCCTTAAAATATTCTTCAAAAGACTCTAAAGGTTCAACATGAGACTCAATCCTAAAAAATGTGCCTTTGGAGTTACTTCCAGAAAGCTTCTAGGTCATGAGGTTAGTGCCAGAGGCATTGAAATCGATCCAACAAAAATCAAGACCATCACGTCTTAAAAACCACCGAAGATCGAGAAAGAAATTCGGGGATTCTTGGGAAGGCTCCAATACATAAGCAGATTCATTTGCAAACTTACTATGGCATGTGAGCCTATCTTCAGGAAATTAAAGAAAGATGCTCTAAAGAATGGGATGATGACTGCCAACAAGCTTTCGATAAAATCAAGAAGTATCTCACGAATGTGTCTGTTCTGGTACCACTAACTCTAGGAAATCCTTTGGGAAACTACTTAACCATTACTAAAAATGCTGCAGGAGCAATGCTAGCACAAGAAATCTATGGGAAAGAAAATGCCATTTATTACTTGAGCAAGAAATTCTTGCAATATGAGGAAAGATATTCTAACATCGAAAAATTATGCTTGGCATTGGTTTGGTCTACCAAGAATTTGAGACATTACTTCTTTACTCACTCCGTTCACATAATCAGCAAAGCAGATCCACTTAGGTATTTCCTTGACAAACCTGCAGTAAATGGGCGAATATCATGATAAATGATCATGTTGGCCGAATTTGACTTTAAATTCGTGTCACAAAAATCCATAAAAGGAAGTATTGTCTCAGAATTCCTGGCTGATTCTCCAGATGAACCTCAACTTGAGGATTATGAGTTTCCCGATGAAGAATTGATGATGACTGAAGAAGAAAGCTGGTCCCTTTACTTTGATGGTGCCTCCAATAAAAAAGGGTGTGGGGTCGGTGTCCTACTGATTTCACCTAAAGAGGAAAATACTCCCATATTAGTAAAACTAGACTTTGATGTGACCAACAACGTCGCTGAATACGAAGCCTGCATCATAGGGCTCGAGGCTGTTGTAGCTTTAAAAGTCCAAAATCTAAGGGTTTATGGAGATTCTTCTTTAATCATCAACTAAATTTTCAGAAGATGGAAAGTCAGAAGCGAAAGCCTAGCTCCTTATCAAGCCCATTTGGAGAAAATCGCCTTTAAAATCAAAGAATTCGAGTACACTTATTTAAAAAGGGAGGACAACCAGTTTGCCGATGTCTTGTCTAAGTTGGCATCGATTGTCCGCATCGCGAGTTCTTTGACAGAAATGCCCTTGGTGGTTGAAAGAAGAAAAGAACCAGCTCATATTTGAAGAAGACAATGGGGTGAATGACCTCACAAATGAGGAACTAACCTTGGTACAGTGACATCAAGAACTATTTAGAAAACGAACAATACCCTACTAATGCTCCAAAGAAAGAACAACGAGCTCTAAGACTCCTAGCCTCCGAATACATCATTCGGGGAGGAGATATATATAAAAGGCATTACAATGGCTCACACCTCTGATGGATAGACAACAAAGAGGCTCAACGGGTTATGGATTAAATACATGCGGGTATATGTGGAACTCACATGAACGATTGAGTGTTGGCTTCTAAGATCATCAAACAAGGGTATTATTGGACTACAATGGAGGACGATTGCAATAGATATGTAAGACATTGTGGCAAGTGTCAGAAGTACGCGGATGCTCAACAAATACCTCCATCACTGCTTCACTCTTTATCATCTCTGTGGCCATTCTCTACATGGGGAATTGACATAATTGGAAAAGTTACACCTCCGAATCATAGAGGTTATGAGTTCATATTGGTGGCGATTGACTACTTCACCAAATGGTTGAAAGTCGCCTCATACCGTGTGTTACAAGCCAAACATATGGCACAATTCATTCAAACCAATATAATATGCCGATATGTTGTTCCGCATGACATCATCAGCGATAATGGGACTCATTTGAAGGTGAATGCGAGGAGCTTCTCATAAAATACAAGATTCACCAACACAAGTCGTTTCCATGCCATATCGACCTCAAAAAAATGGAGCAGTTGAAGCAGCAAATAAAAATACTAAGGCTATTCTCTCTAAATGACTGAAACCTATAGGGATTGGCCACTTAAGTTACCCTTTGCCTGATGGGGGTACATAACATCCATTACAACTTCTACAGTTTCTCCTTGGTATTGGATGGAAGCCATACAACCTATCGAGCTCGAAATTCTCTCATTAAGAATAGTATTGGAAAGAGAACTTCCTAAAGTTGAATAGGTGCGGGCCAGGTATGATGCTTTCATGCATCCTCCTGGACGAGAAACACTTGAAAGCCCTAAGTCATGTCCAAGTCTATCAAAAGAGTATCAAAAGAAGTTTCAATAAACATGTCAAAGAAAGGATAATCAAGGAAGGAGATTTAGTTCTCAAAGCACTACGAAAAACCGTCATGGATCCTAGAGGGAAATTCCACCCGTACTGGGCTAGGCCCTTTAATGTTAACAAGATACTCCCCAAAGGTGCAGTTGAACTTATGAACATGAACGGTGACAACTTCTACAACCTCATTAACTTAGATCAACTAAAGAAATACTATGTCTAACCTATGCTCATTGAGTTATTGGAGCTACGTTTGGCCTGATTTCGAATGGATACGTAGGCAACCTCGACCTGGGGTTTGACCCATTTAAAAATAAAAAACCCCTCTCTCCTCTATAGTGCTTTAATTTCCTGTTGAAATTAACATGACCTAGGTTTATCTTCAAAAATGAAAAAAAATCATTATTTGAATGAACATCATTTAAATGTTGTATCTTTTACCATGAAATAAAATAAATGATTTATTTATAAACATGATTATTTAAACACAACAGTTTACATAAATAAAAATAAAACATGGCCCGTAGGCCTTATTCACCAAAATCATAACAAGAAATAACTTTGTGAAACAAGAAAGCAATCTTCATACTTAGGTCTAGGTTCCTTCTCCTTATCCTTCGTAGTCTTGGAAGATTCTCCTACTTTCATAGACTTCTTGGGCACCCATTGCTTCTTCCTTGCGGCCTCAATAACCTTCCCCTTTCCTTTGTCTTTCACACCTTGTTCCTCTTGAGATCTCTTCCTCATAGGAGCAGCATCAATCTTCAAGGGAGGTAGTTTCTCAAGTCTTTGTTGTAATACCCTGCATTTTCACGTATTGTAAGGAGGTATTTTTGTATTTTATTCGTATAATTTTAATATTTTTATTGAGTAATTATGTTCAATAAGAATATTAAATGGAAAATAATAATAATACAAAATAAGCTTTAATTAAAAATAATTATTTGTGTTTATAAATAATATTTTATGTTTTATAAAATATTTTAAAAGGCTTTTAAAAATAGAATTTTCAACAGTTTCCTAATTTATTATAAGGCAAGGGCCTAAAGGTAAATTCCACTTGTTAGGATAAGTACAGGCTTTTCCAAATCCTACATAGGTGCCTATAAATACCCTTTAAAACCCAAATTTTCAGATTTCATTCATCATAGTTGTCATTAGGTTTCCAAAATATAGAGAGAGAAAGAGAGAAAAAAAAGAGAGGGAATTTCCTACAAAAAAAATTCAGTTCGGTTTTTCGGCAAAAAAAGGTGAGCTCATTTTTTGGGAGTTCATGCCTCGGGATTCGTGCCCTCGCCACCTTGCGCCACCGCCGGCCACCTCGCACCTCCTCCCCGTTTCAGTATAATTTCGGACTTAAAAAAAATTCTCCTCCTTTCTTTTCGATTCAATCTTGCAAATTCATGTTTATATTTATGTTTAATCATGATTTTATAAGTTTCAATCATGTTTTATGAAGCTATGGTTTGTTTTAAAGCATGAATTAATTTGTTATTTATGAAATTTTGGATTAGAGTTTATAAAGTATGAAAGTTTTGATTTTTATGAGTTTTTATGATTTAAACTTCAATATTATGATCATGAATTGTTGTTGTGTGAAATTATGATGATTTTATGAAGTTTAGATTGATTTTTAAAGGCTTTGAATATAAAATAAATTGCTTTCCAAATTTTGTAGTCATGAAATTCAATAGAATAAATTTTATGGACATGTTTTGGCTTATGAAAAATTATTCTAAAGCATAGATTGGTTTCATAATGCTGTTAGTTGATTGTAAAAGAGTTTTGCAATGAATCTATGATGTTTTCATGAGTTTTTCATGACTTTAAAGTTAATTAATAGAGCTGAATTTTTTTTTAAGACAAGTTAAAATAAGTTTTAAGTGTTCATATTATGCTAGTATGATCACATATTAATTCTATGACGTTACATATGATTTTTAGTATGTTTCATGAAGTTTAAAAGTGATTTTAAGCATGTTTAACACGCTGTCCAGATTTTATAAAGTGAATAATTAGGCTTTTAAAGTATGTAATTAGCATGAATTGACCATATAAATTAAGTAATACATTGTATGATTGATTTATGTTGTTTTTGAAGTTTTTCTAGGAGTTTTGGTAATTTTAAATTGCTGTCCACTTTTCTAAAGAGACATAAAAATTTATGTTAAGGTTTTATAAAGTTTTAATAAGTCCCGAAAACCAAGTAATCTTACAATAGAAAAATTACAGTGCAATATGGAATTGAATAGAGACCATATAAGGGATGTTTTGGACAAGTTTCGAATATAGAAGTTAGTTTAGAGCTGTTGTAGAACTTAGTCAACAAGGTTTTAATTTAGTTTCGGTTTTATTTATGTAGGAGACTTTGTGTTAGTCAACTTTTAGAAGTTGTGGCGGAGCACCACTATTTTACAAGGTACGTAAGTACTAAAGACAAACATAAGAATTAGAATTCATGCTTGGATGATTTCTTTATGTTATGAAATATTGTTATGCTTGTTTGAATCATGAATTTATGTGCATGACAAGTTCATTTAGAAGCATGATTTCATATTATGTTTACGTTCCATGTTAAATAGCAATATAATTTTTTTAGAATGAATTGGAATGTTATGATTAGTTTAATTTAGCCAAAAGGTTGTAAATAAAGAAAGGAAGTTATTTTTAAGTTGGTTAGTTACTTAATCATCAAGAAAGGTAGTTGTGAATTTTTATTTACATGATTAAAAGGAGTTATGAGCAATTATTTTATACATGTTGCCACTCACAGTTAAATGTGTGGTCAACGAGGAAATCAATATTTAACCACTAACAGTTAATGTGTGATAAAGGTAGTTCAGTTTAATTAAAGGACACACATGAGAGTAATTTTGAGTCACCTTAAATTGAAGATAATTAATATGATTTGCTTGATTTGATGCATACTCCTATGTGATGTTGTATGTGAGTCATAACATTGTTAAACCGGTTAATCACGTAAAGTGTAAGAGGATTCACATCAAAACTCTTGGAACGTATATACCTTGAGTATGAACAATGGGGGAAGTCGTCTGGAACAGTGATCTATGACTTCTAATTGGAGTACAAGACGTTGTACTCTTTTATATTTATAATGCTCTGGAATTCCATCACTTTATGTGACATAGTAATACATTCTTGGAGTTGCTCCCAAGTTGGTGCCCATTAGGGCAATTTTTAAGGGAAGGAAACCCGTTCGATTCAAAATCCAAAAGTTTAAATATAATAATTAATTTTTGAGTCTATGCACAGGTGAAAGGTTGTCAAAGGTAAGTTGTGTGTATGTTTTTATCTCATGTTGTTCAGTTGCATAGTGTTTAGTAGTTATGTAGTCAGCTTGGCTGACTGTTTGTTTTGTGTGCATGGCTTTGTCTTGGACTTAGCCCTAAAATGACCAACTTGTTGGTGAGTATTTGTCCAGAATAAGAAAAGCTATAGGTAGAAGTGGGCATATGTCATTTCATGCTGTGCTGGAGTGAGAGCGTTTGCTGTGTTGTAGCTTTATTTTATATTGCTTATGAATTACTAACTTTTATTTGGATGTTGTTTATTTTTAAAAATTTTAGATTTGGTTTTTAAGGGCCATTAAAATGATTCCGAAGTGTAATAAAGTTTTAAGTTGGTTTGTGTTTTGGATGTCGTTTTGAATATGGTTTTGAGACTTGTTTTGAGGTTTAGTTTTAATCTTGGTTTTTTATTTTAAGACTTCCGTTGTAGTACTTTGATAAATGCCTTAGCCGTTATCACGGTGGCGGTAATACTTTGGTTTTTCCGTATTTAGAAGTTTTAATAATTATAATTCTTAATATTTATAATATGTTTTCAAGAAAAATATAAAGTAGGAAGTTAGGAAATACCGGGATATTACAAACTGATATCAGAGATTAGATTTTGAAATAAAATAAATTTTATTTTTGGGGGTACCCTAAGTTTATATTTTGGAAAGAGGAATTTCTTATTTTGGAAAGTTTTGGAAATGGAATATTTCTAAAAATAGTAATTTCCAAAAATGGAAAGTTTTGAAAAATAAATTATGTGTCAGGTATGCAAAGGAATTCAGGTATTATATGTTATTGCTTTAATACCATGTGGTGATCTTGGGTAGGAAGTTTGGGCATGTAGGATATACTTTATTTATGTTCTTTCATACATTAAAGTTCTTGTTTAAGGTGTTGCTTATGTGAATAATTGTGTGTAAAGGAAATTGTATGTTAGCCACAAGACCCCTTTTGTAGAACTGCTAGTTTGTTTCGTTTTGGGAAGGATGGACCATTAGTCTTAAGTGTTGTGTAGGATATCATATAGTATACCTAGCAAAGACACGTAAATAGGAACCTAAGAGAAGAAAGACTATGAAAGTCCACCCCAGTATGTTTGGAAAATATGGTTTTACTGTTGGTATATGAGTTTGAAGCTGCCACAATAGGATCAGCCCAACCATGTATCAGCCCTGATTGTTAAGTGCTTGCCCGACCATTCGCCCTACCTAGAAATCAAGGCAAAGTTTAGCGATTTCCACTTTGCTGGAGGACTTCCGAACTATTCTAAATATAAGGATGCAGTTAGTCAATGGGGTTATGATTGGAGATTCTTGGAAGGGTACATTGCTAGGAAAGAGAAGGAATATCAGGAGACGAATGCAAGTGATGAGACCCCGCCCACACCAAGCCCAGAAGATAGTAAAAAAAGTGATGACCTGATGGTGAAGGAGACTACTACTGGTTCAAGGACTGATGAGTCAAGGGACAATTCATGTTATGAAATCGAGAACCCAGGTCAAGTAATTCTAGTGTATGTAGATTTGGTAACTGATTCCGAAGAGGATCAAGAAGAGTTAGATCCTCAGGAAGAAATGGAAAAAGAAGAAGAAATGGAGGAAGAAATGGACGTTGACACAAAAGATGTCCTAAATTGATACCAAAGAAATATGTGATGTCAAAGGACAAGAAAGACAATATTAATGTTTAAAGACTTCGTTTAGATATGATTTAGTTAATATTGCTTAATGTTTTTGATGCTTAGTTGAACAATTTAGATTATTGTTTATATTAGTTTGAATAAGTTGCAGTGAGCCATAAGAAATAATAAGAGGAGTTAAGTAATATATTTCTTTTATGAAATGGAGCCTCAAGTAGAATAGAACCAAGGGAATTATTTTATTTCTTATGTGCTTTATTCTTATTTTAATGGTTGTGTAAGCAATCAAAATAAAGTGAATCATTCATTCTAAAAGAATGAAATTTCTTTTGTGAGACGAAATGAGAAAGTGTTTTATGTTATTAGCTTATGTTGTTCTAACTTACAGTTAGACATAGAATGGCTGAACGTAACAACAATCAGCTGAACAAAGTAGTGAGGCAATTAGCTACAGTAGCTGAACATTTAGCTGCCAGTGGAAATGGAAATCTTAGTGACCCTGCTGGGGAACTTTTCAAGAACATTTCTCAAAGTAAGCCACCCACTTACCAAGGAGAGCAAAATCCAACTATTCTAGAGGGATGGTTAAGAGAGTTTAATAATTTGTTTGAGGCAGTTGAGTGTCCAGAAGAGATTAAGGTGAACCATGCTGTTTACTATCTGAGAGGAGCAGCTGATATATGGTGGTCACAAAATGAGGCTGTAATTAGAGCTTTACCAAGGTTTAATTGGGATATGTTTCAGGAGCAAATCTGTAATAAGTTCTATCCTCTGTTCCTTCAAAAACAGAAAGCTGGGGAGTTTCTAGAGCTTAAGATGGGAAGTATGTCTGTCATTGAGTACTACTCTAAGTTCATAGAATTGTCTTGGTTTGCTCCCGAGGCCGTAGCAACTGAGAGGTTAAAGGCTAGTCGTTTTGAAAGAGGGTTACCCTTAGACCTTCAGTCACAATTAGCTGGACAGATCTTTGAATCTTTAGATGAGTTATATGGTAGAGCTGCACACCTGTACGCCATAGACCAAAAGAAGAAGGAGGTACAAAAGGAAGGTGAGACAAGGGAGAAAAGGAAGGACGGTGGAGGAAACTTCAATCAATAAGGGAATCATGGTGGATTTAAGAAACCTCATTTCAACAACAACTTCTAGGGTAATAGGGGAAAATTTGGGAAGCCTACTTCTGGAAATGGGATAGAACTCAAATGGCTAGTCAAGGAGGGCGTGTGTAATATTGCAAGAAGGGTCCTAACAATCACCCAGGAAAGGACTGTGTAGGGAACCCAGTGACTTTTCAGTTGTGTAACAAACTTGGACACCTTGAGTATGAGTGCTTCTCTAAGAACAAAGGAAAGGAGGGACAAAATTCTCAATCTATGGGGAATTCAGTTGGGGGACAGTAAAAGGGTTTCCAAGGAAATATGAGAGGAAAGGTGACACCTCAAGCCAGAAAGAGGAATGGGAGTGGGAATGGAGGAGGATAGAGTAAGACCTCAAACACAGGGAAGCTGAATGTGATGGCTCGAAGTGACGCTGATGCTAATAAGGATGTGATTGCTGGTACATTTTCTTTTTACTCTCTTCTTGTTAAAGTTTTGTTTCATTCTGGTGCAACTTATTCTTTTGTATCCACAAAGATTCTAGAAAAGTTAAAGCCTGTATTGCGAAAAGTAGATACAATAGATATGTCAATAGTGTTACCCTCAGGTCAAGAGGTGCAGCGTTCAAAGAGATTTCAAGGTGTTCCTATTAAAATTGAGGGAGTGGAGTTTAAGGCTAACCTAATCGATTTTGATTTAGGTGACATAGAAGTGATCACAGGGATGGATTTGTTGAGTAAGCATAAGTATGAGATTCTATGTGAACCATAAAAGATCTCGTTAATGAATACGGGTAAAAAGGTGAGCTATTGGAGGGCAGGAATGCCAAAACACAACAAAATAGTGTCAGTAATGAGGTTTGCTAGGTTTGTGAAAATAGGTTTTCCCATTTACCTTTTTAGTGTGAGAGATGTGGATCATGTTAAGACTGCTAAGCCCGAGGACATTGAGGTAGTAAGGGACTTTCTTGACGTATTTCCGGAAGAGATTCCGGGGATGCCACCTAAACTAGAGATTGGCTTTACTATAGACTTAGTCCCATAAACAACACCTATTTCCAAAGCACCCTATAGGATGACGCCTGCAGAAATGAGTAAGTCGAAAGAGTAATTACAAGAGTTGTTGGAAAATGATTACATTAGGCCTAGTGCTTTACCTTGGGGAGCACCAGTACTGTTTGTAAAGAAGAACGATGGGAGTTTGAGGTTATGTATTGACTATAGTGAGCTAAATAAGGTGACAGTAAAAAAATAAGTATCCTTTACCGAGGGTTGATGACTTGTTTGATCAATTAAAAGGAGCTACTGTGTTTTCGAAGATTAATTTGAGGTCGGGATACCATCAATTGAAGATTGTAATGATCGGACACACCGAAAACGACTTTTCATACGAGATATGGGCACTATGAGTTCACTGTTATGCCTTTTGGGTTAACCAATGCGCCAACGATCTTCATGGATCTAATGAATAGGGTTTTCCAACAGTTTTTTGGATAACTTTGTGGTTGTTTTTGTTGATGTCATCTTGGTGTACTCTATGATTAAAGAAGAACATGAGGAACATTTGAGAACAATCTTGATGATATTAAGAGAGAATGAATTGTATGCTAAGTTCTCGAAATGTGAGTACTGGTTGGAAAAAGTAGCATTCTCAGGGCATATTATGTCTAAAGGGTGAGTTGAAGTAGATCCAGCCAAGATTGAAGCAGTAAAGGAGTGGCCTACACCTAAGAATGTAACAGATGTACGGAGTTTCTTAGGCTTAGCAGGTTATTATAGGAGGTTTGTGAAGGACTTTTCGAGGATTGTTAAACCAATGACGTCGTTAATGAAGAAAGACTATAAGTTTGAGTGGAGTGATAAGTGTGAAGAGGCATTTCAGACCATAAAGGAGCTTTTGACTACAACTCCAATGCTGACTTTGCCGGATGAAAGTGACTCTTGTGATGTGTATAGTGATGCTTCTAAAAACGGTTTGGGATGTGTGTTAATGCAAAATAGAAAAGTGATTGCATATGCTTCAAGGCAATTGAAACCATACATGGCAAACTACCCTACTCACGATCTTGAGTTAGCAGCGATCATATTTGCTTAAAAATATGGAGGCATTACTTGTATGGGGTAAAGTGTAGGATATACATGGACCACAAGAGTTTAAAGTACTTTTTCACTCAAAAGGATTTAAGCATGAGACAAAGGAGATGGCTTGATTTGATTAAGGATTATGACTTAGATATCCAATACCATGAAGGGAAGGTCAATGTGGTGGCAGATGCTTTAATCAGTAAAGCAAAGCATGGAGTGAATACATTGGATGTTGATAATGAACTATGTAAGCATATAGAGAGATTAAACTTAGAGATAGTGAAGGAAGGAGGGTTGGAAGGAATTCTTTGTAATCTTAGTATCCAACCAACAATATTTGATGAAATTATGAAGAACTCGGAGGGGGATGTGAAATTGGACAGAATTAAGGAAAAGCTATGGACTTTAAGATTCATGAGGATGGAAGTTTAAGGTATAAAGGAAGGTGTTGTGTACCACAGAAGTGTGAGGATCTGAAACAAAGAATCATATAGGAGGGTCATAATACCCCGTATTCAGTGCATCCTGGAGGCGATAAGTTGTATAAGGATTTAAAGATGTATTGGTGGCCTAGGATGAAGAGAGAAGTGGCTGAATTTGAGACTAAATGTCTTACTTGCTAAAAGGTGAAATTTGAGCATAAGAGACCACAAGGAGAGGTGCAACTACTTGAAATACCAGGATGGAAATGGGATTGCATATCAATGGACTTTGTGACTTACTTGCCAAAGTCGAAGAATCCAAATGATAATATATGGGTTCTGGTTGATAGGCTTACTAAGTTAGCGGTGTTTATACCCATGAAAGAGACTTGGAAAATGGAGCAACTTGCAAAGGCTTACATAAGTTGTGAGGCTACATGGAGTTCCAAAGAATATCGTGTCAGATAGGGATTCTAGGTTTCTTTCGAAATTTTGGAAAAGTGTCTAGGGAACATTGGTACAACATTGAAGATGAGTACAACTTTCTATCCAGCAACTGAAGGGTAAACAGAGAGGACCATAAAAACCTTAGACGACATGCTAAGGGCTTGTGTAATGGATTTTCAAGGGAATTGGGAGGATCACTTGGATCTCATTGAGTTTTCTTTCACCCAACAGTTATCCCAATTCTTAGCAATACCCAAAAGCACAAGTTTTTCTTCAGGCCGCATAGAATCATGATTTAGAATTACCTGTTGAATTCCGAATTGCCTCATCACTCTAGAAAGGCAATAGAAAGTCAATGCAGTCATGCCAGCCATGCGAATGTGGGGAGTTCCATACGAATAAACCATGGTCCTTATCTTCCACCACGAAACGGTCCAGCGAATGTTAATCTTCCTGTTAGCAAGGGTTAGCTTCCATTCATGCATGGTAGAATGATGATACTGGTGGTGTCGTCCACATAAATGCCGAAGAGTATATGTGGGGATATATGCAGGAGGCTCCATCAAATTCAAGCGATCCATAAGTGTAGGGGCCCCGGACTTTAGGGTCCCAAAATTTTTTGTTCACCTTTCCCAAATNTGTTCACCTTTCCCAAACCGTCCATAGGTCAAGTTAGACCTACAAAATTGGCTTAAGGAAAGGTGAAATGGACTTTTTTAGAAGTATTTTGCAAAAAAAATAGGAGCGTAAGAATTTCAGTCGCGCTAGCGTGGTAGCGTGACAGAGTTTGTCACGCTGACTGTGCAGCGCTATAAAGCTTGTCACGCTGCAGGTGCAGCGTGGCTAACTTTGTGACGCTGCGACGTTAGCGTGACAAAGTCTGTCGCGCTACGCTATTTTTGTGTTTTTTTTTTGCTTTTTTTTATTATCTTTTTTTTTTCGAGTGAGATAATAATACACGAATACGGATGATGCTAGTAAGAAGTCGCCAATGAGTTTTAGGAACTAAACTCATAAACCGTGTATTTAGATTCGATACGAATGGGACTCGAATAAGGGACGTTTGTCTAAATTGCACGGAAATCCTCTCCGATCCCATGGGGATGACTCCAAGTTGTGGTCGAGCGAACCAAAGATTGGACTCGGGGGCGAAGGTACTAACATGACGGAGTGCGTCGGGTTAGCCCATAGGCGGCCATTACTAGTTTCCTCTTAACCATAGAGAAATTACATTTGGAAATACACAAAAATATCAATTACAAAATTCACAAAAAAAAAGCAATAAATTGTTAGTGAATCACAAAAAAAAACTAATTAATTTAACTCAAACCGTTATTAAAATCAATTTAAGGAGCCTAACATGATTAGATTTGTCCGAAAGAATTATCTTGATTAAGCGTTGCAAACAATCAATTTTAAGTCCTTTAACAATAATAACGTGATAAAGCAGTAAATAAATAGTGAAACAACAACTTAAAAGTCCATAAACATGATTTTTAGGGCTCTCAAGAAACGTACCACTTCTCCTTTGAAGATTGTCTTCGTCGAGTGTTAATTTGGGCGGAGTTTCAAATTATTGTTTCGATATTATTAAAATTTGTAGCCACTTTTTAGTAAAATAAATAACAAATAAAGTAATAAATAATTATATAAAAAAAAAGGGTTGTTAAAAGCAATACTCGGATTATTTAAGTATGAGGAAGACAGTGAGTTAAAAAATGTGTTAAAAAACGAAGGAAATGAGGGTTTTTATAACAGCGTGGGAACCCTAATCGCGCTGGGCCGCTAGCGTGGTACGCCGAATCACGCTGGCCCAGTAGCGCAGGGAACCCTACAACGCTATTAGGGTAGCGCTGTTAGCTTAGTCACGCTGAGCTGTCAGGGTGACTAAATTAACCGCGCTACCTTTTTGAAACATCTTTTTTTTTTATTTATTATTATTATTATTATTATTATTATTTTATTTTATTCATTTATTTAAAATAGTAAAAGAGGCATTTGGATAAAAAAGGTCCGTGAAATAAGAATGAGATTTATTTTTAGGCCCAAGTATACTCGATTATCTAATCTTCTAGAGAAATGAGTTTTTTAATCATCATAGAGTCCTGCCGCGGGACAAGGGACTAAATTAGGTGTCTACAGTTAGCCCCCACTTTGATTGAGTCTGAGTAAGACGACAATCAAAGTATGCTCGAATCGTTTTCTGAGGCTTTCATATCCAGAGCCATGAGCTCTTCATTAACCAATGGGCGTAGCAAATTTTAGAGAGCAAAGGCTCTCGAAACTGAAATCGAAAATAAATTCGCTTATTTATCAAAACACTTAGCAAATAAATTAGTATTAGTATTTTGGAATAAATTTTCTTTTGACTGGAAATAAGGTAATAAATTCGCTTATTATCACTATTTTGACTAAATTCGCTTATTTACTGATATTATTGAAAAAAAATGTAATAAATTCGTTTATTTATTACTATTTGGAGTAAATTCGCTTATTTACTGATATTATTGAAAAAAATGTAATGAATTCGCTTATTTATGAAAATATTGAAAAAATGTAATAAATCCGTTTATTTATTACTATTTGGAGTAAATTCGCTTATTTACTAATATTATTGAAAAAATGTAATAAATTTGCTTATTTATTACTATTTGGAGTAATTCGCTTATTTACAGATATTATTAAAAAAAAAGTAATATATTCGCTTATTTATTACAATTTCGAGTACATTTGTTAATTTACCAAAAATATTGACAAAAGCTCACAAGATGGTCATGAGATAACACCTTATCCTAATGTAATCCACTTTTGGAACATTTGGAATAAAGCATGCTCAAAAGATCATCCTCAAGAATCAAGTCCAAAGCAAAACAAATACAATACAACACAACTCACGAACTGCGCCAGCCGTGTAGCGTCGTTGCAGCAACCACGCTGAAGAAGCAGCGCTGCAAGTCTTGTGGCGCTGAGCCTTTTAGCGCGGCTCCTTCACCCACGCCATAAGGTCAGCGTTCTATTCTTTGCTATGCTGTGTTGTGGTTTATTGCTTGATTTACAAATGTTGATGTTGAAATTATGCTGTGCAGGTAGCGAGGTTGGTTTACTAGCGCTCGGGGCGTAGCGCTGCTAGAGTAACCACGCTGAGCAGTTAGCGTGTTCAACCAAACAACGCTGGAGCTGCAGCGCTGGTCCTCCAACCACGCTGTGAGTTTTTTTTTTTTTTCTTAAAGCTTACTTTTGAGAACTATGGGATGAATTTGTGCTTACATTAGAGGATGGTTGCTCTAATTTATTCAATTTGTAGTCATAAGGATGTTAAGTTTGTGACAATTTATATTTGCTCTTGTTTTTATCAAACATGTATGTTTTTGGCAAATGATTGTTCTAATGATGTTAGAATGAAGTATAATGCTCCATGAATCATTTGAGAATTGTTCTTATTACTCATGTCATGACCCCTATATTTTGACGTTTTAAAGAGTAGGAGGCTCTTAATTAGAGAGTGTAGTTGATTAGTCTTAATCAAAACTAGAAAAAAACTTCTTGAATAGTTTTAATTAGAAGGGCAATGAGCTCTTAATTAATAATCAAAAGTGAAAAAATGCTCTTGATTATTTTATAAGAGTAATGGGCTCTAGAAAAAAATGCTCTTGATTAAATTATTTTATTTATAATCAAAAGTGAAAATAATGCTCTTAATTTAATAAAGAAGAGTAATGAGCTCTTAATCAAAAGTGAAAATGCTCTTGATTAATTTATTTTATGTATAAGAGTAACGTGCTCTTTAATTAATAAAGAAGAACAATGGGATTTTAATTAATAATCAAAGGTGAAGAAAAAAAATGTTCTTGTTTAATTTTTTTATAAGAGTAACGTGCTCTTAATTTAATCAGTGATCAAAAGTGAAAATGCTCTTGAAAAAAATATACTTTATTTATAAGAGTAGCGTGCTCTTAATTTAAAAGAAGCGCAATGGACTCTTAAATTAATAATCAAAAGAGAAAAAAATGCTCTTGATTAATTCATTTTATTTATAAGAGTAACGTGCTCTTAATTTAATAAAGGAAAGCATCTGGGACCAAAGGACAAAAGGGTTAGCTACTAAGTAACCATTTGAAGGTCAATGTTACCCTGAAGACGTAAGGTTTAGCTACTAAGTAACAATTTCAAGGTCAACGTTACCCTGAAGACGAAAGGTTCAGGTACTAAGTAACCATTTCATGGCCAACATTACTAATGTGGGACATTTTTTTTCACTACAGTGTGAAAAGGATTCAAAAGAAACACTCAATTTCTTCTTACGAGTACGGATTCACATGAAGGCAACGGATCGGCGGGAGCTTTGTGTCCCACCACCACTCTGAAAGGAAAAAAACAAACACACGAGAGCTCTTTACGCTCTCAAGGGCTTGAAGGCCCCAGATAAAGTCGTCAAACCCACATCATGAGAGCATTCGGAGAATATCGGGATCATGCTACCTACGGAGTAAGGCAAACCCCTCCAATAATGGAGTACTCGAGCTAAATACCCTCAGATGGTGGTTTTCCTGCAAAAGAAAGAATGAAAAGATGAGAAAGAAAAAGAAATAAAAAATCGATAAGAAAATAAAAAAGTTAGTTACTCACGTGGCCTGAAAGGGGATAGCGAGAAAGGTGTTGAGCCCAATCAAAGGCCAGCATGCTAGGTTGCCACTCCCCAGGAGCCCTGGTATGCCTCTTGGAGGACATCTGTCGTACATCCTCTACCTCTATGCCATCATCGACTGAAGTAGACCTGCAAAATGCAAGAATTTTGAGCAAAAATTTTGGCAGCATAACGGCTATATATGGAAATTTCCCATCAATAAACCATTAGTTATGGTTATCCAACCACCTGTAATAAACTTTGGAAGAATCAAAGTCTTAGGAACATCCAACAAACCAACATTTTCAGCCTCACTTTACAACAAGATCATCATTTCAAAATTGGAAAGAAAAGGGGGATAGCATGAGTGAATATACATTTCTATATTTGCTTCATATAGAGCATTACATGAGAAAGCATTTAGAAGCTTGGAGAAACTAATTTTGAACTAAAATTAGAAACATGAGCTTCTATGTTCGATTTATTCATTTTAAGATATTTTCAATTATGGTTTTGTGTCAAACAACATATAGAGCCATCATTTAACTCACGAAGATCAATGGTTTAAACTTTCCATATTGACATGAATCACCTAACTTTTATGACCTATGTAAGTTTGTGGTCATTTATGCGGAACAACATTTATATTATCATATTAAGTTCTTTAAAGGACTTAGTTTGCATGAATATGTGTTTTTAATCCTTTATTAGATAATAGACATGTTATAATTAAATTCATGTAATCTTGATTAATTGATGATTCGATCTTAAACTAAAATCAATCTTAAGTGGAAACCTTGCTTTAGGTTTTATGTGAATTCATGCTAAACGTTTAATGCTTTCAACCACCTACAATTCATGTTTAGCTCAAAAGGCCTTATTTCTATGTGTTTGTAAGTCCAAACCGAAAATATATATGTTATAATTCTATATTATGATTGTGAAATTACACATGAGAACCAGTAGAGGCCGCTATATGAGGGGGGACACTGTGACATACTGTTGTCCTTTCCCTCGTCCTTGAATTCATAGATATGAGACCTTCTTATCCTTGACTTTCATCTTTGCCCTTGGGCTATGACCTAATAGGGTTCCGTTAACTCCCGAAAGGAGGACGGTGGCGACTACTCTGCTTGGGTTTTGAGATTCTAGACTCACTCCCTAAGCGAAGCATACTCACACTATGCAGACAAACTAACACGACATTCAATGTCCTTAAAAAGGGAACATGGGCCCCCAAAGCCCCGGGTCAACACTTTCCAACTTTCAGCTTACTTCAACCCCATTACAACCCTCAAAGTCCATTATGAGACCAAGATACAATGTTCAAAGGTTACTTGATCAATAAAGTCACTTGGTAAGCATATTGAGAGGGTACTTTACACAAGATGTGAGCGTTTAGCCATTTCTCACATTATCTATGCTCTTGTTTTTGTAGAACTTCCTCAAGGAGGATTAATACGATCATTGTTTATAGGAGCTTATGATTTATTATTGGTTGAAACTCACAAGTTCACTCTAATCTACTTAGGTTGCTATTTGAATTCTTTTTCATGAGTTATGCTTTCCATTTACTTTCTTTATTGTTTGAGATTTAGTTCATTTGATAAAATGTATAGAGTCTTTTCTAATCGTTTCCCTGAGGGACACATCTTTCTCCTTTCGTTCTTAAAAGTTTAAAATTGCTTGGCGACCAGCAATGGTCTAGCTTGGGCGAGTTTGATGTAGTGTTTATTTGTTTATATTTTTCGCAGTTTCTTTAGTTAGTTTAATTAGTTTTTCTTCCCTTTTTATGTCTTTTCCCTTTCTTTTATTAGTCTTTAGTAATTTCCCGTTCCCCCCATTTTTATCATATTATGCTCGTATATGTCTTGTTTTGCATGTCATCTCCATTTTATAGGATTTTTCTTTAAAGTTCGAAACCAAGGGAACATTTGCACAAGGTCTTATGGAGTATGTAGCAAGGAATGAGTTATTATGTTATCGATTTTCATGTCTTCGCTTAGGCGATTTGTTCTTTTGCTTTGTGTCTCGCGATATCGCAAGTTATGGCTCGGAGACGTAGGCAAGCCCCCTAGCAGCTTTAGCAGAGACACCCACTCCTTTCTTTCCCCCACTTGAGTAACGAATGAAGCAGGGGAAGTACAGAACAGGGGATGCGGCCGCAAGGTATCTGGCATGCGGCCGCTTGCCCCTACTTTGTACGGAATTAATTTTTGCTTCTTGCTCTTCCTAATTTCTTGGGTCTTAGTTTGTATATATATATATTCAGTTGTAAAGAGTCTACAATAGGTTAGACATTAGTAGATATCAATTAAAACTATTAGAAACTCTCTCGTTTAATCTCTTTTTTCATAGAACATATTAGTTGCTTAATTACTTAACAATTCAAAACTAGTTTGTAATTCAATCTTTTAATCATTTCAAGTTTGTTATTCAAGTTATTTGGTTCCTAGTTCTTAGTTTACGTTCTTGGTTGATCATCATTTATTTAAGGCTTTTGGAGTTCATCATTGTTACAAGGATCATTAGAATAGCACTAAACTTAATTAATTCAAGCTTTATAGTAAACCTGTCAACTCTTCTTTAGTTTTCATTTCAATTATCATACTTTTCTACTTGTCTTTTTATAGATTCTAGTTTTATTTCAAAAATTTTCTCAAGTTAATCTTGTCCTTGTTCTTAGTTTCTATTTCCTTTTGTTCTTACTTTCTTCTCAAGTTAATCTTGTCCTAGTTCTTAGTTTCTATTGCCTTTTGTTCTTACTTTCATCTCAAGTTAATCTTGTTCGTGTTCTATTGTTTTTTGTTTTAGTTTCTTCTCAAGTTAATATTTTCCTTGCCCTTATTTCTTTATTGCTTTTGTAGTTTTCCTTAAATCACTTGCACAACTTACCTCTTTGCAATAAAATTGATAAATAAACAACGCCCTTTTCTTTTGATAGTTTGTTTAAATTTGTTAATAATCAATTGTCATAACTTATTTCTTTTCTATTACTTGTAATCATGAATAAAAATATGTGTTTGAGTAATAAAAATTGTAGTGAGTATTTTTAGTGCTAGGGTGTGGGCGAAACCCTCACAACCTTCATGACTTAAGTAGGTTCTTAGTAAAAAACAGAGCATGGGGGTGACTAGAGTCGTGACATGGGGTTATAAATCACGTAGTCTATGACTTGCTTCCATAGATGTTGAGTGAGACTCCCCATGTTTGATTAGTTTGAAAACCACGAGAATAGGTGTTCAAGTTAAGGGACGTTACTAGTCTCCGTGAATAAAGTGCTTAGGAGACGTTTTGTGCTCTTACCATGAGATTAGATCGTGTTCATAGTTCTGCTCGTCATGCTATTTCAAGAGAGTAGGCATGAGTCTTAGAATGACTTCCCCTTGATGTTACCCTCTATGTTCGGTTTGACGTAGGAATCCGCTCCTTCATGTAGGAAGTGAGCGGTACAACCCTTACCTTAGTCGTCTTTAATCTTAGACTTAAGTTAATAAAATCAATGTTAGTGACGATCTTGCTTCCTAAAGCAATTCCAAATTAAACTTACTCTTTAGATAGCCTTAGTGTAGAAACTTTTATCTCATAGGATAAGATGCTTACTTGGTCTTACTAGTAGCCTAGTAAGCGATGTATGGTTTATCTTTGGTAGCCACTTCGACAGGCTATCAAGGGTATGTAGTTTTAGGATTTCTGTTTTTTTTTTCTTTTTTTTTCCAAAACCTAAAAATTACCTAAAAGGATGAAAATATGGTTTTTATGTTTAAAAGGGGTATTTACAGGCCAAAAATAAGATTTTGTAAAATTACTAAAATACCCTTAAAAATGAAAATTGCCTTTTTGCCCTTGTTTTAAAATATTTAAGGAAACCTCCTTAAAATACGATTTAGAAACTTTAAAAACACTGCAATAAATATTAAAATACTATAAATTACTTTATAAAAATTAGAAAACCTTGAAATAAAAATTTTAACTCCTTAAATAATTAGATTCTTTTAATTAATTAATTTATAAAACCTTTCTTTCTTTTATCAAAAGACCGAAAATGTGCTTTATAAATATTAATTTAATTTATAAAATATGAACAAGTATGCAGTATTACAGTCTACCCTCCTTAAAAGAAGTGTCGTCCTGAAACATTGGGTAAATTATTTTATGGAAGTTGAATTAGAGATTGCACTTTTAGTGCCCTTTATGAAAACTTTTCCTATTTTACCTTAGTTGCTGTAAGCTTTAGACACTTATTCGACCCTTTTTCTAACACTTTTTGAGTGTTTACAGCTAAACTTGAGAGAAAAACATAAATACTTTGCTAAAGGCACTAAAACATTGCAAAATTTTAGGGAAAATCACGCGAAATTGTATCACACTCTACCCCCCTTAAGGACGGAGTTATGTACCCGTAACTCTACTAACTAAAAACAATTCTTGTTGTTTTTTCCTCATCCTATCCTTTGATCTTCAAATTGCGTTCTTAGTTTAGACTATTAAATTTTTACTATTTAACACCTTTTTAACCAGTACTACGAACTTTACTTTTAAATATCTTGATTTATCTCTCCTCATAAATAATGCTTTGGTCTAATTCAAATGTTTCTGTTTGCAAAGCATGCAATTTATCCGGTTCATACTGTCTCAATTGCGACACATCAAAAACGCTATGCCCTTTGCTCAATTACATGGCAAACGCCAACATATAAGCTACCTCTCTGGTTCTTGTAAAACCTCTTATGATCTTATATACTTTAGACTTAATCTTCCTTTATCTCCAAACCTCATAGCTGTTTTCATTGGTGATACTTTCAGCAACACCTTGTCACGAACTTCAAACTCTACTTCCTTATGCTTTGGTCCACATCTGATTTTCCCTATCTTGTGCAGCTTAAACCTTTGCTTCTATTTCCCGCACCTTATTGGTAGGCTCCTCAGTCAATTGAGGTCTTAAAATTATTGTTTCACCTATATTGTTCCAATACAAGGGACTTCATAATTTCTTCCATACAATGCTTCAAAATGTGTCATACTAATACTCACACGGTAATGGTTACGGTATGAAAATTCGATCAAATCCAAGCTATCCTCCCAAATTCCTTGAAAATCCATTACACCAGCCTCTAACATACTTTCTAATGTCTGAATAGTACTTCCCTGTTTACCCATCAGTTGCTAGATGGAAATCAGTACTCATCTTCAATGTTGTACCAAAATTCCCCTAGATACTTTTCTAGAATTTGGAAGCAAACCTATAATCCCTATCCGGAACACAATGTCTTTTGGAACTCCATGTAGTCTCACAGCATGCTTTATGTAAGCACTCGCAAGTTGCTCTATTTTCCAAGTCTCCTTCATCGGTATAACATTGCCGATTTGGTAAGCCTATCCATCATAACCCAAATTGTATCGTTGTTGTTCTTCGAATTTTGCAAACAAGCGACAAAATCAATCGAGATGCAATCCCATTTCCATCCAGGGATCTCTAGTGGTTGTACTTTTCCTTGTGGCCTTCTATGTTCAAATTTCAACTTTTGACATGTAAGGCATTTGCTTATAAAATCAGCTATCTCTCTTTTCATTCTAGGTCAATAATACACCTTTTTCAAAATATTTATACAATTTTTCACCTCAAGGTTGAACCAAGTATGGTGTATTAGGACCTTCCTCCATGATCTTCCTTTTCAACTCTTCGCATTTCTGCGGTACACACCACCTTCTCTTATATCTTAAACTCCCATCTTCATGAATTATGAAATCCGTTGCCTTTATTAGCCTTTAATTTCTCCTTTATTCTATCTAACTTCACGTCTCCATCCTGGTTCTCCTTGACTTTGTCGGACATCACTGGTTGGATGCTAAGATTACAAAGCATTCCTTCGAACAACCTTTCTCAAGACTTCCAAGTTCAGTCTCTCTATTCCTCCACATAGTTTTGAGTAACTACTAGAGAATTTACATTATGAACATGGAACAATTGTCAGAAACAAAGCCAGGTTAGTAGTAAAAGGCTACAATCCGTAAGAGGGTATTGATTTTGAGGAGACATTATTTGCTCCTGTAGCTAGATTAGAAGCCATTAGAATTTTAATTGCTTTTGCTTAACGGATACTTAAAGGAAGATGTCTATGTGGAACAACCTCCTGGTTTTGAAAATATTGATTTGCCATGTCTATAAGCTTGATAAAGCTCTTTATGGACTTAAGCAAGTGATAGCCAGTCGAAGTGGCTACCAAAGATAAACCATACAAGGCTCACTAGGCTACTAGTAAGGGCAAGTAAGGATCGAATCCCACGAGATAAAGGTCTTTACACTAAGGCAGTCTAAGGAGTAAGTTTAAGTCGGTTTTATTTTAGAAGAAGAATTGTCACTAATATTGATTTATTTTAACTTGATTTTAAGATTTAAAGAAAACTAAGGTAAGGGATACACCGCTCACTTCATACATGAAGACGCGGATTCCTAGGTTAAACCGAACGTAAAGGGGAATGTCAAGGGGAAGTCGTTCTAAGAGTCATGTCTACTCTCTCGAGCTAGCATGACGAGCAGAACTAGGAACACAACCTATTCTCATGGCGTGAGCATAAAACGACTCCTAAACACTTTTTCACGAAGGCTAGTAACGTCCCTTAACTTGAACAACTATTCTCATGGTTTTCAAACCAATCAAACATGGGGTGTCTTCACTCAACTTCATCTCTCGATCCTTCGTTGAGGAATCCAAGACGACATCTATGGAAGCAAGTCATAGATAACGTGATTTAAAACCCAATGTAACGACTCTAGTTACCCCCAAGCTCGGTTTTTACTAAGAACCTGCTTATGTCATAAAGGAGGTGAGGGTTTCACCCACACCTTAGCACTAAAAACAACTCACTACACATTTTATTAATCAAATACATATCTTTATTGATGATTACAAATTGTAGCAAAGAAATGAGTTACGAAAATGGATTATAAACTAAACTAAACAAAAGTTAGAAAAATGGAAGAGCTTTGTTTGATTATCAATGTTATTACAAAGAAATAAGTTATGCAAGTGATTTAATCAAACTACAAAAGCAATAGAGAAAATGAAGACAAGGACAAGTTTAATCATGAGAGTATTTAACATATGAAGCAATAGTGCAAGGACAAGATTAACTTGAGAAGAAAACTTATGAACTTGAAATGATATAAGCAATAGAACAAGGATAAGTTAATCTTGATAAAGAAAGGTTATGAACTTGAAATAATGGAAGCAATAGGACAAGGACAATTTAAATTGATAAAAACTTTATAAAACAAAACTCCAAAGTAAGAAAATAGCTTCAAGAAATATAATTGAAATGGGAGTTTAAGATGAATTAAGAATTGTACCATGAAGCTTGAATCCTTGAAGTATAAAACCTTGAAGATTATTCGAATGATTCCCAATTACAATGGTGATCAACCAAGAACCATAATAATACCAAACCAAGAACTTTGAATACCAAATTGAGAACAAGAATCCAAGAACTTTGAATAACCAACTTTGAATTAATTAAGGAAAGATTGAATTACAACTATTGAATTTATCAAGAACTAATCACTAATCAAATTGAATACAATTAATCTAGAGAGCAAAATGAGAGTTTTAATTATATTCTACTAACTTCTAGCTATTTCTAACTATTTTCTATATATCTTCTACAGCTGAAAAACCTGATATAAAGACTAAAGTTTTAACCCAAAGCAAGTGGGTAAGTTGAAGAAGAGAAAACTGAAGTTCGCCACAGCAGGGGGTAGTGGCCACTACAAGAAGGTAGCGGGCGCTAGGCTAGGGTAGTGGGCGCTACCCCCTATTTTCCTTTCTTTCCTTGTTTGAGGCAGTGGCTTTTCTCTGATGTTATTTTTTGAATATGAGTTACCAAGCACCTCTCATAGCCTTCTCACGTCGCTGGACCAAGCTAGCGATATCGCTAGTAAAACTTGCGATATCATTAGAACCTTGAGCAAAAGCCGAAAGGGTCTTGAAAACAAGCTTTAAACTTCGATCAAACCGACCCAAATCTTCACAAAACATACTACTCCTCCCATTTCATGTAATGTCTCGATTTCCGAATCAGTCGAGAAATCCTACAAGGAAAAACAGAGGAAAAAGGGAGAGAAAACTAGCGAAACTAACTAAGAAAACTATGGAAAAAGTAAACAAATAACCACTACATTAGCAAGCTCCTAGATCATAGTATGAAAGACATTCAAATTTTCTTTTATCTAATGATTTCAAAAGAGGAAAAATTAATAAAGATTTGTGTAACACCTTGGAATTTCCTAACTTCTTACTTGATATTTTTCCGAAAAACATTATAATTATTAAGGATTATATTTAGGAATAATTCACAAAAATAATCCCAACTTTTGGTGGTCACCTATTAAAAGACCAAACTATTGATTATCCAAATTTGGACCCAACTTCATTACGTATTTCCAAATTTGGACTACTTAACTGGTTACCTACTAAATTGGTAACGTTGGTTTTTTTTTTTTGCTGTTTTTCATTTATTTTTTTTAAGTTTTTATTTAATTACTATTTCAATATTCAAATTACTGAAGTTTGTTCCTCTTCCGTACTATTATTATACTGCTACTTCTTCCATCCTTGAAGCAATTACAACCCTTATTGTTCTCCACCATCGTCACTTACAGATCTAGGTTAGTCAGTTTTCATCTTGTGTTCTTTATTTCTTTTTCATCTCATATATTTTGAGTATAGAATTTTATTTTATGGTTTTTTTTTTGCCTATATGAGAAGCATTCATAGTTTAGTTTCGATTTTTTCGCCTCAATTGCTTTCGTTATTTTTGCTATATTTTCTGGGTATGTGACATACAACTAATTTCGCTTTTTATTTCAGTAATTGAGTTTTTTTTTTTTCCAGTTATTTGATGTTCTGGGCTGATTATTGGAGTCTTAGTATTCATATTCAGCTCCATTAGGTATGTATTTCATGTTGTTCATATCAATTTCAAACTTTCAACTATACGGAAAACTTTATTTGGTCAATGTTTTTGTTTTCTCTTTATTTGGCTGATTATTCGATTTTACTGAAGTTTGTTCGATTTATTAAAAATTACTGAAGTTTAATTTGTAGATGAGTTGTGTAATATACATGATACATTTACGATTCCTATATCTAGTTTTAGTAGTATAGACTGAGTAGAGTAAACGTTGTATTTTGTCGAATAGCCTTCGTTTTTGTTTTAGTATACAAAATCAAGTATATCTGCATTCTAGTGCCTCAAGGTGTGAACAGTCTGCTGGGCTTGCGCAGTTTGGCGTAGCTTGCATAGATGCATAGTATCCACCAGATTTGCACAGCGTGACTGAGTAGAGTAAACGTTGTATTTTGTCGAATGTTACTGTTGATCATTCATTTTTTCTTTGGAATTTGAGTCATCCTCGCCTATTCTGTGTATCGAATTTGACTATGTTAAATTTCAGAATCTAATTGTACGAATTGGCGCAATTTCGTTGTGGAAGCATCTGAGAGGAGGCAATGACAAACTATTTGAACGAGACCTTGAGCCTGAATTAGAGGAAGACATGGACAAAGCTTCAAAAGGAAAATTAAAAAAAAATTGAAAAGGAGAAAAGGAAGCAGAGAGGAACAGAGAAGTAGAAGAAAAGAAGAATGAAAGAAGAAACAGAGAAAAACTGATGGAAGAAGGTTCTTTTATGAGAAGGATAAAAAGACAAAAAGTCAAACTTATGGAATAATAAAAAAAATACCTGTGGGGTCCTCAACCGGCTAATTACTTCATGTTACCTACTTTTGTAGGTAAAATTTTAATGGGGTCCAAATTTGGAAAATACGTAATGAAGTTGGGTCCAAATTTGGATAATCAATAGTTTGGTCTTTTAATAGGTGACCATTAAAAGTTGGGATTATTTTTGTGAATTATTCCTTATATTTATTAAAACTTCTAAATATGGAAAAACTAAAGTATTACCGCCACCGTGATAACGGCTAAGGCATTTATTAAAGTACTAGAGCGGAAGTCTTAAAATCAAAACCAATTTAACACTAAACTACTAAACAATCTCAAAATAAAAATCAACTTTAAACTTTATTACACTTCGGAACCATATTAATGGCCCTAAAAAACCAAAACTAAAGTCTTTAGAAATAAAACAACATCCAAAATAAATGTTAGTAATTCATAAGCAATAGAATAAAGTAAAGCTACAAAGCACAGCAAGCGCTCTCACTCCAGCCCATCATGAAATGACTTATGCCCACTTGTACCTGCAACTTTTCTTTTACTAGAAAACTACTCACCACAAGTGGGTCATTGTAGGGCCAAGTCCAAGAAAAAGCCATGCACACAAAACAAACAGTCAGCAAAGCTGAGTACATAACTACTAAAGACTATGCAACAAACAATAAGAAATAAAACATGCACTCAACTTACCTTTTACAACCTTTTACCTGTACATGGACTCAACTAAATTAATTGTTATATTTAAACTTATGGATCCTGCATCGAACGGGTTTCCTCCTTAAAAATCATCGCCCTATTGGGCACCAACTTGGGAGCAACTCCAAGAAGGTATTACTATGTCACATAAAGTGATGGATATCCAGCGCATTAAAATATAAAAGAGTACAACGTCTTGTACTCCAATTAGAAGTCATAGATCACTCTTCCATATACGACTCCCCCCATTGTTCATACTAAAGGTATATACATTCCAAGACTTTTGATACAAGTCCTCTTACACTTTACATGATTAACTGGTTTAACAATGTTATGACTCACATACAACATCACATGAACACATGCATCAAATCAAGCAAGCCATACTAATTATCTTCAATTTAAGGTGATTCAGAATTGATCTTATGTGTGTCCTTTAATTAAACTAAACTTCCTTTACCACACATTAACTATGAGTGGCTAATTTCTTACTTTCTCCTTGACCACACATTAAAATGTGAGTGGCAACATGTATAAAATAATTGCTCATAACTCCTTTTAATCATGTGAATAAAAGTTCACAACTACCTTTCTTGTTGATTAAGTAACTAACAAACTTAAAATAAACTTCCTTCCTTTATTAATAAACTATTGGCCAAACTAAACTGATCATAACATTCTAATTCAATCTCATAAAAATTCACATTACTATTTAACATGGAATGTAAATCATAATATAAAAATCATGCTTCTAATAAACTTGTCATACACATAAATTCATGATTCAAACAAGCACCACAATATTTCATATAATCAAGGATCATCCAAGCATGAATTCTAGCTCTTGTGTTTGTCTTTAATACGTACTGTGTAAAATAATGGTGCTTCGCCACAACTACTAGAAGTGGACAAGTTCAAAGTCTCGTATATAAGGAAAACTGAGAATAAATTAAAACCTTGTTGACTACGTTCTACAACAACTTCAAACTAACTTCTATATTGGAAACATGTCCAAAACATTCCTTATATGGTCTCTACTCAATTCCATACTACACTTTACTTTTCTATTGTATGATTACTTGATTTTTGGGACTTATTTATGCTTTATAATGTCTTAATATAAATTTTATGCCACTTTAGAAGAGTGGACAGCAATATCAAATTACAAAAACTCCTTGAAAAATTTCAAAAACCACATAAATCAATCATACAATGTATTACTTAATTTATATGATCAATTCATGCTAATTACATACTTTAAAAGCCTAATTATTCACTTTATAAATCTGGACAGCATGTTAAAGATGCTTAAAATCACTTTTAATCTTCATAAAACATACTAGAAATTATATGTAACATCATAGATTTCATATGTGATCATACTAGCATAATATGTACACTTAGAACTTACTTTAACTTGTTTTTATAAAAATTTCAGATTTTTTTATTAACTTTAAAGTCATGAAAAACTCATAGAAACATTATTAATTTACCAATCAACTAACATAATTATGAAACCAATCTATGCTTTAAAATAATTCTTCATAAGCCAAAACATGTACATAATATTTATTCAATTGAATTTCATGGTTAAAAAATTTGGGCAGCAATTTATTTTATTTTCAAAGCCTTTAAAAATCAATATAAACTCCATCAAATCATCATAAATTCATACAAGAATAATTCATGATCATAACATTGAAGTTTAGGTCATAAAAACTCATAAAAATCATAACTTCCATAGTTTATATTCCCTAATCTAAAATTTCATGAACAACGAATTAATTCATGCCTTAAAACAAATCATAACTTTATTAAAACATGATTAAAACTTAAAAAAACATGATTAAACATAAATATGAACATGAATTTGCAAGATTGAATAAAAAAAAAGAAAGAGAATTTTTTATTTTATTTTATTTTATCTTTGAAAAAGTTCCGAAAAATACCAAAACAAAGGGAGAAGTGCGAGGGGGCCGACGGTGGCGCGAGGGGGCTTTGGTGGGGTCCGTCGAGGCACGGACCCCAAGAACAAAATACCTTTTTGTTTTTTTTTTTTTTTTTTTTTTTTCCGAAAACCGAACTGTAGTTTTTTATTTTAATTTTTTTTTTTGAGAAAATCCTCTCCCCTTTTTTTTCTCTCTTTCTCTCTCTAACTTTTGAATCCTAATGACTAGTATGACGGATGAAATCTGAAAATTTGGGTTTTAAGGGGTATTTATAGGCCCCAAAGTAGGATTTGGAAAAGCCCATACTTATCCTAACAAGTGGAAATTACCTTTAGGCCCTTGTCTCAAAATAAATTAAGAAACTCTTGAAAATTCTAGTTTTAGAAGCCTTTTAAAATATTTTTTTAAACATAAAATATTATTTATGCACACAAATAATTATTTTATTTATTATTTATTTTTATTTATTTTATTACTATTAATTTCTTTTCACTTAATATTCCTATTGAACATAATTTTTCAATTAAAATATTAAAATTATATGAATAAAATACAAAAATACTTTATTCAAATACGTGAAAATGTGGGGTATTACACTTTGTTTCTAAAAATCAAAGGCACTTATATTTTAGTAGTATAAATTTATGCTGATGATATTATCTTTGGTGCTACTAATGTGACTTTGTGTAAGTATTTTGCAGATCTTATGAGTAAAGAGTTTTAAGTGAGTATGGTGGGAGAATTAAACTTCTTCCTAGGGCTGCAAACCAAGCAAACTGACGAAGGAATCACCAACAAAAACACATCAACGAACTTATGAAAAAATATGGTCTTGAGAATTCCAAAGACAACCATACACCTATGGGTACAGGTACACGTTTAGATGAAGACATAAATGGTACAACTGTTGATAAAAAATAATATAGGGGTATGATTGGTTCTTTATTATATTCAACTGCTAGTAGACCTGACATAGGTTTTAGTGTAGGAGTATGTGCTAGATTTCAAGCCAATCCAAAGGAGTCTTATTTAAAGGCAGTTAAAAGAATGTTAAGGTATCTCACAGGAACAACTGACTTAATCTTGTTCTATCCTACTACTAATTCATTTGATCGAGTAGGTTTTGCAGATGCTGACTATGTAGGTGATCTTGTAAATCGCAAAAGTTCATCTGGGATGGTACAATTCCTAGGGATAAGTCTGGTATCATGGAGTTCAAAGGAACATAACACATTAGCCTTATCCACAGCTGAAGCAGAATATGTGGCTGCAGCAGCATGTTGCTCTCAAATGATTTGGATCAAACATAAGTTAGAAACTTTGGTGTTAAATTTGAATGTGTTCTTATTTGTAGTGATAATACAAGTGCTATTTGCATTTCTAAAGATCCAGTTCATCACTCTAGAGTAAAGCACATTCACATAAGGCACCATTTCTTAAAAGGCAGTGTTGAGAAAAAATTAGTCTAAATGGAGTTTTGTGCCACTGAACAACAAATAGCAGACATACTCACCAAACCATTAACCAGAGAAAGGCATGAAAAATTGAGACTTGAACTTGGGATGATTAGATTAAAATAATGTTCCCAGCTCCAAAGCTCTCCTAAGTCTAGATTGGCACGCATAAACAATCATGGTACAATTAACTTTGTACACACACAAGTCTTGGGTAAGCATGATGAGATCGCAATAATACTATTGAACTGTCTAGTTTAAAAACTTGATGGCATCTTTTATGGCACTTGTCCTCAAAATCTTTTATTCAAATTTTCCGTTTTTTAAAACTTCTTTATAAACTAAGCGAAAAAAAAACCCTATAAAATTTAGGGGGGATTAATCTGAGTACTCTACGCGTTTTGAGCACATCCTTCAAACGTCCTTCCAATTTCTCATTAAAAGCCCCACCAAGTTCATAAGCCCAAATTGAATGAACCCAACCCTTCCAATGTCTCCTCCAATATATTTATACCTTTAAGCACTAACCTACCTACCACAATTACTCACTTATCTCATACCTATTCAAATTCGAACTCACAAATTTCATTTTCTCTTCCTGAAATCTCCTAACATTTTCTCTACAACTAAAATGGTGAAGACCAATATCCAAGTAGACAAAGAAAACAAGTTTACCTTCTTTGCTCCTCCTAATGTCGCAAGAAAAAAAAATCCACGTCTCTTACCTTATCTAAAACCGAAAAAACCCAAAAATCTCAAACCATAACTTCGAAGGATTTGGGCTCAAAACAAAAAAGGGAAACAGAAGTGGTTGAGAGTGAAGAGGAAAATGAATCGACGGCAGAAAAGGAGTAAGTCGAAGAAGAGGAGAAAGATAATGAAGATGAAGATGGTGAAATTGATGGAGAACAAAGGACAAATCTTTTAGTGTGTTGTTGGGCGATCGATCTAAAGTGGTACAAACAAAGTAAGTTTGATGAACTCCTGATACGAAACAAAGTGATAACTTCGAAGGTTTGATAATGGCTTCTAAGAATGATGCAAGTATGGGGGAAATAATGGCTTATGGAGATTCAAGGCTTTTGGGATCTTCAAAGACATCATAATGGGTGTGTATGGTGACACATGAGTATACTTGATCATTGAAGCAAAGGATAGAATGGCAGAATTAGGGGAAAAAGATGGTTTTACCTATGAGTTTTTCCCATTTCACTTGATAGGGTTTTCTCATTTTAGGCATTGAGTCATTCATTTCTTTAAGTGTCTTAATCTTCATTTACAGCCTTATACACATGGAAAATGACTTCTTGAAGGTTTCTTGATTAAAAGGTTGAATCTTGAAAGGTTTGTTGAAGATTTGAAGGAAAATCACAAAATTGCACAAATTTGGACGAGGCTTATTTGGCGTCAATTTTGATGATTTTGTGTGGATTTGGGTAGGTCATATTTTTGTGTTAATCTGGTTGTAATTTGATGATTATCTTGAGTAGCAAGGTATTAGAAAAGTTGTTAGGATATTTTTTTGTTCAGATATAGTTTGTTAGTAATGATGAGGTCGCATCTTATCTTTTGAGTCACTGTTGAGTCACCTTTAAGGAGACGGCCTTTAGCTTATTTTGTGCGTGTATCTTAACTTAGTTTATTTAGGATTTTGTTGATGATTATGCCTATAAATAATGTCAACATTAGTGTGTAAAATTCAGATTAGAGAATTCAATAAACATTATTGTTTAAAGTTTTATTTGTTTTCTACAAAACAAACATAAAACCGAAGGTGTAGGAAATTTTCGAGTGTGAGGAAATTTCGAACACATTGAGAGTTGTTGCTTAGGCGTTAGACTCTTGTGAGGATAATTTTAATAATTGAGGGTGCATAGCTTTAATCAATTCACAAAAATTATTCGACCTAGATCGTTTTTCTTGGTGCTTGGCTTTAGTGAAAAACCGAACTAGTTTCTACCATTGTGGTTGACGATTTTTCTACCATTAATCACATCAACTTTTGGTGCTTTCTTTGAGAGTAAATTAATCCTCAAGGTTATTGTTGAAACAAGTGCAATCATGTCAGCTGATGAAGTGAATACTGCTAAGATTACTACTGATGAATTCCGCAAAGACATAGAGGAGTTGAAGGCTATGTTTGAGGCTATCATGAAGGGTTTTGCCAAAAAATTGAAGTCAACTAGCAAGTATAAGGGCGGAAGCAAAGAGGAGTCGAATTCTAGTTCTGATGATGAGCAAGCAAGCTCAAGAAGTGCACGCAAACCAAGAAAGAGGTACTCATCAAGTTCTAGCGATGACGAACCTATAAGTAGACGCAAAAAGAAGGATAGGCCTAAGGATGATGATCGAAATCTTAAACTAGATATTCTTAGAATTCAGTGGAAGTTTGGATCATGGAAAGTTCCTTGATTGGCTAAGAAGGATTGAACGAATTTTCAAGTATAAGGAGTATGATGATCGAAAATCATATAAGATTGTAGAACTAAAGTTGGCTGGCTTAGCTAGTTTATGGCTGGAAGGTATGCAAAAGAAAAGAAAGAAGGATGGGAAGTCTAAGGTATCTACTTGGACGAAACTAAAGAAGGATATGAGGAGTCGTTTTGTTCCTCAAGATTACGAGCAAGGCAACTTTATAAACATGCATACTTTGAAGCAACATCAAAAATCTGTTGAAGAATATACATCTGAATTCCTCAATTTGATTACCATCTACGATCTACAACAAAAAGAGGATTATCAAGTTGCTCATTATATTGCTGGCCTAGTTGAAAGAATAATAGAGCGGGTGGAACTACAACCTTATTGGATTTTTGATGAAGTTTGCAAGGTTGCATCTAGGGTTGAGAAGCAATTTTCGAAAAAAAAAAACAGTTACTTTTTCGAAACCCTTTGTGAAGAAGGAAGGTGCCGTTGTTCCTTATAAACAAAATTTCGATTCCACTTTGAAACCTCTTCTGTATATAAAGGATAAAGGCTTTGCTACTAAGCCTCTTAATCCTGATCAACGTACATGCTTCAAGTGCAAAGGTCAAGGTCATATCCAGAAGGATTGTCCCTATTCAAGAGTCCATACTACTCGAAATTGGGCAGATGATGTAGACTTTGAAGAAGAGGCGAATGAACGTCAACAACAAGAAGAAGGCGTGAATTATGACACTCAGGAAGAGGAGATTGAAGAGATTACTCTTGAAGTGAATGGCCAGAGTTTAGTTCTCCAAAGGGTTTTGCAATCCAAAGTTGCGCCACCTACAGAAAACCAGAGGGATAAGATTTTCATCACTAGGTGCAATGTTCTAGGAAGATTGTGTGATCTAATAATTGTTTCAGGTAGTTGCACTAATGTGGCCTCTACTGTATTGATCAACAAACTAGAGAATCCAACCAATGAACATCCTCAACCTTACAAGTTACATTGGCTCAGTAACACAAGTGATGTCAAGGTGAATAAACAAGCTCTTGTTAGTTTTAAGATCAGATGATCAAGTGCTTTGTGATGTATGTCCAATGGATGCATGCCATATATTGCTTGGAAGACCATGGCAATATGATAGATTTGTACAGTTTGATGGTAGAACAAATATATACATCATTAGAAAACAGGCACAAGGTAAACCAGTCGCGTTGAAACCTTTGGAAGGCTTGAAATTTTCGAAGGATGTGAGCAATAAAAAGGGTGTTTCGTTGATTGACGAGAAAGCCATGGTGCAAGAGGTGAAGAATTGTGATAAGTTATATGTGTTGATGGCTAAGGAAGTGCAAGAGAAAGCAACGAGCATCCCTCGTGAGTTGCGCCCCTTATTGCACGAGTTTCAAGACATATTTCCTGATGAATTACCACCAGGGTTGCCACCCATCAGAGGAATTGAACATCAGATTAACTTGGTTGCTGGAGCTCAGATTCCTAATAAACCAGCTTACAGGTCCAATCCAGAAGAAACTAAAGAAATTCAACGCCAGATTGAAGAATTGATGCAAGAGGGTATGTCAGGGAGAGTATGAGTCCATGTGCCGTACCAACATTGATTGTTCCTAAGAAGGATGGATCATGGAGAATGTACATTGATTCTAGAGCTGTAAACAACATCACTATCAAATACAGGTTTCCTATTCCTCGTTTAGATGATTTATTGGATGAATTATTGAGCTCACAAGTATTTACTAATATTGATTTGAGGAGTGATTATCATCACATTCGAATGAAAGAGGGTGATGAATGGAAAACAGGATTCAAAACAAAGCTAGGTCTCTATGAACGGTTAGTTATGCCTTTTGGTATTACTAATAGTACTTTTATGAGATTGATGAATGGAGTTTTGAAGCCTTTTATTGGAAAGTTTGTGGTTGTCTACTTGGATGATATACCGGTGTATAGTGCAAGTATAGAAGATCATCTGCAACATCTAAGAGAAGTGTTCGAAACTTTAAGGAAGCAGAAGTTGTATGCTATGCTCGAAAAGTGCTCGTTCATGGTAACTAGTGTGACGTTTCTAGGCTACATTGTTTCTAAGGATGGTGTTTCAGTTGATCCTTCAAAAGTAGAAGCTATTAAATCATGGCTTGTTCCGAAATCTGTGAGTGAGGTGCGTGCTTTCCATGGTTTAGCTTCTTTCTATATAAGATTTGTGAAAAATTTCTCTTCTGTAGTACCTCCTATGACCGAGTGTATTAAGAAGAATAAAGAGAAGTTTGAATGGACTAAAGATGCACAAAAAGCATTCGAATTGGTGAAGAAATTGCTTTGTCAAGCTCCTGCTTTAGCCTTACCAGACTTTTCGAAACCTTTTGAAGTTGAGTCAGATGCTAGTGGCATGGGAATTGGTGCAGTGTTGGTTCAAGGTAAGCGGCCTATAGCTTATTTTAGTGAGAAATTGAATAGGGCAAGATTAAACTACTCTACCTATGACAAGGAGTTCTATGCTATTTTTCGAGCATTGGATCACTGGAGTCAATATCTGCAACCAAGTCACTTTGTATTGCATTCTGATCATGAGGCTCTGAAGCATATCAATCGCCAACATAAACTCAATCCAAGACATACTAAGTGGGTTGAATTTTTGCAATCTTTTCACTTTTCATCAAAGTATAAAGAAGGCAAATCTGATGTGGTATCTTTTGCTCTATCAAGGAGGTATGCTTTAATCGGTGTTCTTAATTTCAAATTGCTTGGCTTGGAGTTAATTACACAATATTACGAGCAAGATGGAGATTTTGGTCCTATATATTCACAAATCACGAATGGGTCAATGGGGTCTTATGTGCTTCATGATGGATTCTTGTTCAAAGGGGATCTACTTTGCATTCCTATGTGTAGTATTCGTGAATTGCTCGTCAGAGAGGCGCATGGGGGAGGCATTGCAGGTCATTTTGGCATTACAAGATCATTGACAATGTTGCTAGAAATTTTCTATTGGCCTAGAATGATTCCAGATGTTGAAGCAGTTATCTCATAGTGTGTTGTTTGTAAGAAAGCCAAGGCATCCTTCCATCAGGGATTCTACACGCCATTGCCAGTGCCAGAGGCCCCTTGGGATGATATTTATATGGATTTTATAGTTGGTTTGCATAGAACTGTAAGGCAAAAAGATGCTATAATGTTGTGGTTGACAGGTTTTCAAAGATGGCTCATTTCATACCTTTTCACAAGACTAATGATGTTGTGAATGTTGTAGAGTTGCATTTTCAGGACATTGTTAGGTTACATGGGGTGCCAAAAACAATTGTGAGTGACAGGGACACAAAATTCATGAGTTATTTCTAGAAGTCCGTGTGGCGTTTGATCGGGACAAAACTACTCTTCAGTACTTCTTATCATCCACAAACAGATGGTCAAACTGAGGTCACAAACAGAACACTAGGCTTCCTACTTCGTGGATCGGTAAGCAAGACACAAAAGGATTGGGACTTGAAGTTAGCTCATACACAATTTATATGCATTCACCTACATGTGCAACTAACAATTCAGCTTTTGAAGTTGTTTATGGAGTCAATCCCAAGCTACCCATGCATTGATTTCGTGGCTATTCCCAAAGGTGAGCTCGTTCATAAAGATGCTTTAGCTAAAATTGAATACATGCAGAAGTTACATGCATAATTTAGAGCAAGAATTGAGCATGTGAATGATATCTACAAGACAAGAGCTAACAAGAGCAAAGTTAAACAGACATACAAAGCGGGTGATTTAGTTTGGTTAGATCTAAGGATGGAAAGATTTCCTAATCAAAGGAAAAACAAGTTAATGCCTAGGTGTGATGGACCATTCAAAATCGTGAGCAAGATAGGGGACAATGCATATAAACTCGAATTGCCAGGAGAATAGGGTATTCATGCTACATTCAACATTGGTGATTTGTCTCCTTGTGTTCTTGATGATCAACTTCGAGTTATGAGGACAAAATATTTTGAAGAAGAGGAGGATATACGAAACAAAGTGATAACTTTGAAGGTTTGATAATGGCTTCTAAGAATGATGCAAGTATGGGGGAAATAATGGCTTATGGAGATTCAAGGCTTTTGGAATCTTCAAAGACATCATCATGGGTGTGTATGGTGACACACGAGTATACTTGATCATTGAAGCAAAGGAAAGAATGGAGGAATTAGGGGAATAAGATGGTTTTGCCTATGAGTTTTTCCCATTTCACTTGATAGAGTTTTCTCATTTTAGGCATTGAGTCTTTCATTTCTTGAAGTGCCTTAATCTTCATTTACAGCCTTATACACATGGAAAATGAATTCTTGAAGATATCGTGATTAAAATATTGAATCTTGAAAGGTTTCTTGAAGATTTGAAGAAAAATCACAAAATTGCGCAAATTTGGACGAGGCTTGTGTGGCGTCAATTTTGACGATTTTCTGTGGTTTTGTGTAGATCATATTTTTGTGTAAATCCGGTTGTAATTTGCTGATTATCTTGTTTAGCAAGGTAATAGAAAGTTTGTTAGGATATATATATTTTTTTTAGATATAGTTTGTTAGAGTTTTTTAGTAAGATGAGAATGACATGCAGTGATGATGTGGCATCTTATCTTGTGAGTCATTGTTGAGTCACCTTTTAGGAGACGATTTATAGCTTATTATGTGCGTGTATCTTAGCTTAGTTTAGTTAGGATTTTTTTGATGATTATGACTATAAATAATCTCAACATTAGTGTGTAAAATTCAGATTAGAGAATTCAATAAACATTATTGTTTAAAGTTTTATTTCTTTTCTACAAAACAGACACAAAACCGAAGGTGAGAGAAATTTTTGAGTGTGAGGAAATTTTGAACACATTGAGAGTTGGTGCATAGGCTTTAGACTCTTGTAAGGATAATTTTAAGAATTGAGGGTGCATAGCTTTAATCAATTCACAAAAATTATTCGACCTAGATCGTTTTTCTTAGTGCTTGGCTTTAGAAAAAAACCGAACTAGTTTCCATCATTGTGGTTGATGATTTGCCTTTGAGTTAATCACATCAACTCCTTGACCTAATTTAATTTCAAGGATGGAATTTTTTGTTTGGAAACTGTTTTGTTAATCATATCGTCCTCAACCGATGCCTTTGCACTATGTTCTTCTTTTACTCGTATCGGGGATAGTTGTGCGGGAGTAGTAAATGGAAAGATAATACAATTAAATGCTGAATCTTTTGCCACTACTTTTAAGGAACTTGAGTCTAGAGGGTTATGATTATTATTTTAAACAAAAGGTAATTATTTACTTTGGATAGAGAACTATGAATAGTGACGTGGTTGAATACTTTGGTGGACGGCGTGGGAGAACCACTGAAAATTTGAGTGATATGTGTTCATTGGGAAAGTTCTTGTTTACTCTTGTGTGCAAGAATGTGCTTCCACGGACTCATGGACGTGGGAAGGCAACATTGATTGATCTTGCGTACATGTACTGCCTAGCCACAAATAGAAAAATTAACTTTGCTTCTCTGATGGCCACATCTCACTCACTGTATTGAAAATCAAAATGCTCTAGGCTATGGTGCTTTGTTGACATATCTCATAGCTCAACATGCTACCATTCCAAAGAAACATCTAGTTGCTCAAAGTTTTACTGATATTCTTGGTAAAAAATTCCTGTCTTTCATTAAGCTTGAAACTGTTGATGGTGTGGTGCAAATTGAAGCTCGGGCTAAACCTTCAAAGAGGCTTGCTGAGAAGGAGGCTGGGCACGAAAAAGCCAAAGGCTTGCTTCTAAGGGTAAAGAGCTTGAGATGATTGAGGGTAAGTGTATTGAAACCACAATAGGCTTTGTTCAAAGTAGGTGACCTGATGGTTTAGATGGTTGTGCAGATTCGGGAAGTGATGGACAAGCAGGACATGAAAGGACTAATTCTGAAAAGGCTAGATGTTGTGGACAGGAAGATAGAAGCTTTAGGGGATGAGATGGTTGATCTCAAGGCCAAAGTAAGCCACTTTCTGGATGATGTAGTGATTGAGGAAGAAGAAGCTCAAGAAGATGAGGAGGAACAAGTGAAGGAAGGTAGGGGAGAGACAACCAAGCCACAAGAACAAAAAATTGAGACTGCCACTATTGCCATCCAGGAGAAACAGATTGATGACGCTGTTGAATGATGATTCCCCCCCCCCCCAAAAAAAAAAAAAAAAGAAAAAAGTTATTAAATGCTTAGTTTATTTTGAAGCTCTCTTTCTTTTGTTTCTAATCATTCTCTTTCTATTTTTTTGAGGACATTGGCTGTTATTGGTTGATAGTTATGTTGAATTATTGGTATAAAAAATATTATTGCTTTTGATATTTGCTGTTCTATGACTATAACTTATCTTTTGATGCTATGATATGCCAAAGTACTTTTAGATGATGTCAAAAGGGGGAAAAGGGGAAAAGAAGAGACAAAAATATCGAAATTTTTATCTAAGTGTTTTGATGATGACAAACATATATTAGGAGTTTTGATGATGACAAACATATACTACTAATGGGTTATTTGTTTTATGTCCAACTAAACACACATTAGTAGAAGTTGTACCAATAGAAGAAGGGGTCTCAAGTTCAGTTGTATGAAGGAACATTGAGATAAGATCGTACGTAATCTAGAAGTTATATGTCAACACATGAGTATATTCAAAGAATATATGAAAACAAGATTTCAAAGTATATTTTGAGAAGATATGAAAACTAGATCTCAGAAGATATTTAGAAAAGATATGTAAACAAGATTTTAGTAAGAAATCAGTTACATGAAGAATGAAGCAAGTGAATTTAGATTGAGAATTGATCTAGATTCACTTTATTCAATGAATGAAGAATATTCACCAAGATATTAGTGAGCCGTAAATCGTGGAAAACAAGGAAGGAAATCAAAGAAACCCTACTTGTTACTTCACTATGAATATTGAAGATAAGAAGAGAAGAAACTCATCCAAACCTACGCAAATTACTGAAGCAATACAAGACTAAATACAAGTGTCAGTTGTACTAGGATTGTGTTTACTTTTATGAGTCTGTTGTCATGGGTTTGGGAAAGGTGAGTGATTTTAGTGAATCAATTCTAAAGAGAAAGAGAAGAGAAAGGGAACGAGAACTTAGAGAATAGAGAAGGCTAATTAAGCCAACAGAGAGAAAGAGAAAGAGAAAAAATTGTTCAGGGGGAACAAGTTCAGGAGAAACAAGTACTGAGAGAATCGATACAAACTAGGATTGTAACAGAGTCGTTGGCCCGGGTTAGTGAAAAGAGAATTGAGCCAAAATCCCTATTGGTCGAGGTTTTTTCCTTCCTATTGGGCGTAGGAAAGGTTTCCTCGCTAAAATTGCGTGTTCTCTACTTGTCTCTCACTTTCTCCATACTTGTCTCTAATTTAACTTTCATTGTTTGCCAAAACTAACAGCTATTATCAAAGTACTGCAGCGAAAGTCTTAATTCTTTTAAAAACCCAAATGAAAACTCAAAGAACTTTCAAAACAAATTCAAATATAACTTTATTACAACTCGAAACCGAATTAACGGCCCTTCAAAAACAAATAAACTTTTAAAACTTCAAAATCAAAGGCAATTACAAAAATAAATAGTAGGTCCAAAAAAAGTCACACAAATGCAAGCACTCATCACTCAATCCCAACATGATTGGCTATGCCCACATGTACCTATAGCTTTCGCTTTATTCTAGACTACTACTTGCCATTAAAAATGGGTCGTCGTAGAGCCAAGTCAAAGATAAAGCCATGCACACAAAATACACACAATCAGCAAAGCTGAATACATAAATACTAGGGACTATGCACAACAACATGAACAATGAAATAAAAGGATAAACATCACATACTTCTTACCATTGTCACAACTACGTACCCATATATATACTCATCAACATTATAAATTATTTATTATATTTAAATTTTTGATTTCACATCGAACGGGTTTCCTTTCCTCAATAATCTCCTTACTGGGAACCAACTTGGGAGCAACTCCAATAAGGTGTTACCTATGTCGCATAAAGTGACTGAATTCCATCGCATTTAAAAATATAAAAGAGTACAACGTCTTGTGCCTTGATTAGAAGTTACCCATAACTATACCATTTTTCATACTCAAGGTATATACGTTCCTAGAATTTTGGGGCGAATCCTCTTTTACTTTACGTGATTAACCGGTTTAATGACTGTCATGACTCACATAAAATCACATAAGAACCTTTATGGCAAACAAGCTACATACACCATATTAATTATCTTGATTATCACGTGATTCAAATTTTTAATTCTTGGTCCTTTATTTATCTAAACTTCCCTTTTTCACACTTTAACTATAAGTGTCTAACTATGTGCTCATTGACTGCCATAAAACATGTGAATAAATATTCACTAACTACCTTTCTTGTTGATCAAGTAATTAATCAACTTAATTTCTTTTCTTTCTTTATTAACTACTAGTAAAAAACTTTCAAATATTCATCGTTCCAACCTCAATGATGTAATAAGAATGCTATAAAAACAGAATGTCAAACCTAATAAACAATGCATACTTTTCATACAATCATGCCAACATAACTTCTCATGCAAGCCATCTCAACTCAACAAAACATTAACTTTTATTTCTATAAATTCCCGCATGAAATCCCAAACTATTCTAGCATGAACCCTATTTACATGATTGCCTTTAGTACTTACGTACCTTGTGTGATAACGGTGATCCGCCACTACTTCTAGAAATCGCTTAACACGAAGTCTCTTACACAGGAAAAGTCGAAACTAATTAAAAACCTTGTTGACTAAGTTCTACAACAACTCTAAACCAACTTTTTACATTAAAAACTTGTCCAAAACCTTCCCTATATGGTCTCTATTCAATTCTATAATTTATTTTTTAATTTCCTTTTTAAAACACTTGCTTTTAGATAGTTTTCTAAAAATGGCAGCTTTGAAAAGTTGCTGAAAACCTCCTTTAAACCTTTCTAAACATCATAATTTGACCATAAAACAATGGAATTATGTCCTATGATCATCATGTAATGTCTTTGTGCGTTAAGAACAATTATAACTCATTATTTCATATGTTACTAGTTTTATTGTTATGAACACGTGATCATAAAAATTCACAGCATTATTTATTTATTCAAAACTCATTAAAACCCTTTAGAAACTTTTTATTTCATGCATAAAACACTTTAAACCTTATACTATCATCACACATATCTTCTATGCATTAAAAATAATCTTTCATACTTATAAACATGTTCATAGTATTTTTAGGTCTATTATTCATACTTTAAAAATTTGACAGCAATAATAAATTACTTTAAAACCTTTAAAAATCATTCTAAACTTCATAAAATCATCACAAACTAATGATATAACAATCTATGATCATAATATGAAAGTTTAGAGTATTAACATCATAAAAACTAATAATTTACATGAATTTTTATAAACTCCAGTTCATAATTTTATGTACAACTTATAAACATAAATTATAATTTTCAAAACATAATCATAAACTTCAAAACATGATTAAAAGTGTAAAACATGATTAAACATAATTATAAAACATGAACTAAACAATATTGAACAAGTACTAAAGAAGAGATTTTTTTAATATAAAGTTTTCGAAAATACCAACAAACGAGGAGGAAGGGGACCGTTGAGTGAGGTGGCCAGCGTGGCAAGGGCGGCAGCAGGCTGGGGCCGGCGTGGAAGAGTCGCCGGTGGGTGGTGGTACAACGAGGAAGGGTGGCGGGCGAGTGGTGAGGGTTTAGGGGTTTAGGGTTTGTGCGTTCGTTTTTGTTTCTGTTTTTTTTTCTTTCTTTTTTTCCTGTTTTTTTTTTTAAATCCTAATACACAAATCCTAACATAAATTCCGAAATTCTACTTTAATGGGGTATTTATTGTCCTCAATTAGGTTTAGGTGAAATTACAAAAATAACCATAATGTTTGAAATTATTTTTGTGCCCTTGTTTTAAAATAATTAAGGAAACCTTCAAAAATCTAAATTTGAAAACATCTTAAAATATTTTATAAAATTTAAAGTGACATAAAAATAACTTATAAACTTTATAAAACATCCAAATGATTATTTTAAGTCACAACTAATTAAATTTTCTTTTTAATTTATTTATTTAACTTATTTTTCATTAAAAATACTAAAAATGCTCAAATAAATTATGATATTAAATTCATAAAATACGTGAAATTATAGGGTATTATATCTCATTGACGAGATTTTCTGTGTTTTGCACATGATTTCAGGCTTTATGCTCACTTATACAATCCATCCCTAGTATAACTTCCAATTCACCTAACTCAAACTCGGTCATATTAGTTAAACTCTACTCTTCAATTACAATCGCAGCATCCAAGTACTACGAACCTTGCACTACTTGTCCTGACGGTATTACTTTAGGCATATCTATTATATCTAATTTTCCTAAACAGTTAATAATGTTTGCAAACCTTAGTAGGCACGAAAGAACACGTTGCACCCAAACCAAAAAGACATTAACGTGAATAGAATGAATAGAGAATGTAGCAATAATCACATCTTCGTTCGTGTTGAGATTTATCGTGCTAGACGCCTTAGCTTGACCCTCCATTGCCCTTACCACTCATGTTTCCATTCTGTTGTGGTGCTCTGCCTCCTATGTTTCTTTGGAGACCTGTTTGCAGGCCTCCTAAAGAATTACCCTTGATTGACCGCCTTGAATTTCCTTTCTCTTACTTTTCGAGAAGTATTCGTACCCTTGATGCCCTAATTAACTTATTGCACAAGTGACAGGTAACCAGATTCCCCTCATAATCTTTTCCCAGGTGGTTATTAGGACACTTCTTGTAGAAATAAACTCTACCTTCTGGCTTGCAGACTGCCCCTTTAAACCATTAATGTTCTCAGACTTACCAAAATTCCCCGTACTCCCATGAAAATTTGTATTGAAGCGAGGCTTCTTATATTCATTATGATTGCCATGACGATTAGAGCTTCTCCAACATCCTTCCTTTTCTCCTTTAAACCATTCTTCTTTAGTATCTCGTTCTCCTTTTTCTCTAAATCACAGAGGTGTGTAGCTCCCCAATAAAGCTCATATAGCGTCTCAAACACGTGCCTAGCTATTTGCAACTGAACGTCTATGAAAAGACCCCTTGCAGCCAATTGTTGAGCTACGTCAGCTAATTCCCTCATGATCTCATTAAGCGAATCACTATCTCCTTGAGACATTCTCATTCTCCTAAAGTGGAAAGACCTTCTTATCAAGACATGTTTGAACCCAATAATAAAAAACGTACTAAAGGAAAGACTTGAACTTCCAACAAATTATAACTTTAATTCAACTTCTAAGGAAATTGATTTCCCTGGAGTCGATAACTGCGTCACTTGATCATGATTGCTTTCACAACCATTAGTCAAAATAAAAGCACATAGTAAAAGAAATTTCCCTTGAATTTACACTTAAGATAATGGAACATCTGAAAGAAACAACTTCCTTTATTCAACTCAAAGAATAACTTAGCACACTTAGCTCATATTAAAGGTCAGAAGAATCATGCTTGGAAAACTTATCCTCAAATGAAAGAAGATAAATGAATAAGTTTAAGCATCCTTAGCTGATAACCTCGAGTAAAAAACTAAAACATCTCGAATTTTGTCATAACAGGATCTTTAAACTTTAACACTGTCACAACCATCAGAAGAAACAACATAATGCTCGTCATCAACATCCGCTTTTGGTTCATTCTTATCCTCCTCCACCTTAGTGAGTTAGATACTAAATCAATGGACACTAAAATGTAAGATCTGGATCCTCGACCTCGAAACATGAACTATCCCAGGAGTCGTGACCCAAAGAAACTGAACTTGAATCTTCCTCAGCCATAGTAGCACCATGATGCGTACTAAGAACACGAGAATAAGATGGCCTGGTGTAAAACTAGGATTAAAATTCATAAATGCTTCCTTTCTATGAAACATGCACTCTTATAGATATCCTACGTAGCATAATTGGGAATCCCTCCATTCAATTAATGTCATCAACCATGGCCAATATCTTCAAGTAGAGTTGGTGGTTCAATAAGCAACTCACAATTAAGGCCGATACACTGTCAGGCTGGTCACAATCTTTCTTACCAAGAGCGTCACTCTTGTAGGACCAATAAAACGAATCTTCCTAACATATTAAAACAGTTCCTCATTATCTTCCTTCTCCTACGTCCCCATTTATGTATCCTTATTAAGAAATACAATTAATATCCTCCCAAAAGCACATACTTAGAATCTAGGAAACAACCCCTCCCAAATTACAAAACAAACAGTTCTGCAAAAAGAAAAGTTGGTGGCTAACAAACAATCTTTCCTACACGCAACTAGCCACATAACAACATCACAATCAACTAAAGAACTTAGTAAATGCTTGAAGGAAGAATTAAAACCTATCCTACATGCCCAAAACTTCCCAACCCAAACTCACCATATGTTATAAAAGCAATAACACATACAAACATACCTTAATTCCTTGCATACATGCACATATGAACAAACAAAACCTTTTCTTTTTCAAAACTTCCTATTTTTGGAAACTACTATTTTTAGAAACTTCCATTTTAAGTAACCTTCTGAAATTAGATATTTCTTTTTCGAAAAGTTCTTAAAAAGGAAATAGCTAAATTAATTACTTGACTAATTAATAAAACAATAAGTATATATTTAAATAACTAATTAAGTAAATAATTAATCACTTAAATAATTTCTAAAAAGAGAAACTTCTATTCTTAATACTCTTTCCCAAAAAGGAAACCTCAGGGTACCCAAAATAATTAAATAATTTATTACGATTTCAAAATCGTAACCAATTTTTAACACCATGGAAATGCCTTTCTTGCTAAAATACATATTTTTGCATGTTTAACTACTAAAATAAGAATAACCAAAGTATTACCACTACCGTAATAATAGCAAAGGCAATTATCAAAGTACTATAGCGAAACATTCCTACTTTTCATAAAAAATTAAAGTCAAACTTAAAACCAAATAATTAAACCTTTAAATAGAAGTTACAGCTTGGAACTAATGATTGTCCCTTAAAAAAAACCCAACTTAATTTAAACTTGAAAACGAACGTTAATCCAACGTAGCGACAATAATCAATACATATTAAAAATATTAAAGCACATGTAACTAAAAGAGAGAACTAGGAAAACTAAACAAGAACATTCCTCGCTCAATCCCAACATGATTTGAGTATGCCCTTCGGTACCTTTAGCTTTCCCTTTATTTCAGACTAGCTACTACTCTCCACCGAAATGGGTCATCATAGGGCCAAGATAAAGACAAGGCCATGAGCACAAAAACCACGTAATCAGAAAAGCTAAGTCCGTTTATACAAAGAACTACGCAATGCACTAGCATAAAAAATCCTAGGCGAGAACATGAAAATAAACACTCAACATACCTTTAAAGTACCAATACCTGTGACACTTGACTCACTTTTCTTTAATTAATTAACTTATAATTATTTTGGATATCTCATCGAACGGGTTTCCTACTATAACAATCGCCCATTGGGCACCAACTTGGGAGAAACTCCACGAAGGTATTACCTATGCCACATGAAGTGACGGAATTCCAGCAGATGTATAAAAATAAGAAGTAAAACATCTTGTACCCCGATTAGAAGTCATGGATTACTATTCCATATGACTCCTCCCATTGTTCATACTTAAGGTATATACGTTCCAAAAGTTTGGTGCGAATCCTGTTTCACTTTATGTGATTACCGATTTGAAAACTTGTTATGTCTCACATGCAACAACATACATACATAACAATATAACACAATAAAACATATATCACCATATTAATTAATCTTTGTTAGTTAGTGATCATATCTTGTTTCCTTAACTTATTTTCCTTGTCCACACATTACACTGTGAGTGGATTAACTTTCTTTTCTTGACCACACATTAAACTATGAGTGGAGTTAATTTGATTTGCTCAACAAATATTCCTTTCTACTAATCATGCGAGTAAATTCATAAATTAAACATTCGTTCTTGAATTGCATGATAATATGGCAAGTATATAGATACTTGAATTCTTCTTTTTATAAACATGACAATAAATCACATAACTTCCATAATTAGTTAGTTTGATCAATATTACGGAAATAATATCTTGATATTAAATAAAATATTGTCATAATCGAAACCCTCTAAGAATCAGATTATTCATATCATCATGTATAAACAAATTCTGTCTACAACTATCATGTCAAGAAGATCAAACAACACTAATTTTATAACTATCTCAAGAATTCTAACATGAACCACGAACTTAAGAAAGAACATGAAAAACTCTTAAGCATGATACTATGAACATGAAATAGCTCTTTGTACTAACGTACCTTTTATAACGTTGGTGATCAAACACAACTACTAGAATTCACCAATTTGAAGTCTCCTATAAAACAAGGTTTATAACCCAATTAAAACCTATGAAGCACGGGTACCTTTGAGAAATTGGCGAATCCGTACTGGGGTCATTTCGGGGATGAGGACGGTGCGGGGACGCCTGAAAAACGTCCCGGGGTCGGCATCAATTGGGCGGGGACGGGTGTGCTACTTTGGGGTTTAGTTTAAAACCCTCCTTAGCACATGTAACAGGTGTTGGTCGGCATCAATTTAAAACCCTCAACTAAAATTTATAGCAACATTAAACTACTTAAAAGTGCTCAAAATTTATTTAGAGCATCTGTTATATCACCTCTAATCATTCCCATACAACACACAATGAATTCCTTTTTGAAAACCTTTACTTTTCATGGTTTTATTACAATTACAACAATATAATATTGTTTAAAAACCTTTCAAAAATCACTCAAACTTCATGTTTTGAATATAAATCATTATAACTATGTCATATAATCATTAGAATAGGATCATGCATTAGAAACATAAACTCATAAATTTTTACACGATCAAAAACTCTTAAATAAAACTTGTCATTATTTTAATACATTTACATCAATTATTAAATTCTAAAAAATTTTAAAATCCTATAAACTCCATGATTTAAGCATAAATCATCGTAACTGTAACATATGATCATTATATGATAGTTTTATAGATTAAAAACATTTATAGAGTAATGTTAGCATGAAACTAATATTACTACTATTTTTATTCATACTTATAATAAAATTACAACTTTATTATTCTATTTTAAAACTCTTAAAAACAATTCTAAACTTTATAAAATTATCATAAATCATAAATCATTGCTACAATATCCTGTGACCATAATATAACAATTTAAAACATTAAAATCATAAAACCTAAGAATTCATACAATTCCCATAAACCCTAAAAATAATTTCATGATCATACTTTTAAAAATATAATTCCAATAATTAAAATACGATTATAATCAACATAAACATGCTTAATTTTAATTCTAAAACATGATTTAAACATTATATCATAAATTAAAAGAGGAGAAGAAAGTTATATTATTATTATTGTTATTGTTATTGTTATTGCTATTGCTATTGCTATTGCTATTGCTATTGCTATTGTTATTGTAATTGTAATTGTAATAATAATAATAATAATAATAATAATAATAATAATAATAATAATAATAATAATAATAATAATAATAATAATAAT
>PYUH01003974.1:0-104749 GCA_016808085.1 Suaeda aralocaspica | reverse complement strand
ATAATAATAATAATAATAATAATAATAATAATAATAATAATAATAATAATAATAATAATAATAATAATAATAATAATAATAATAATAATAATAATAAACCTTCGAAAAAACAAAAGAGGGAGAAGGAGGTCCGGCGGCCGGTGGTGGATGCCGCTGCTGGCTGCCACCTACTGCTGCTACTGGTGGTCGGCGAGGGGAAGGACAAAAAGGAGGTAGGGGATTGGTTAGGGTTTTGTAGTTTTAGGGGTTCGGTTTTTTTCTTTTCCTTTTTTTTCTCAAAACCTAAAAATAATTTAGAAGGATGAAAATCTGATTTTTATGTTTAAAAGGGGTATTTATAGGCCGAAAATCAGATTTTGTAAAATTACTAAAATACCCTTAGTGATGGAAATTAACTTTTTTCTTTGTTTTAAAACAATTAAGGAAACCTCCTTAAATCCCGATTTGGAAACTTTAAAAACACGTCAACAAATATTAAAATACATAAATTAAAATATGAAATATTACGTGGTATTACACCACGTGACTAATTTCCTTCAATATTGCAATATTGTAAAGCAAGCCAACATCACTCAAGACTACATTAGGCTGATCATGTTCCCATTCTCATTGAAGGACAAAGCTCGTACCTGGTTAAATGGTCTTAACATGGGTAATATTTATAGTCGGGATGAGTTATCTCTTGCATTTCAAAGGAAGTACTATCCTATGGAGTGAACTGCTACCCTTCGAAGTATAATTACAAATTTCAATCAAAAACCTTGATAAAACATTGTATGAGGCGTGGGAAAGGTTCAAGGATTTATTGAGGTTATGCCCACATCATTGGCTTGCAAAGTTGTTTCTAGTCTAATCATTCTATAATGGACTAGGGAACGAGAGCTGGATGTTGTTAGGTTCTATTGCTGGTGGTTAATTCATGAACCAAGTGCTCAATGATACCTATGATATGATTGAAGGAATTGCCATTCAGAATTCACAATTTGACAATCCTAGACGGCATTCGACAAGAGGTGGAAAGCATGTGGTAAATGATAAGTATGGGAGTTTGGCTTCATTAATCAATGCTTTAAATTAAAAGCTCGATAACATTAGTACTACACCTTCTCCATCGATTTATGTAGCACCGGTAACTACACTTTCGTGTTGTACTAAACTCTTCTATGATTCATGTGGTTGATTTGGTCGCAATGCTCAGTCATGCCATAGTTCTATTAAGCAACTGTGCGCATTTCAAGCTTACAAGTATAATCCAATTTACAATACTTACAATCCAGGATGGAAGGATCATCCATACTTATCCTTCAAGAAAAACAATATCAAAAACCCACAACGATTTGTACCTTAGCAGTAGTCACATTAGTACATGCACGATTTGCACTGCAATAGCCGCCTGGATTCACTAGACCACTATACCTAGGACCAACACCACCACCAGCTGGATGGTAATGAGCCCATGCAAGCTCACGACAAGTAGTCAACAACTCAACTAGCATAAATTGTCCAGTCAACAGCAGGGCTAACTCCTACCACAATTTAAGTGACCGCTACATGAGATCATTGCGATTCCATTACTACTAGGCCTGAGACCCACTACAAGGGTCCGAAGATGCCAACATATGATACTGATTCTGAGCCTTCAATTCGAACTGGGAAAACCAGTAATGTGGTGATTAAATAAATTGATGTATAGTCGACTCCCGAAAATAAGGATGAAGCTACTACAAAGAAGGCCTTTGTAGCTGACATGCTTTCTGACACACTAACACCTCCCAAGGTGTCACTACCGTTTCCTCATAAAGTAGATAGGAATAAGAATGACAACCATTTGTGTAAGTTTCTTGATATTGTTAAAAATTTGCAAGTTAATGTGCCTTTTATTGATCTAATCGTGCAGGTAGCCATATACACTATGTTTTTGAAGCACATATTGATTAGGAAACGTGATTGATTTCGGTGGGGATCGTGTCTTTAACTGAAGAATAAGTCTCCATTGAAGATCAAGGATCTTGGATGTTTTTTATTCCTTGCAACATTGTCCCCCTGTTTACTGATAAAGCTCTATGTGATTTTGGGGCCAGTGTTAGTGTCATACCATTGTCTGTTTGTAGGAAGTTAAATATGGGTTTTTTAAAGTGTACAAACATTACCTTGCACATAGCCCGATAAAATTATTAAGTACCCTAAGTGTATTTTGGAGGATGTACCAGTAAGAATGGGAAATTCTTCATCCCCGTAGTCTTTGTGGTTTTAGACATGGATGAGGATGCTCAAATTCCCATTATATTAGGTAGACTGTTTTTGAATACTGTAGGTGCTATAATTGATGTGAAAAATGATAATTTAACTCTTACTATAGGTTATGACAAGGTTACTTTTACCTTGATAGTGCTTTGAACAGTCTTATGCTAGAACAATCTTGTTATAGGATTAATGCCATTAATGAGATTGTTTGTGATGATTTGCCTGAATTCCTTATAACGGATCTTTTAGAGGCCGCATTGTGTTCAGATTCCGTTGCAGTTGAAGGGAATATTAAAACTGATAATTTAATATAGGATCCAACTGACGAAGAGATTAATTTTGAGGAAAGCCAAAAATTCCTTTTGTTACCACAATGAGTTTATTTTGTGAAGGAGGTAAAACAACCTGAGATGAAACCCCTCCCCTCTCATTTGAGATATGCATTCCTTAATAAAAAAGTACTATATCCTGTCATTGTTAGAGCATGTTACCGATAACCAATTTAAAATGTTTTTATCTGTGCTTAAATGTAATAAGAATGCTATTCTTTACATTAGTGACGATTTGTCCGTCATTAGTCCTAGTTTTTGTATGCATCGCATTCATTTATAGGAAGGTCATAAACCATGCATACAGGGTTAGCTTCATCTGAATCCTAACATGTAGGGGGTGGTTAAAAAAGAGGTCATTAAATTACTTGATGTTAGCATTTTTTACTTTTTTCCTGATATTAAATGGGTTAGTCTAGTTTAAGTAATGCCTAAGAAGGGTGCGGCCATCGTTATGCCTAATAATAAAAATGAATTGAATCCCATAAGAGTTGTTACAAGTTGGCAGACGTGCATTGATTATCGTAAATTGAATATCGCCACTAAGAAAGATCCCTTTCCCCTCCCCTTTATTGATCAAATGCTTGAAAGTTTATTTAGGCATAGGTATTTCCATTATTTGGATGGATACTCGAGATTTTTACAAATCCCCATTCATCCCGATGATACAGAGAAAACTACATTTACACGTCCTTATGGTAATTTAGCATATAATAGAATGGTTTTTTTTTTTTGTGTAATGCACTTGCTACTTTTCAACGTTGCATGACGGAAATATTTTATAAGGTAATTGAAACTATCATGAAGGTCTTTATGGATGATTTTAAATTTTATGGCACTAAATTTGATCCATGTTTAGACAATTTGACTAAAGTGTTTCAGCAATGTAAGAAAGTGAATCTTGTTTTGAATTGGGAAAAGTGCCGCTTTATGGTTACTGAAGGAGTGGTACTTGGTCATTTGATTGTTGAACGTGGCATTGAGGCGGAGAAGGAAAAAATACAGGTAATCGAGCTACTTCCCCCTCCAACTAAATTTCTAAGGGGGTAGGAAGCTTTTTTGGGTTATGCAAGTTTTTAGTTAAGGTTTATTAAGGATTTTTTCAAAACCACTATCCTATTTGCTTTTCAAAGATGTTGCTTTTGATTTTACTGATGCTTGTCTTGAGTCATTCAATAACATAAAACAGGCAATGATCTCTACACTCATCATACAATCTCTAGATTAGGACCTCTCGTTTGAGATTATGTGAGATGATAGTGATTATGCGGTCAAAGCCGTTCTAGGCTAAAAGAAGGGCAAGGTTTAACATTCTATCTATTATGCTAAAAAGACCTTGGATCCAACTAAGGTTAATTATGCCACTATATAGAAGGAGTTACTTGTTGTTGTTTATGCACTTGATAAATTCCAATCTTATCTCCTTGAGTTGAAAGTTATACTTCACACTGATCATGCCACTTCCATTTATTATGTTATAGCGAAGGTAAGTTAGTGTATTTCAAGTTTTGGGTTTAGAGTACAAAGTTATGTTGTTGGCTTCACTTGAGTATGTTTTACTTCTTGGCTATGACTGGTGGGCTTCATTTGAATTGTGTTATGAACTTAAAATAAGTGTATTTTGGAATTAGTCATGTACATTGTCAGCTTATTTTCTTCTGTCTTTTTACTTTGAACAAATAATTTTTATTTCCTCTGTCATATTTTGATGCTCTAAATGCAGAAGGACATGGAGGCCATGCAAGCTCACGGCAAGCAGTTAACAATTCAACTAGCAGAGATTTCCAAGTCAATAGGAGGGTTAACTCCTACCACAGCCTGTGTTGCCGGGTACATGAGATCATTGCAATTCCATTATTACTAGGAGTGGCACCCACTACAAGGGTTCGAAGATGCCAACATATGATGTTGTTTTTGAGCCTGCAGTTCGAACTGGGAAGACCAGTAATGTGGTGATTAAATAAATTGGTGTGCAGTCGACTCCCGAAAAGAAGGATGAAGCTACTAAAAAGAAGGCCTCTATAGCTGACATGCTTTCTGACACACTAACACCTCCCAAGGTGACACTACCCTTTCATTATAGGATAGATAGGAATAAGAATGACAACCATTTCCGTAAGTGTCTTGATATTGTCAAAAATGTGCAAGTTAATGTGCCTTTTTTCTGATCTAATCGTGTAGGTAGGCATATACACTATGCTTCTGAAGCACATATTTATTAGGAAACACGATTGATTTCAGTGGAGATCTTGTCTTTAACTGAAGAATAAGTCTCCATTGAAGCTCAAGTACCTTGGAAGTTTTATATTCCTTGCAACATTGGCCCCCTGTTTATTGATAAACCTCTATAGGATTTAGGGGCCAGTGTTAGTGTCATGCCATTGTCTGTTTGTTGGAAGTTAAATATGGGTTTTTTTTATGTTTACAACCATTACCTTGCACATAGCGGATAAAACTGTTAAGTACCCTAAGTGTATTTTGGAGGATGTACCAGTAAGAATGGGGAAATTCTTTATCCCCGTAGTCTTTATGGTTTTACACATGAATGAGGTCATTAAATTACTTGATGTCTAAACTAATACGGTTGGGGCCAATTACTTGATATACCAGTAAAAATGCATCGGCCTTATTAGATAACTTACTTTGTTCCTGATATTAAATGGGTTAGTCCAGTTTAAGTAATGCCAAAGAAGGGTGGGGCCATTGTTGTGCCTAATTATAAAAATGAATTGAAACCCACAAGAGTTGTTACAAGTTGGCAGATGAGCATTGATTATCGTAAATTTAATATCGCCACTAAGAAAGATCACTTTCCCCTCCCCTTTATTGATCAAATGCTTGAAAGGTTATTTAGGCATCAATAATTCTATTATTTTGATAGATACTCGAGATTTTTCCAAATCCCCATTCATCCTGATGATACAGAGAAAACTACTTTTACACGTCCTTATGGTAATTTTGCATATCATAGAATGCCTTTTGGTTTGTGTAATGCACTTGCTACTTTTCAACACTGCATGACGGAAATAATTTCTGAGGTCATTGACTCTATCATGAAGGTCTTTATGGATGATTTTAATGTTTATGGCACTACATTTGATCCATGTTTAGACAATTTGACTATAGTGTTTCAGCAATGTGAGAAAGTGAATCTTGTTTTGAATTGAGAAAGTGCCGCTTTATGGTTAGTGAAGGAGTGATACTTGGCCATTTGATTGTTGAATGTGGCATTGAGGCGGAGAAGGAAAAAATATGAGTAATCGAGCAACTTCCCCCTCCAACTAAATTTTGAAGGGGGTAGGAAGCTTTTTTGGGTGATGCAAGTTTTTAGCTTAGGTTTATTAAGGATTTTTCTAAAATTTCAAAACCACTATCCTAGGTTCTTTTGAAAGATGTCGCTTTTGATTTAACAAGATAAAACACGCAATGATCTCTATACCCATCATACAATCTCCTGATTAGGACCTATCGTTTGAGATTATGTGTGACACTAGTGATTATGCAGTTAGGGCCGTTCTAGGCTAAAAGAAGGGCATGGTTTTACGCAATCAAGACCTTGGGTCAAGCTCAAGTTAATTATGCCACTATAGAGAAGGAGTTAGTTGCTGTTGTTTATGCACTTGATAAGTTCCGATCCTATCTCATGGAGTTGAGAGTTATACTTCACACTAATCATGCCACTTCCATTTATTATGTCATAGCGAAGGTAAGTTAGTGTATTTGAAGTTTTGGGTTTAGGGTACAAAGTTATGTTGTTGGCTTCACTTGAGTATGTTTTACTTCTTGGCTATGACTGGTGGGCTTCATTTGAATTGTGTTATGAACTTCAAATAAGTGTATTTTTGAGCTAGTCATGTACATTGTCAGCTCATTTTCCTCTGTCCTTTTACTTTGAACAATTAACATATTTTGATGTTCTTTAACTCAAACAGCAATGAATTTGATTTTAAGTTGGAATGTTACCTCCCCTAAAACCTTGTACGATTTTCTCTCCAAGTTATGTATACAGCTGTGAGTATTGCTATCTGTAGACACCTAATTTAGTCCCCCTGTCCCGCGGCAGGACTCTATGATGATTTAAAAACTCATTTCTCTAAAGGATTGGATAATCGAGTATACTTGCGCATAAAAATAAATCTCGGATATTATAAAATTTCCATTCTTATTTAACATACCTTTTTATCCCAACGCCTCTTTTATTTTAAATAAATGAATAAAATAAAATGATAATAATAATAATAATAAATAAATAAATAAAAAGTTTCAAAAAAAAAAAAAAATGTAGCGCGCTTAATTTAGTCACGCTGAGCTGTCAGCGTGACTAAGTTAACAGCGCTACCCTAGTAGCGTTGTAGGGTTTCCTGCGCTACTAGGCCAGCGCGATTCGCTATACCGTGCTAGCAGCCCAGCGCGATTAGGGTTCCCACGCTGTTATAAAAACCTTCATTTCTCAACACCTCTTTTTTACTCACTCTCTCCCTCATACTTAATTAATCCGATTATTGCTTTTAAACAACCTTATTTATTTATAATAATTATTTATTATTTATTTACTATTTATTTTACTAAAAAGTGGCTACAAATTTTAATAATATCGAAACAATAATTCGAAACTCCACCCGAATTAATAATCGACGAAGACAATCTTCAAAGGAGAAGTGGTACGTTTCCTGAGAGCCCTAAAAATCATGTTTATGGATTTGTAAGTTGTTGTTTCACTACTTATTTACTGCTTTCTCACCTTATTATTGTTAAAGGACTTAAATTGATTGTTTGCAACGCTTAATCAAGATAATTCTTTCGGACAAATCTAATCTTGTTAGGTTCCCTAAATCAATTTTAATAATGGTTTGAGTTAAATTAATTAGTTTTTTGTGTTATCACTAACAATTTAATGCTTTTTTTTTGTTAATTTTGTAATTTGATAATTTGGTGTGATTCTAAATGTAATTTCTGTATGGTTAAGAGGAAACTTGTAATGGCCACCTATGGGCTAACCCGGTGCACTCCGTCATGTTAGTACCTTCGCCCCCGAGTCCAATCTTTGGTTCGCTCGACCACAACTTGGAGTCATCCCCATGGGATCGGAGAGGATTTCCGTGCAATTTAGACAAACGTCCCTTATTTGAGTCCCATTCGTATCTAATCTAAATAGACGGTTTATGAGTTTAGTTCCTAAAACTCATTGGCGACTTCTTATTAGCATGTTTGGTATCGGTATTGAAGTTTCTCCCAAATAAAATGATTTAAAATTGGGTTTAAAAGAAAAAAAAGGAGCGGCGCTGGAAAGTTAACTACGCTACCTTCCTAGTGTTACAAACCTTCTCGCGCTGACACTGTAGCATCACAGAACATGTAACGCTGCAGGGTTAGTGTGGGAAATCTTGTAGCGCTACGCGTGTAGCGTGGTACAAGTTCCAGCGCCCCATTTCTGTTGAAAAGAAGGAAAAAAGAGCAGTGTTGGGAAGCTAACTACGCGACCTTTGTAGCGTTACAAACATTCCTGCGTTGACACGTGTAGCGTCACATAACTTTTAACGCTGCGGGGTCAGCGTGAGAAACCTTTTAGCGCTATGCCTTTGGCGTGGTACATGTTCCAGCGCTCCATTTCAGTTGAAGAAAAAAGGTCTAATTAATTCGTTTCACCTTTCCTTAAGCCAATTTTTTAGGTCTAACTCGTCCTACGGACGGTTTGGGAAAGGTGACCGAAAAAATTAAATTTGGGACCCAAAAATCCGCGGCCCCTACAGTGGCGACTTCACTGGGGACTAAAAGAGGGTGAGACTTGAAAGTTTTCTCTTAATCATAAACTTATTATATTTAGAACAAATTGCATTTTTTAGACATATTGCATACATGTGACAAACACTTGGCTTCCATGTGTTTGAAACATGCCTTAGAATCACCATAATAACATTACATTTCGGGAAGGAACCATTGACTTGGTGGGGCCCATGGTCTCTAAGCAACCGAGCAAAACGCAACCTTATACCAACTACATCGATTCCAAGTTGCCCTTGGTACTTGGAGGGGAGACACTCCATATCTAACGGTTATCACACCGCAAAGTGTTGGAGCACACACCTTAGATGTAGGACACTTTAGATTGACCTTTAGAGCTTAACTCTAGAGGACATAAAACCTTGGTTTCGGGAACCTCATTGCTTGTATTTCGATTTTTTTTATTCTTTACTATTTTCATGATTCTGTTTCTTTTTTTATGATTTTGTTTCCTTTTTTCTCGTGATTTTGTTTTTTTTTTTTTTTACTTTACTTTATGTTGTTATTTTGTTCTTCATGTTGTTTAGGAGAGTTTAGGATTTTGCATTATTTATGAAAAGATTTTATTAACTTGCTTCAAATTAAATGATTCACAAAAATCATTTCCTTACAAAGACTTCATTAGCATTATTCTGTTCTTATATAGAATATTATTAATGTTGTCTATTTAGAAATTATTTTGGAAAACCATTAAATAAAAGGATTGTTAATAACATCATGTTAGGAATAAAATCGTTTTTTTTTCTAAGACTAACTTTATACTTCCATTATTCACCAAGAAATTTAAATCGTATCAATCATTTCAAACATTTATTTGTTAAGATTATTGACATAATTTAAATATTTCGAGGATTTACTAATTCAATTGTTTTTTGTAGAATTAAATAAGTTTATTTTAGAATTCTAGGTGGAGCTAACAATCTCATTTTCCTTTATGGATGAAATTCTTTCGTTTTTTTTTTGTAATAAAACAAAAAATTTCGCCCATGATCTTTTAATCCTCGTAAGCATTAACAATAATTAACTTAATATTGGTTTTGTTTGAGTTAAACTAAAAAAGGTCAAAAAAACCTTTATTAATTATATTCTTTAAATAAGAATGTCATTCATTAAGGTTTAATCGTCTTCAGCTTAGCTTACAAACGCTCTTAGTATTAAATTAATCATTGTTAACACTACTTAATTATTTCTTTGTTTTTTTCGAAAAATGGAAATAAATATTTTTCTGAATGGCTTGAAGTTTTTATCGTAAAGGGATGGTTCCACTGCTTGGTGTCGCGATCCAGAACAGTGTTTACAAAGGTTAAGTAGTGACGAACAATCATCATTCATCTCAAATTCCTTAGAGGATATTTGTGATTATTTCGGGTTTATTACTCTAAATTCTCCAATTTGTTCCTCAAGTTTTGTTCCGTCCTGTCCATGTCCAAGTATGGGTGAAGAAGAAAATATGAATGCTACATTGAATGCTCTCATGATGCGTCTTAATAAGATGGAGGCTGAACGAGAAGTAGAAAAAATACGCCTTGCTGAAATTGAAGATGAACGTGCTGCTGAAAAGAAACATTTGGCTGAAATGGAAGCCAAAAGGCAAGAGGAGGAAAGGAGGAAAAAGAAAGAGATTGAAAATCTCATTCATCGTTCTTCAATGGGTGGCCAATCATATCAATTTGAGGCTGCCAACATCCCTAACACTGAGGTTGTTTNCCCTAACACAGAGGTTGTTCTCCCTGAGAAGTTCGATCCTTCTACTCTTCCAAAGTTCAAGGTGACTGGTAATCCAGTCAATCACCTTAAGAGCTTTATTGGGTCCATGACCATCAAAAAGGTTGATCCTGTATTCTATTAAGTGATCTTCCCGCTTTCTTTAGAACCCATTCCACATAATTGGTTCTACTGTTACTAAGGAATTCATTGATCAATACAAAGATAAGATGGAATTCCAAGTCACACTCTGAGAACTCGAAGTGTTAAAACAAGGAGCTGATGAAGGGTTCACTACCTTCTTCACTCGTTATAGGGAAAATATGACCCACTTGGTCCAAAAACCATCTGATGTTGAATTAGGAGAAAGGTTTGTAGACAACCTGTCCGAGCCTTATCAAGTACATCTCAAATATCAAGGAATCGACTCTTTCAAACGAGTGTATGATGTCGGGATCAAAATTGAGAACGATTTATTAAAAAAAAAGTCGAAGCCCCAGACTTATAAGGGGAACTACACCTATAAAAAGGGTGAATCTTCCGAAAATAATGAAGTCAATGCTTTAGAAGCTTCTCATTCAAGTCCATCAAAAATAAAGAGATGGCCTCGAGATAGAAGATTCACTCCTATCAGCATGACTTATTCTCAAGCTCTTGACATACTTCAAAGCCAAAATGCTTTACATCCAATTGGGCCAACTCCTGACCCACCAGAGGACAAGAGAAGCCCAAAATGGAATGCTATTCATGGTGCAAATACCATAGAGGGAAAGGGCATGATACTGAACAATGTTGGGTCCTCAAACATTTCATTCAAGATATGGTTGAAGACCGGCATTTACCTTTACCTCCCAAGCCGAATAATATCACCAATCCTTTTGGTGGATCGTCTATTCTGGCCATTGATTGTGTTAGTGATAATTTTGATCCTTCTAAATTTATCACTTCCAATAATGATAATGCAATGGAGGAAGTATTAGGCTTACACGATCATGTATGTGGCATATGGGACCATAATGTTGAGGATACTTATATCACCAACCTCAGTGCCAACACAACTCTCGGGCTTAATCCAAAAATTATAAAAAATGATTGGTATCAAGATCCTACAGAAGTTGTGTCTAATGTTAAGCATCTTACTCGTTCCGGACGAGCTTATCAACCTGAAAATTACAAAGGCCTATCTCAGGCCCAAGTCAACAAAGACTGAATTCCAATCCAAATAAATACTGGTTCATCACAAGCCCAAAATTCTAGTGAGAGCAACATAATCCACTCGTTAAGCAAATGCAAAAGACTACCCCTAAAAATCTAGTAAGTCTCTTGTCAACTAGACCAAAGAAAATGATTGAATTTTCTAAAGAGGATCTCCCCCTGATGGTACTACTCATAACAAGGCCCTTTACCTAATTGCTGGGATATTTGATACAAGTGCAGGTATCAGTGATAGTGGTGATATTAATGGAATAAGTTATGGAAAATTTAATAACAATTTTTGAAGGTGGTGATATCAATGGTGATATCAAGAGTGGCAATGATAAGGATGCAACCATAGGTGAAATAATTGCATACAGTGATATAAGCTATATGGGTGCATCAAGGGTAGGGATTTGCGTGTGCATGGTCACATGTCAATAATATGGCACACAAATCAAGACAAGAATGGTGGATTTGGGGAACAAGATGGTTTTTGCCTATGAGTTTTTCCCACAGGGTTTTTCTCATTTTTGGCATTGAGTCCTTTAATTCTTGGTGAGTCTTGATCATTATAATTATGCTAAAATGCATGGAAGACAGATTCTTGAAGGTTTCTTGATTAAAAGATTGGATCTTGAAGAATTTCTTGAAGTTCTTGAAGAAATCTTGAAAATTGCGCAAATAACAAAGTATTTCTTTAGGCGTGTTTTTGGCGAATTTTCTTGGTTCTTGGGCAGCAAGTATTATTGTAATTGTTAGCTTAAAATCTGATGATTATCTTGTTAATTAGTTATTTAGATAATTTGTTAGTTATTTAGAGTTTGTTACACAAGATAAGATCAAGTGCAAGTTGGAGTTGAATAAAAAATATGTTTGTTTGTTTACTTGAAAACAAAATTCCGAAAAAATTTAAGAGTTGGTGATTAATTTCTTTATACTCTTGTGATTTAATTAGTAGCTTTGAGGGTGCTTAGGCTTTAATCAAAGGACTAATTGATCAACCTAAAATTAAGAATCTTGGTGACTGGGTCTTTATAGATTCGAAATTTTAGCATAACCCTTTGCGAGTTTTTGTTCACACGAAAATTCACATCAAATTTGGTGCTCTCGTTGAGAGGTCTTTTATACTCAAGTTCTCATCAATTAATTAATTAAAACACTTGAAGTAACATTGCTATGGCAAGTGGTGGTGACGAAGTTCCTGCAACTTTTGAAAAAGGATTGTCCTTAGAACAAGCCAAAGAAATCCGAATGGACAATGAAATTAGAGAACTGCGAACCATGTTGGAAGAAGTAATGAATCTGGTATCAAGCAGTTCGAAAAACAAGAAAAAGGGTCACGCAATTGATGAAAGTGACGCTAGTTCAAGTGACGAAAAACTAGAAGGAGTGCACGCAAGCCTAGGCGTGACTATGACACCAGTTCTAGTGAAGAAGATGACCGAAACAGGCATAGGAGGCGTGACAAACAGAAGGATGATGATTGTAGCTTAAAGTTGGACGTTCCTGAGTTCAACGACAGTTTAGATACGGAAATTTTCCTTGATTGGCTGAGGAGAACCGAAAGGATTTTTAATTACAAGGAGTATGATGATCATAAAGCCTTCAAAGTGGCAGAATTAAAACTAACATCTTATTCTAGCCTGTGGTTTGAAGGATTACAAAGAAAACGCAAAAAAGAAGGAAGATCGAAAATTTGCTCTTAGCGCAAATTGAAAAGGGAATTGTGAAAAAAAATTTTACCACATGAGTATGAACAGAACAATTTCCTAAAGATGCTTACCCTGAAACAGGGATATAAAAGTGTTGAGGAGTACATCAATGCTTTCGAAAAATTGCTCATATTGTGTGATCTAGAAGAAAAGAAAGATCACAGAGTTGCTCGGTTTATGGCAAGGCTGAATGGATCCATTAGGGAAAAGACGAGATCTGTAAAGTGGCACTCAGGGTGGAAAAACATGGGAACTCAAAGAAGCCAAAAGCATTATTTAAATCCTATGAGTCCAAGAAGGAAGTGGTGTATTCCCAACCAGCTAGTGCTAAACCTAAGTTCGACAATGATAAAAGGGCAGTCACTCCAATCAAACCACTGACAATTCCTGAAGACAACAGGAAGTGTTTTAGGTGTCAAGGAGTAGGACACATACAAAGAAATTGCCCAAACTCCAGGGTAATCATTGCTAGGGAAGCAAAGGAAATCGAAGATGCCTACTTAGATGTTCTTCGTGAAGAAGGGGATGACGAAGATATTGGTTCCCAAGAAGAACAAAGCAGCCATGATATGGAAGAAGTAGAGGCAGAAACACAGGGTCAAGCATTGGTCGTCAGGAGGGTTCTTCAGTCCAAACCTGCACCAATTGAAGAGAACCAGAGGGACAAAATTTCCGTGACCAGGTGCAATGTACAGGGCAGGCTGTGTGATATGATAATTGACAATGGCAGCAGTAATAATGTGGTCTTTACCCTATTGATTCATAAATTGAATCACCCCACATAGAATCATCCTCAACCTTACAAGTTACATTGGCTAAGCAACACTAGTGATGTCAAGGTGACTAAGCAGGCCCTGATAAATTTCAAGATTGGTAAATTTGAGGATTTTGTAATATGTGATGTCAGTCCAATGTATGCTTGTCATATATTGCTTGGTAGACCATGGCAATATGATAGATCTGTGAAGTATGATGGAAGAACCAATGTCTACATTATCAGGAAACAGGAAACTGACAAGCCAATTGCTTTGAAACCTCTAAAAGTGGCGCAAAACAAGAAGCAATTGAATGTGGAGAATAAAAAGGGAGTGTTTTTGACTAATCCTAAGGAATTGGAGAGCGAATTGACTGATTGCCAGCAAGAATTTCTATTGATAACAAAAGATGTGAGAGTTGAAACATCTGCAATCCCTAAAATTCTTCAACCACTATTGAAGGAATTTGAAGATGTATTTCCAGATGACTTACCACCAGGTTTACCACCCAATAGGGGCATTGAACACCAGATTGACTTAATCCCAGGTGCTTAGATTCCTAATAAACCTGGGTATAGATGCAATCCTGAGGAGACTAAGGAAATACAAAGGCAGATTGAAGAATTGATGTAGAGGGGATACGTGAGGGAGAGCATGAGTCCTTGTGCTGTACCAACACATATTGTTCCAAAAAAAGACGGATCTTGGCGCTTGTGCATTGATTCTAGAGTCGTAAACAACATCACAATCAAGTACATGTTCCCAATTCCTAGGTTGGACGATCTTTTGGACGAGTTATATGGCTCCCAGGTGTTTTCCAAGATTGATTTGAGAAGTGGATATCAACAGATACGCATGAGAGAAGGGGATGGATGGAAAACAGCTTTCAAAACCAAATTGGGTCTCTATGAGTGCAGAAACAATGGAGATCTTCTGCAGCATCTAAGACAGGTTTTTGAAACCCTGAGGCAGCAAAAATTGTATGGGAAATTGGAGAATGGTTACTTCATGGTGAGTAGTGTTACATTCCTAGGGTATGTAGTTTCAAAGGATGGAGTATCAGTATATATGCAGAAATTACATGCACAGATCAGAGCAAGAATTGAAAAGGTGAATGATCAATATAAAAAGCAAGTCAATAAGCACAGGAACCCACGCAAATTTCAAGAGGGAGATTTGGTTTGCCTATATCTCAGGAAGGAAAGGTTTCCTAACCACAGGAAAAATAAATTGATGGCTATATGTGATGGGCCATTCAAAATTTTGAAGAAAGTTGGTGATAATGCTTATCAACTTGAACTACCAGGTGAATATGGGGTTCATGCTACTTTTAACATTGGTGATTTATCTCCATATATACCTGATGAACAACTTTGAAGTTTGAGGTCAAACTCTTTTGAAGAAGGGGAGGATGATACAAGTGCAGGTATAAGTGAAGGTGGTGATATTAATGAAATAAGTTATGGAAAATTTGATAACAACTTCGAAGGTGGTGATATCAAGAGTGGCAATGGTAAGGATGCAACCATAGGTGAAATAATTGCATGCAGCGATATAAGCTATATGGGTGCATCAAGGGTAGGGATTTGTGTGTGCATGGTCACATGTTAATAATATGGCACACAAATCAAGGCAAGAATGGATATTAGCCTCACATTAAATCTTCAAAATCTTTCGAAGAATTTTCTCAAGGTTAGAGTATGTTCTCTCCTTTCCTTGGTCTTCACTATCATATTATCCACATATACCTCCACCTTTTTCTGTATCATGTCATGGAAAATTTGGTCACAACTCGTAGATATGTAGCATTGGCATTCCTTAAACCGAACTGCATGACTGTATAACAAGATAACCCCCATGTGATGGTGAAGGTTGTCTTTTCCTTGTCTTCTTCTGCCATTTTAACTTGGTTATAATAAGCATATCCATCCATGAAGATGAATAGAGTATTTCTAGTTGTATTATCAATGAGTACATCAATATGGGGCAAAAGAAAATCATCTTTGGACTTGTCTTGTTCCTGTCTCGAAAGTCCACGCACATCCATACTCTTCCACCTTTGTTTGGTACTGGTACAATGTTGGCGACCCAATAAGCATATTGGACCACCTTGATGAATTCAACTCACAACTATTTGATTTCTTCTTGTCGAATTTTTGATAGAACATATAGCTTCATCCTCCTAGGCTTTTCCTTAATAGGTTTGGCCCCTTGGTTCAGAGGGATAGTGTGTTTGGCTATTTTTGTATTGATTTCTGGCATGTCTTCGTAGGACCAAGCGATTACATCGCTGAATTATGTGAGAGTTGTAATGTGTTCACCCCTTTCTTAAGGACTAGGTGTGAGACGTATTTGGAGCTCCCTCCTTGGCATGTCATCATTGGAGATGTTGATTTTTTCAGTTTCTTCAATTATTGGAGTTTTATTTTCACGCTCCTCTACAGCCTTTATTATTTCAGTATTTTTTTGATTTTGAGTTTGTGAACCAAAGCAATCTTAGATATTGGAAGGAGAATAAAGATGAGAAGATGAGGAGTAAGCAAAATTAAACATCTAATTAAACTCAGTGATCATAAATCAAAGTTAGCCTTAGTAGAGGTAGAAGCTAGTCGAGGGGACAAACTCCTTGACAAACTTATTAGGAATAAAGTTCTTAAGACTAGACATATTAGCAATACTAGATTCAGACTTAGACTCATACTCGATCATCGAACATTAGGCCTTTGGCCATAGTGAAGTCTATGACCATTCCTCTCGGTGTAGTGATCTTCACAGTCTTGCGGCATCCATGAACAATTTGGGTCACATGACTGATGAGCTCGATGGTATCAAAAGCTTCAGCGTTCATAGTTGTAACACACTGAAATTTCATAACTTTCTCCTTCCAGTTTCTGGAAATACAATATAAGTAAAATAGAAAATACTAATAATATGCTTCCTACTTAACTACGAAAAACCAACGTATCACCGTCACCGTGATAACGGCTAATTATTTTACCAAATTACTATATCGGAAGCCTTTCATTTTAAGACCAAATAAAATCAAAGAACTCTCAAGCAAAAAGAAAGACCAAAATATATCTTTATTACAATTCGGAACCATATGAACGGCCCTTCAAAACCAAATAACTTTAAACTTGAAAATTCCAAAAGTAAACAGTAACGATAAATAACAAACTAAGAAAACTACAATGCAAGCACTCAACACTCAATCCCAGCATGATCGAGTAATTAGTTAACTAAATTATTTTTTCTTTTCTTGTAATACCCCATATTTTCACGTATTTTTAAGGAATTAATTTTTTTATTTTATGTACGTTTTAATATTTGATTGAGAATTTAAGCTCAATAAAGAAAGAACTTTTATTAGTTTTAAATCAAAGTAATTATTTTATGTTTATGCATAATATTTCATGTTATTTTAAGTTTTATGAAATATTTTGAAAAAGTTTCTAAAAAAGGAATTTTTAAAGTTTCTAAAAATGGGGGAGTCGTATGGAAAGGTAGTTTATGACTTCTAATTGGGGTACAAGACGTTGTACTGTTATATGTTTTTAATGCGCAGGAATTTCGTCATTTTATGTGACGTAGGTAATACCTTATTGGATTTGCTCCCAAGTTGTTGCCCAATAGGGAGATATTAAAGAAAAGGAAACCAGTTCGATGAAAAATCCAATGTTTAAATATAATAATAATTTTTTGAGTTAAGACTATGCACAGGTGAAGAGTTGACAATGGTAAGAGTATATATGTATTATGTACTTTTATTTTTTACTTTGATCATGTTCGCATAGTCTTTGGTATTTATGTACTCAGCTTTGTTGATTGTTTGTTTTGTGTGCATGGCTTTGTCTTGCACTTGGCCCCCTACGATGACCCACTTTTTGGCAAGTAGTTGTGTAGAATAAGAGAAAGCTACAGGTACTAGTGGGCATAAGCTAAGTCATTCATGTTGAGCTAGAGTGAGAGTGCTTGCATTGTAGTTTTGTTTGTTTTGCTTTAGGATTTATTAGATATTTATTATTGATGTTGATTTTAATTTCCGAATTTTTAAAGTTATTTGGTTTTGAAGGGCCATTAAGATGGTTCCAAAGTGTAATAAATAGTTATTTGGTTTTCTTTGATTTTAACTTCGGTTTGTTGCGAGTTTGTGTTAAAGTTTCGTTTAGACTTTTAATTTTGGTTTTGGTTTTGGTTTTTAAAGAGTTCCGTTGTAGTAATTTGATAAAAGCCTTGGCCGTTATCATGGTGGCGGTTGTACTTCTTTTTTTCCTAGTTAATTAGGAGTTTTAATAATTAATGTTTCTTATTTATATTATAATGTTTTCCGGAAAATCTAGAGAAGGAAGTTAGGAAATTCCATGGTGTTACATTTCTTCTTTATTGACTACTAGTCAAACTTCTTAAATAATTTTAACATTTCAATTCCGCATGATATAATATCAGTACTATAAATGCAAAATGTCAACTTGATATATATAACATACTTTTCATACAGTCATGCTAACATAACTTCTTATGCAAATCATTTTCAAAGTAACCAAGCATCAACCATTAAATGTCTATAACACAAAGCATGTAAAAATCAACAAATCTAGCATGAATTGTACTTGTATAGTTGCCTTTAGTACTTATGTACCTTGTGTTATAATGGTGATCTGCCACTACTTCTAGAAGTCACTCAACTCGAATTCTCCAACATAATTAAAAAAAATCGAAACTAAATTAAAACCACTTCGACTAATCCTACAACAACACTAACTAACTATTTACATAGGAAACTTGTCCAAAACCTCCCCTATATGGTCTCAATTCAATTCCATACATTATTTTAATATTTCGTTTGAAATAACCTAATTTTTGATAGTTTTCCAGGAATGGTAGCATTGTAAAGTTGCTTAAAAACTCTTCAAAACCTTCCTAAATATTACAACTTGACCCTAAAACAATAGATTCGTGTCCCAAGATCATCATTTAATGTTTTGGCGTGTTAAAAACAGTTATAACTTATTATTTCATGTGTGACTATTTTTATTATGCATAAACACATGTTAATAAAAATTTACAGCGATATATTTCAGTTTAAAACTCATCAAAACCTTATTAAAACTTTATAATTTAAGCACAAAACACTTTTAGAATCGTATACTATCATCATACACATTATCTATACATTAAAATAATTTTTCATATTCAAAAACATGTTCATAATATTTTACTCTTTGTTTTCATGCTTCTAAAAATTTGACAGCAATATTAATTAACTTTAAAACCTTTGAAAACAAATCTAAATTTCATAAAATCATGACAAATTAATACTATAACAATCTATGATCATAATATGAAAGTTTAGAATGTTAAAATCATAAAACTAAAAATTTTCATAACTTTGTAGACCCTAATTTTTATAATTTCATGAAAAAATTTATAAACATGAATTTTAAATTCTAAAACATGATCATAACTTATAAAACATGATTAAAACTACAAAACATGCTTAAATATAATTATTAACATGATTTATGCAATATTGAATTAAAAAGAAAAGAGGAGGAAAAAGTTTTATTTTCTTTTATAAAGGGGTTTTAAAAAAAATATACCAAAGGGGGCAAGGTGGCCGGCGAGGCTGGTGGTGGCCAGCGTGGAGGGGGCTGGCGTGAAGGTGGGTGGCTAGGGAGAGCAGCGACGAGCGAAGGGAGGAGCTCGCTATAATTTTTTTTCGGAAAAATTCGAACCCATTTTTATTTCTCCCTCTTTTTTTCTGAAATCATAATTCATATATTGCACTTTTAAATCTGAAAATTTTTGTTTTAAGGGGTATTTATAGGCTTAAATTAGGTTTTGGTGAAATAACATAAATACATTTTATGTTTGAAATTATTTTTGTGCCCTTGTTTTAAAACAAGTAGGGATTTGAAATTTCTAAAATTAGAAACTTCTTAGAATATTTCATAAAATTTAAAGTGACATAAAAATAACATATAAACTTTAGAAAACATAAAATAATTATTTCAAATAACAGTTAATTAAATTTTTTTTTCTTTAACACATATATATAACTTCATTTTTCAATAAAAATACTAAAAAATTCATATAAAATATGAAATTAAATTCTTAAAATAGGTGAAAATATGGGGTGTTACAGTCTACCCTCCTTAAAAGAAGTTTCCTCCCGAAACTTTATGTAAATTATTGTATGGAACTTGAATAGAGACTACATTTGTTTCAATACTTTTCATTTTTATCCTAAGTTGTTGTAGATTCTAGACACTTACTTAAAATTTTTTGAGAACTTTTAGGATACAAACATAAAATTTCTATAAGACTTTTGTAAAAGGTGTAAAAACTTGTAAAATTTAAGGGTTAAACGCGCACAATAATATGGCACTCTACCCCCCTTAAGAATCGAGTTTCGTCCCTGTAACTCTACTTACCTCCAATAACAATGCATACTTTTCTGATGTGGATTTTAAGTGGTACTCGCAAATAATACTCAAAACTCACATTTGATTCAATTAAATTCCCACTCCTAGACGAATTTAATTGAAGACTAACTAATTAGTACACTCATGAAACTAATTAATTAGGATGTAAATTCGATCTTTCACTTCTGAATTCACGAATTTATGAAATAATCTTGAACAATTAAACACTTAAATTGTGCAAGAAGAGAAACGGAATTTTATTGAATTACAAAACAATTTAAACTTATGTAGTTAAATAAAATCCTTAGGCTATTCATAGGAAAATATTCTAACAATTTAATAACTACCCTAACTATCCTAGACAACTTGCAACCAATAATAAAAGTTGCTTCTTTTGTAGTTATCCACAAAACCTGCTCCACCTAAGCATAGCTTCACAACTTGATCTTTATCTTGAATCAATTTGCACAAATCCTAACAAACAAAATTCTATTCTAACAAACTGTCTAGAAATGAAATAAACAAAACAAAATCTTCAATTTTATCTTGTGGAAACCTACCAAAATGAAACCTAAAATCCTCTTGAGATCGTCAAAAACTCGCCCAAGAAAAGCTTCTCCATTTTCTTTATTTTTCAAGAACTCTTCCGACAATGCATCTTTAAATCAAGAAACCTTCCAAGGATGAATCTTTTAATCAAGAAACTTCCAAGAAATCATTCACCATGATACAAAGATAATCTTGAAGGAAACCACTAGCTAAAAAGAGTCACACACATAAAAGCAATAATGTCCAAAATGATAAAAACCCTATCAAATGAAGTGGGAAAAAACTCATGGACCAAACCAACTTATTCCCTAAGACCACCATCTGTATCCATCCTATAAAGTGCTAATCCAATGTCAACCCAAACATATTCAAATGACAGACAGACATATTGAAATTTAACACCTTACTCCACCAAGTGCAATGTATTAGTGACTAAGGGTGTTGGCTTAGGAAGCCTCCACTATCATCCACAGTTTCATCAATCTTCACCATAGTCACCCATACCTGCAATTTATCTCTATCTAACCCAATAGGATTCAGTAGAAGATTAATTGGCTCATCCGCTATTGGTTCAGGATAGGATATCTCACTTGTACTCAAATTCACATCATTTTCCCTCTTTATATCCTTAGCTTCCCAATAGGATTCAGTAGAAGATTAATTGGCTTATCCACTATTGGTTCAGGATAGGGTATCTCACTTGTACTCAAATTCACATCATTTTCCCTCTTCATATCCTTAGCTTCCCACGATGGTTCTTCAGTTTCTTGGTTAGACCACAACACCTTCACTATTTTGATACTTTATCTACGAGTATTCTGAACCTTATTATCAAGTATTTTGATTGGCTTCTCTTCATAAGTTAAACTTTGGTCTAACTCTATCGTTTCAGGTTAAAAACATGTGACTTATCTAGCACACACTTTCTTAGTTGAGACACATGAAAAACATTGTGAACTTTGGTCAATTCCATTGGTAGCGCGAGTTTATATGCGTCCTTTCCAATCCTTTGCAAGATTTCATAAGGTTCAATATACTTTGGGCTCAAATTTCCCTTCTTCCCAAGCCTCATTACACCTTTCATCGGTGATACCTTTAGTAACACCTTGTCACCAACCTCAAACACAACCTCTTGACACTTTTGATCTGCATAAGGTTTCCGCATAACCTGTGCAACTTGAATCTTTGCTTATATCACTCTTACCCTATTGGTAGTTTCTTCAATTAACTGAGATCTCAGAATTACTGTGTCACTTATGTCACTCCAATGTAAGGGAGTTCTGCACTTTCTTCCATACAGGGCCACAAAAGGTGACATGTCAATACTTTCATGGTAAGTATTGTTATACGAGAATTCGAGTAAATATAAACAATCCTCCCAATTCCCTTGAAAATCCATTATTATACAAGCTCTCAGCGTATCTTCCAAAGTCTAAATGGTCCTCTTTGTTTGTCCATCGGTTCCTGGATGGAAATCTGTACTCATTTTCAATTTTAACCGAAGTTCTATTGGACACTTTTTCAGAATTTCGAAAGAAACCTGGAATCCCAATCTGACACGATATCCTTCGGAACTCCATGTAGCCTCAAAACATGCTTTTTTTTTCAGAATTCCTTCGGAACTACATGTAGCCTCACAACATACTATTTTTACTATGCATAAACACATGTCAATAAAAATTTACAACAATATATTTTAATTTAAAACTCATCATAACCTTATTAAAACTTCATAATTAAAGCACATACCACTTTTAGAATCTTATACTATCACCATACATATAACCTATGCATTCAAATATTTTTTCATACACAAAAGCATGTTCGAAATATTTTTACTCTTAGTTTTCATGATTTTAAGAGATTTGACAGCAATATTGATCAGCTCCTTGAAAAATAGTGTGAGATAGGGATTGTTGAAAATGAGTACATGAGTGCATGCTTTTAAAAACTAAAGATCTCCTGGACACTTTTCCAGAATTTCAAAAGAAACCAATAATCCCTATCTGACCACTAGAGAATTCACTCGATCCTTCATTTTACGACTTAGAGCATCCGCTACCAAATTGGCCTTCCCTTCATGGTATTAGAGATCTAAATCATAATCTTTGTTCAATTCAAGCCATCCCCTTTGTCGCATGTTCAAATCCATTTGAGTGAAAAAGTACTTTAAGCTCTTATAGTCCGTGTAGATTCTACACTTCACTCCATACAAGAAGTGTCTCAATATCTTCAAAGTAAACACGATTGCGGCTAGCTCAAGATCATGAGTGGGATAGTTTGCTTTGTACAGCTTCAACTGTCTCAAAGCATACGCAATAACCTTTCTCTTTTGCATTAAAACACATCCCAAACCATTTTTGGAAGCATCTCTATACACATCATAAGAATCACTCCCATGTGGCAATGTCAGTACTGGAGCCATACTCAAATGCTCCTATAGAGCCTGAAATGCCTCCTCACACTTATCACTCCGGATAAACTTATAGTCTTTCTTTATTAGCAACGTCATCGACGTTGCCATCCTCGAAAAGTCATTCACAAACCTCCTGTAATATCCTACTTAACACAAGAAACATCGCACATCCGACACATTCTTAGGTGTAGGCTATTCTTTCATTACTTCGATCTTGGCTTGATCTACTTACACTCTCTCTTTTGACACAATATTTCCCAAAAAATGCAACATTCTCCTACCAAAATTCACACTTCGAGAATTTTGCATACAACTTGTTCTCCCTTACTGTCGTTAAAACTGTCTTCAAATGCTCCACATGCTCTTCCTTGCTCTTAGAGTACACCAAAATGTTCTCAACAAACACTACCACAAACTTACCCAAGAGCCGTTGAAAGATCCTATTCATTAAGTTCATGAAAATTGCTGGTGCATTTGTCAATCCAAAAGGCATGAAAGTGAACTCATAGTCATCAATTCTCGGTAAAGGATACTTGTTCTTGATCCTCACCTTATTTAACTCCCTATAGTCAATAAACAATCTCATGCTCCCATCTTTCTTCTTCACAAACAGCACTAGCGCTCCTGAAGGTGAAGCACTACCCCAATGCAACCTTTCTCCAACGAATCCTATAACTTCTCCTTTAACTCACTCATTTCCACAGGTGCCATCCTATATGATGCTTTGGAAATGGGTGTTGTTCCTGGAATTAAGTTTATGGAGAAGTCGATTTCTCGCTTCGGTGGTATTCCCAGAATATCCTCCAGGACAAGTCCAGGAAATTCGTCACTACCTTAATGTCCTCGGCCTTAGAAGACACGATATTATCTACATCCCTCACACTAAAAAAGTAAACTGGGAAACCTTTATTCACGTATCTATCAAACCTCATATTGACACTATTTTGTTGTGTTTTGGCCTTCCTGCCCTTCAATAGATCACCTTCTTACCCTTTTTAACTAACGAGATTTTCAGCGGCTCACAAAAAATCTCAGCCATATGTTCACTCAACCGATCCATCCCTAGTGTAATACCCCACATTTTCACGTATTTTAAGAAAGTATTTTTGTACATTATTAGTATAATTTTAATATTTTTGTTTGAAAAAAATATGTTCATTAGGCATATTAAATAAAAAGAAATTAATAATAATAAAATAAATAAAAATTTTTGATTGAAAGTAATTATTTGTGTTCATAAATAATATTTTTATGTTTCAAAATATTTTAAAAGGCTTCTAAAAATCGAATTTTCAAAAGTTTCCTAATTTATTTTGAGGCAAGGGCCTTAAGGTAATTTCCACTTGTTAGGATTAGTATGGGCTTTTCCAAATCCTACTTTGGGGCCTATAAATACCCCTTTAAACCCAAAATTCCAGATTTTCATGCTCATACTAGTCATTAGGATTTCAAAAATTTAGAGAGAAGAAATAAAAAAACAGGGGTATGTGATTTCCAAAAAAAAAAAAAAAAAAACTGCAGTTCGGTATCAGGAACAAAATTTTTGTTTTGGTGTCTTAGGATCCGTGCCTAGCCAGACCCCACCGGTGCTCGCTGCCGCAGCGCCACCGCCGGTCCCCCCCCCCNCCCCCCCCCCCCCCTCTTTGGTATTTCTGAAATTCTTATAAAAAAATTCGATCTCCTTCTTTCTTTTTGATTCAATCTTACAAAATTATGTTTATACGTATGTTTAATCATGTTTTTATGAGTTTTAATCATGTTTTAATAAAGTATGATTTGTTTTAAGGCATGAATTAAAATTGTTGTTCATTAAATTTTAGATTAGGGTTTATAAATTATGCAAGTTATGATTTTTATGAGTTTTTTATGATTTATACTTCAATATTATGATCATGAATTATTGTTGTGTGAATTTCTGATGATTTTACGAAGTTTAGATTGACTTTTAAAGACTTTAAAAATAAAATAAATTGCTGTCCAAAATTTATAATCATGAAATTCAATTGAATAAATATTTTGATAATGTGTTGGTTTATGAAAATTTGTTCTAAAGTATAGATTGGTTTCATAATTATGTTAGTTGATTGTAGAAGAGTTTTACGATGATGTTTTTATGAGCTTTTCATGACTTTAAAATTTATAAATAAATCTGAAATTTTTATAAAGACAAGTTAATGTAAGTTTTAAGTGTTCATATTATGCTAATATGATCACATATGAATTCAATGATGTTACATATAATTTTTACTATGTTTTATGAAGTTTAAAAGTGATTTTCAGCAATGTTTAACATGCTGTCCAGAATTTATAAAGTGATTAATTAGGCTTTTAAAGTATGAAATTAGCATAAATTGATCATATAAATTAAGTAATACATTGGTTGATTTATGTTGTTTTTGAAGCTTTTTAAGGAGTTTTAGTAATTTTATATTGCTGTCTACTTTTCTAAAGTGGTATAAAAATTATACTAAGGTTTTATAAAGCATAAATAAGTCCTGGAAACGAAGTAGTCATAGAATAGGAAAGTAAAGTGAAGTATGGAATTGAATAGAGACCATATAAGGAAGTTTTGGAGAAAGTTTCCAATGTAAAAGTAGTTGTAGTTATTATAGAACTTAGTCAACAAGGTTTTAATTTAGTGTCGGTGTTTCCTATGTAGGAGATTTTGAACTAGTCCACTTCTAGAAGTTGTGGTGGAGCACCGTTACTTTACAAGCTACGAAAGAACTAAAGACAAACATATGAGTTAGAATGCACGCTTGAACAATTCTTGATTACATGAAATCTTGTATGCTTGTTTTGAATCATGAATTTATGTGCATGACAAGTTTATTAGTAGCATGTTCTTAAAGTATGATGGCATTCCATGTTAAGTAGAAACTTAAATTTTTATAAGCTTGAATTGGAATGTCATGATCAGTTAATTTGGCCATTAGTTTATTGATCCAGGAAGGAAGTTATATTTTAAGTTGGTTAGTTACTTAATCAACAAGAAAGGTAGTTGTGAATTTTTATTCACATGATTAAATGAAGTTATGAGAAATTATTTTAGACATATTGCCACTCACAGTTAATGTGTCGTCAAGTAGAAAGTAAGTAATTAGCCACTCACAGTCAATGTGTGGTAAAGGAAGTTCTGTTTAGTTAAAGGACACACATAAGATTAATTTGGAATCACCTTAAATTTAAGATAATTAAATTGGCTTACTTGATTTGATGCATGTCTTTTATGTGATGTTGCATGAGAGTCATAACATTGCTAAACCTGTTAAATCACGTAAAGTGTAAGAGGACTTGCATCAAAACTCTTGGAACGTATATACCTTGAGTATGAACAATGGGGGAGTCGTATGGAATAGTGATGTATGGCTTCTAATTGGAGTAAAAGACGTTGTACTATTTTCTATTTTTAATGCGTTTGATATACGTCACTTTATGTGACATAGTAATACCTTCTTGGAGTTGCTCCCAACTTGGTGCCCAATGGGGCGATGATTTTTAAGGAGGAAACCCGTTCGATGCAGGATCCATATTTTTAATTGTAATAATTAATTTAATTGAATCCATGTACAGGTAAAAAGGTCGTTAAAGGTAAGTTGAGTGCCTGTTTTATTTCTTTTGGTTGTTGCATAGTCTTTAGTAGTTATGTACTCAACTTTGCTGACTGTTTGCTTTGTCTGCATGGCTTTGTCTTGGACTTGGCCCTACAATGACCCACTTGTGGTGAGTAGTTGTCTAGTAAAAGAAAAGCTGCAGATACAAGTGGGCATAAGTCATTTCATGATGGGCTAGAATGAGAGCGCTTGCTGTGTTTTGTAGCTTTACTTTATTTTGTTGCTGATCAATACTAACATTTATTTTTGGATGTTGTTTTATTTCTAAAGACTTTTAGTTTTGTTTTTCTTAGGGCCATTAATATTTTTCCGAAGTGTAATAAGGTTAAAGTTGATTTATAATTTGAGATTGTCTTGAAATTTAGTTTTAAATTATTTTGGTTTTAAGACGTCCGATGTAGTACTTTGATAAATGCCTTAGCCATTATCACAGTGGCGGTAATACTTTGGTTATTCCATTTTTCAAAGTTTTAAAAAATATAATCCTTATTAATTTAATATGTTTTCCGGAAAAATGAGAAGTAAGAAGTTAGGAAATTCTAGGGTGTTACACCGAGGATCACCTCTAAGTCACCCAACTCAAACTCAATTGGGTTAGCCTTAGCTTAAACTCCACTCCCTCTATCTCAATTGGAGCATCCAAAAATAACCTTGAACACTGTACTTCTTGTCCTGATGGTAACACTATCGACATATCTATTGTACCCACTTTTCCCAAAACAGGCAATAACTTTTCCAAGATCACAGTGGATACAAAAGAATATGCTGCACCAAAATCAAACAAAACTTAAACAAGAATAGAGTGAATAGAGAAAGCACTAGTAATCACATCCATACTAGCATTTGCTTCACTTTCGTGCCATCACAATTAGCTTTCCAGAATTCGAGGTCTTAGCATGGCCTCCTCCATTGCCACTTTCATTCCTATTCCCTGCTTGTTGCATTGCCTTTCCTCCCACATTTCCATGGAAACTCTTCTGCTCTGTTGAATTTCCCTTGAACTGGGACCCTTGTCCTTCCTTTCCTTTACTCTTGGAAAAACACTCATACTCACGATGTCCAAGCTTTTTATACAAACGGCAAGTCACCAAGTTTCCAGCACAGTCTTTTCCTGGGTGATTGTTAGGTCACTTCTTGCAGAAGTACACACGACGTCCTTGATTAGCCTTCTGTACCCTATTCCCATCTCCATTTGCAGGCTTCCCAAAGTTACCTTTACTCACCTGAAATTTATTGTTAAAACGAGGCTTCTGAAATCCACCATGACTCCCTTGTCGGTTAAAGTTTCCTCCACCATCCTTTCTTTTCTCCCTCGTCTCACTTTCTTTCAGCATCTCCTTCTTCCTTTAGTCTAAGGCATACATATGTGAAGCTCTACCATATAAGTCATCCAGGGACTCAAAAACTTTCCCGACTAGTTGCAAATTAATATCTATGGGCAACCCTCTCTCAAAGCGGCTAGCCTTCAGCTGCTTCGTTTCCACAGCCTCTTTAGTAAACCAAGACAACTCTATAAACTTCGAGTAGTACTCAGTAACCGACGTACTCTCCATCTTAAGCTCCAAAAACTCATCAGCTTTCATCTTTTAAAGGAACACAGAGTAAAACTTGTTGTGAATCCGCTCCTGAAACATGGTGCAGTTGAATTCTGGCAACTCCTTGATCACAGCTTCATTCTGTGACCACCAAATATCCGCTTCTCCCCTCAAGTAGTATGCTACATGTTTTACCTTGGATTCTTCTATACACTCAACTGCACCAAACAACTTGTCGAACTCTCTCCGCCATCCCTCTAAAATTTGGATTGGGTTCTCCTTGGTACGTAGGCGTCTTGCTCATAGAAATTTTCTCAAAAAGTTCCCCAGCGGGGTCGATCCCCTCCATTACCAATTCCTCTAGCGGCTAACTGTTGAGCTACAGTAGCTAATTACCTTTTACATCATTCAGCTGATTGTTGTTACGCTCAGCCATCTTATTTGTACTCTAGAAGGAAAGGACCTTTTTTATGAAACTATGTCTAACTCTATGTTAGAACAACAGAAAACTTATAATACAACATGAAAGCATCTTTTCAATCCATCTCATAAAAGAAATTTCCCTTCCTTTAGAGTGATTGCTTCACTTAGTTTTGATTGTTTACACAACCATTCAAGTGAATAAAATTCATAGTAAAAAAAAGTTCCCTTGGCTTTGCTCTACTTATGACACAATTCCATAAAAACTGACTCATTTTATTCCTTTATTCGCTTAGGAATTCTTAAGTGCTTAGTTTTCTAAAGGTTTCTTATGGCTTATTGCCATTTATTCTCAGAGGAAATAACAATCTAAAAGGTCCAACATTTCAAAACCTTAACAACACTAGACAACATAAATTTAAACTAAAATCGTCTTCCTAACATAGAGTTTCAAACATTAACATTATCCAGCCTGTCCCTAGACATCACATATTTCTCAGGTATGAACTCAGGATCATTCTCAATGTCATTTTCAAATCCTTTGAATTATGCTCAACATCTTCATCCATGTCCTCTTCATGATCAAGTTCGTTTTCTTCTTCTTCTTCAGAATTAGTCACTAAGTCCATATACACTTGAATCACTATATCTGGATCCTCAATCTCATAGCATGAACTATCTTTCGACTAACAACTTGGAGAACTTGAACCAGCTTCAATTTCACTCATGCAACATTCTCTTGATCATTTGGGACTGCTGTGGGTGGGGACTCCTTGTCTGAATTTGACTTCAAAAACTCTTGCTCCTTCTTCTCAATATATTATTCTAATTATAAGTACCTCCTGCTGTTGCACAAGTAATAAGGTGGGGTAGGGACTAGGAGGACTTCGCTAACGTGGACTAGTTGGTGTTGGTTGGTGTGATTCCGACTGGCGTGGCATGACTCTCGGGATCCTTTAAAAAAGGGACGATAATCCTTGTAGGATTATTTCCTGCTCCGATGCTTAAGTAAGATATTTGTTTCAGAATTAAAGTATAAAGTATCTTAATTTATGAAAGCTAGAGAGAGAAATGAGCAATTTCTAGAATGAGAAGTTCTCTAGTTTGTAATAGGTTTGTGTTTTTTCAAGAATGTAAGATCCTCTATTTGTCATCCACTGAGGCCTATTTATAGGCAAATGGTTAGAGGATTAGCCTCTCATTGAGTGACACGTGTCATTCAATGGATGACCTTTTCTTATATAAGGGCTCATGGGCCTCCATGATTTGGGCTTCAATAGCCTTAAGGGAAAGTGGTCATATTCTACCAAATTATGGTTTTTGGGACACTTGGTCTAGTAATAGGATGGCATTTGTCATCTTATGTGTCGAGCCCATAGCCTGGCACGTCGATTAATATGATTTCGACATTTGTCGTTCATTGGTTTAGGACACATGGTCCGTTAGGATTTTGACACATGGTCTATTCATCCTCTGACACGTAGCAGCCCATAGCTATGCCATATCATTTGCCCCATCAAGTGGGTTATTGGACTCTCATTCCATGGCCCAATTGATTTCAAGCCCATTCAGAGTTTGGGCTCTATCAAAGATCTTTTTTGGGGGAAAATTTTGAAATTTTAACCCCCACTTACCCTACTATTTGTTATAAATAGGGAGTGTGGGAGAATGATTGAAAATCATTTCAATTCATTCACAATTTCACTTCAGTAATTTTCTTGGGATAGTCTTGTAAATATCTAGAGAGAGAAGTAAAGGCGATTTCCGACGAAGGTGATTTCTGGCGACAGGCGATTTCCGGCGAACAGTAACTCCTAATTCCTTCAACATCCTTGTCTCGTTCTTCAGGTATTCTTACCTGAATCCTTTGTTCACTTCCGCCTGGTAGTAATAAGGGGGGGATAACTGGTAGAACAACCTATAATCGGTGACTTTTGTTCGTTACCGGATGACCAATACTCGGTGGCCCCGCATATTGTTTCTTCTCCAATTCTTCCTCTCCTTCCTGTGCAGGGGAAGATGGCCAAGACCAGGCAAACTACCAAGGTGCCTGATGAATCTGGCTCCTTGTGGGTTTCTCCTGATTCGTTGACTAATGCTAACGAACCCACCCCGAGTGAGAAACCTGCCTAGTAGAGCACATTTGCATTTCTGAGGGTAGTTCAGAAGAATTTAGAACTGAGCAGCCTCCTCCTAGTGTAGAAAAGAAACCTTCTTCCCCTCCATCTCCTGAAACAACTATTCTCTCTTCTATTTTCTAGACGACTTAAACCTTGAGAGATATGCTAGTTTCTTTTTCTTAGATTACGTGTCTGAACTGATCATTCCCCAAGAGGGACAGTCCATGGTAGATGCCCCATTAGGTTGTTTTGGAATCTACAAAGATGTCATTAACATGGGTGTATTCATTCCATTTGCTTCTACCTGTGTCATGCATAAGCTAAAGCCCACCTCCTCTGCCTTTGTCAACATCCATACATTGACTAAGGCTTCTGGCTGTAAAGAAGGCTGGTTTACCCTTTCCAATGTAAAGGGTTATAAGACAGTGTTGGATAAATTGAGTAAGGTTATGGAATGGAGAGGAAACTTTGTTTTTGTAAAAATTAGTGATGAAAGAATAGTTACTCAACTTAAGATGTGTAATCTCAGACCTAAGCATAGTGGTAGAGCTCCTTCCCTTCCTGCCATGATTGTAGAGGATAAAAAGGCCGTAAATTTGTTTAGAGTTAGGATAGTAAAGTATAAAGGAGTTGAACATCCCAGCTAACCAAGCTACTAGATGCCTTCCAAAGAGCACTTCTTGGATAGGAACTTCCTCGCTGCTTGTGGAATGGTATATGGTAGTGACGGCGGTAAGAGCACATTCTCCAAGTCACTGTCACTACTTCTTACTTTGTTTCAATACTTAGCCATTTTGTTTACATTTTGCAGCTGAAGCTATGGCGTCTCTCCCTCCTCACAAGAAAACTAAGGATTTTAAGAACTTTGTTAGATCTATTCTCAAAGCAAAAGCCAAGCCTCCTCAAGAAAAAAAGGCGAAGACTGAGGTATCTTCCTTTACCCTCCTTTACCGATCTAGTAGCAATCCGACCACCTTTAATGACTTGTATTTCGGTGACCCATAGTCACTCATAATAAGTAGGCCATCTTTTGTAACTTATTTTTATAATTTGTCCATATTTTCAATCTTCTCGTTTTTTGTTTTTTTTTTCCTTCTTCTTTTTTCTTTAACTACCCTCGTACATAGTAGGGTAGAGGAGTCTCTTTTTTGGCTTTTACGACGGCTATAACAAAGTGGTAGCAATACGGTCAGTTTTATGGCTGGACTGGTGCCATTTGTATGACCCCGTTGTCCAACTCGATAAGAAAAGGTCCTTCTGGCCGAGTTGGTTATTGGCCTTTGAAGCAGTCCGGTCAGGATGTGTCTTCCTAACCGGACGGTACGTCGGGTATTAGGATTGGGGAGGCATGCTGGCCACTTGTTGTTCTGGCCGGCTTGGTACCTTGTGGCCTGGTACCTTGTGGCCTACGTCGTTCTGGCTTGGTACCTTGTGGCCTGCCTCTTGGCCAGCTTGGTTTCGTTTTGACAACCTCGTCGTACAACACAGCCAGACCACCTCCATTTAGCCTGCCATCCTCTAGCCTGGTACCTTGTGGCCTTGTACCATGTGACATATCTCCTGGCCGGCTTGGTGTCGTTTTAACGGCCCCGTCGTACAAGTGGGCCAGACGACCTCTATCTAGCCTGCCATCTTCTTGTCTGGTACCTTGTTTCCTGGTACCATGTGACATATCTCCTGGCCCGCTTGGTGTCGTTTTAACGACCCTGTCGCACCAGTCGGCCAGACGGCCTCCATTTGGCCTGCCATCTTCTGGCCAGGTACCTTGTGGCCTGGTACCATGTGACATATCTCCAGGCCGGCTTGATGTCGTTTTAACGATGCCGTTGTGCAAGTCGGCCAGACGACCTCCATCTGGCCTGCCATCTTCTAGCCTGGTACCCTTTTCCCAATCATGTTGTCGTATGGGCAACTTGGTCAGGAGCAGTCTTCCTAACCGGCTTGGATGACGGGGGTGAAAGTGAGGGAGATGGTAGGTCAGACTATTTCTAACCGATTTGCAACCCGTTTGACGAACCCATCGTACATGTCGGTCAGGGAAAGTCCTTCTGACCGACTTGGTTTTTTGATACTTATTTATTTCCCTATGACCTTTGATTTTTGTTTGGTGAATGTGTATTAACTTGTGTTTTTGACTTCGTGTTTTTGTTGTAGGCTCAAAGAGAAGCTAGACCCTCTATTATGGGTCTGGAAATAAAAAAAAACAAAGACAAGGGGAAGGGGATCTCGGTATTTGGCAAGTCAGCCAAGAGAAGGGAGGATTTGTCCTCTCCTTCTACCCCTGCATCCTAGAGGATCATGCAAGAAGAATAAGGAGGTGAGAAGGTGGATGCTCACTCCAGCAAAAGTAAAGGGGCTTCTTCCTCCTTAATCAAGGCAACTCCTCCCCAATTCAGGAAGTAACATCTCTTCTCCAAGAGATCCTAAGGCATTGATTTTTCCCATTCGCATTTCAGATAATGCCTAATCCACTGGCAAGTTCCTTGCTGAGGAAGGTGATCTCCCATCCACTAGCAAAACATATGACTCCAACTATAGGAAGGTAGTTGTGAATAAGTGTTGAGATCCAGAGTTCAAATGAACTTTGAGGGGGATCATTGAGGGCCACATGGGTCCTATCTTTGACAACCTGATTGAGGTACATAACTTTCATAAGCTTTTTACTTAACCAATTTAACTTAGTTTTTCTTGACTTCAAATTTTGATCACTTTTTTGTCAAGCAAGGCCATCTTAAGACTAGAATATGTCCAGAAGTATATGACCAACGTCAGGGTGGAGAGCAAAAAAGGTGCTAGAATGCAGACTCTTGCTGATGCATACATCACTAACCAAACTGAAAGGGCCAAAGATCATAACTCTCATGCTGTGAGGCCGGACTTTGAATTAAGCTCTTGACAATGCTGAAGAGGAGAACGCCTCCCTGAACAGCAATAACAGTGATCTCATGCTTCTCCTTGCGGACTGCATGAAGAAAGAGTTGGATATCCATTCTACTAAAGAAGAAAGGAAGAAAGTCCAGGAGGAGGCGTCATCAGTTGCTGATAAGGTTGTTGATCTGGAGAGGCTGCTGGCGGAGACCCAGAATGATTTGGGGAAAGCTGAAAAAGAGAGAGAGAAGCCAACTCTCGAGTTGACAAGGTGGTTGTTGAGAAGTTTCTTGAAGGAGAAGCTTCCATGAAAGCTTGTATTGCTGATGCTTAGGAGATGGGACCCAACACTTCTGCTCCTTTCAGCTGGTTTGAAAGGATGTTGGACTATGTCAACTCAGTGAGGCTGGAACAACTTGCTGGTGAAGAGCTTCCTCCATAATATGATTCTGATGACATGGTTGAGGACACCACTGCTGAAGGGGATGAAGCCCCTACTGATGACAAGCAACCATAGCTCTCCCATCCCAGAAATAATTATTGTACTAAGTTTACTTAGTTTAGTTTAGTTTCATCAACAACTTCTAGATTTATGTTTGTACTATCTAACAATTCTTAGCTTAATGAAAGTCAATCAGTTTTGATACTTGATTGATTATCTCCATCTTTTCTTGGATTTTTGCGTAACACTTAGCTGATTCATAACACCAACACTTAGTTTTTTTCAATCTCACCAACACTTAGTTTTTCTTGGATATTTACTTAAATTGTTGCCCTGTTGCTCACTTGCAAAACTATTGCCATCAAGGCTATGTTTTTATATGTGGCCTGTTAGGGTACTTACTCTGCCCCAATCTCAGTTTTGGATGTGTGAGCTGGCCTGATGTCAACTGTTAAAGTCACTAAGTTTATAAAACTTAAAGTTGATTGATTCATTACTCAATAGGAGTGATGAATAAATCAATCATATTGATTGCCCTTAAACTTAGGGATTGAAACTGTTGCTTATAAGCTCTTGATGAAATAAGACTTAACTTAGAAAATATTATTCTATGACACTTAGCCAATTTTAATATATATATACTTATCTTTTAGTTAAGTATTGGGCCTTGCCCTGGTAAGTTACTTCACCCTTAGTTCATAACTCTTAGTTAAGTATGGGTGTTTGCCCTTATAATATTCAAGTTTTATGACACTTAGTCAAATTTTGAATTTTCTAAACTCTTAGTTAAGTATGGGGCTGTGCCCTAACCTATTGAATCAAAAGTCTCTTTTTTCTTTTGAAATCAGAGTCCATTATAAAAAATACATGATTAGTATGTAAAGACAAACATGGAAGGAAACCAGAAATTTCATTAATTGCGGCCCATAGCCAATTCAATACAATAAGAAATTTTGTTTCCAATTGATCAACATGGACCAAATAGGTGGGCTCAAAGCCTTACAGAGTGGTTTCTCAAACCAAATTAAAATATAGTATTTCTGTAAATTGTTGGCATTCCAACTTCTAGGCACTTCATATACATCTAAGGTTTGTAAATGATAAGTTCAATCCCTCAATACTTCTTCAAGTATTTCATATGGACCTTCCCGGTTAGGAGTAAGCTTGCCCTTCTCATCAGCTCTCCCAAATGACTTCATCTTTCTCAACACAAGATCACCTAACTTCATTAGTCTTTTATTCACCGTTTTGTTGTGTTCTCTAGCCATCTTTAGCTTGTACATTTGTTGTCTTAGAAGAGCATTGCCCCTTATCTCTGGTAGGGTTTCCAAGGTAGCTGTCATCAACTCTTAATTAGCATCTTCATCATATAACATAACTCTAAGAGTAGGTTCACATATTTCAATGGGAAGAACAGCTTCTGCCCCATATACCAGCATGAATCTAGTTTCCCCTGTGGAGTCCTTAGCTGTTGTCCGGATAGACTTGAGAACATTATATAATTCTTCCACCCATAGACCTTTTGCAGCTTTTAGTTTTTTCTTCATTCTTGTAATGATGATCTTGTTGAAGGCTTTCACTTTCCCATTGGCTTGTGGATAACCCACTGAAGCAAAGTGAACTGAGATGCCCTGGTCTTCCAGCCAAACGCTTAACTGAGAAGTCTCAAATTGAGGACCGTTGTCGAACACTATTGATTGAGGCACTCCAAACCTTTTTATTATATTCTTCCAAATATACCACTTAAAATCTCCATTATTGATATTCTTCATAGGTTTTGCCTCAACCCATTTGGTAAAGTAGTCTACAGCAACCAAAACATACTTCCTTTACCCTGATGCTTAGGGGTGAAACTAATTCGGTCTAAAACCAAAAACCGAACCGCACCAGAGCGAACAACTAATTTGGTTCGGTCTCGCATCTATTCTGGTGCGGTCTGGTGTAGGAAAATTCAGAAATTCGGTTTTCGGTTTGGAGAGATTTAGAGCTAAAAAATTTCGGTTTAAAACAGAACACCGAATATCTGAACTTTTAAGCCCAACAACAAGTGGCCCAAAAAAACCCTAACATTCTCACAATCACCCCACTCACCCACCTCTCTCTGTCTCTCCCCTATCTCTTTGACTCTTTGTCTCTCACTTTCAAATTCATAAGTTCATTTTATATTCATTGTTTGCCCCCATTTCATGATGGTTTTTAGCTCTAACAAGGCTCTTTTGAGCCTATTCTACTAACTTCGGTTGATTTTAGTGTTGTTGCTTTTCTTTGTCATTTATTGGAGGAATTGATGCTTTTGTATCGGTTTTCGCTTTATCCCGAGCACTTGGCAAGTTAGTGAGAGTCTTGACCATTTTGAGAAGTTAAAAGTTAGGACATAACTTAGAAGCCCCGGGAAAGCATAGAAGTCGAGTTTTAGAAGTTACGAGCGAAGCCAGAAGCCCGAAGGCTTCCTAATCAACATGCCCGGTCTAGGTGCTCTGTGCCCGGTTCGGGTGCATCATGCCTGGCCGGCCGAGCACAATGATTTCTACATGTTTTTGGCCCGTTTTCACCGAATTTCGATTTAGTACTTAATGTAATTTTCCCTAGGTTTTCATTTACGCATTCTATTATTCTAGAACCCTAGTTTTAGTTTAGTTTTCTCTCAAAAGAGGTGATTATTGTGGATCTTTTCAATCATTCAATTCAATATAAATTCAGGTTTTATTCAATCTTAATTCAATTCTCTTTAATTCATGTTTAATTTTAGTTTATGTTTTTAGTTTTAGTTTCTTTAATCTTTTATGCCCTAATTTCTTGTTTTACTTCTAGTTTTATAATTGTTGATTAATTCATTAATTATGATCATGTCTTTAGTTTTGTTTTCTACAATTGCTTTAGTTTTTATGATCATGAGTGAGTAGTTAGTTTTCTAGGGTTAGGGAAACCTTGAATAATTAATGGACTAATTAACTTAGATTGTTTCAATTCCACAATTAGTAGTCAATTTCTTATTATTGGCTTATTTGTTTACAATTGAATTGTGCGCAGATTTAGTTGTAATTTTGGTAATTGTAGAATTTGATGCCGAGAGGTAAGAATACCACAATTAGACCACTGAATAATAGGCGGAATTAGTCTAGGCATGAGCGAGAGCCGCTAGATGAGTTTTGAGGGAGTCTAAGTTCGAGAGAATTACTGAGCCCTAATTTGACATAATTGTGAGATTGAACGTTCTTTGTTGGTAAATCTATTAGTTGATTCTTGGTGACCCGAATAACCCTAGACCTTATATATTAGTTTTAATCACCATCATTTCCCTTAGTTAATTAGTTAGTCAACTTTTCTCAACCAAGGCCCTTTTCACAGTTAAAGCTTTTTAGAACTAATAGAGTTCAATTGCTTCCCTGAGGATTCGATCCCTACTTCCCTAGCTACATTAGTTAGAGTTGTTTGGTTTATTTTTTATAGGTGTGCGATAGCCTCATCACAAACTAAAAGAAAAACCCTAAAAATTTCACCTCTCACTTTCACTTTCGCTTCTCTGTCCCTCCTCTCACATACTTAGACGACTGAGTTTCGCCTTAAAATTTCACTTTCACGTACTCAGTGTCATAATCAGAGGTATGTTTTTCGACATTTTTGATGGGTACAACTTGAAAATAAGATAACATTCAACTAATTTTTGATGAGTATTTAGAATTCTCTTAACTTGCACTTTCTTTGTATGTTGCAATCTATGTTTATTATCATGTTGCCTTACATTGATAACCTGAAATTTTCAGAAAAACAATAGTGAACAACCACTTGCTACCAAAATTGTCATCCATTTTGTTGTAGAATACGTATTTTTGAATAATTGTTGTTCACATGAACAGTGTAGTTGCAATAGTTTTCTATTGTGAACGTAGTTGCCTTTCCTAAATATGAAAGCAATACAATTAGCTCAAATTATATACATGATGTATACTAGTTGATTAAATCTGAATATAGATTTATTAATTAAATGCAATACCTGGACATAGATTAATCTGCAAAATAATAAGAATGATGAGGAGAGGCACTAAATACGATTGGTTCGCCATATGAATGTTTAAGAACCAATTGTTGACCTTATTCAATAATAATGGGAATGGGTGATATAGTAAGAAATTATTCCATGGACAGCTTTTAGCAAAATTGATTTTGTGTTTTGTATTTGAATAATAACTTTATGGAAAGTGCGTGGTGATTTCCCATAGCAACATTACATAGGTGACTAAGTTAAATTTAACTTTTTGGTATTTCTTGATTTTCATTTTCCTAAGGCCTTCTCTTGTCGGAATTTAATAGTAGGAGTGATTAATGTTTTTGTTTGGCACATTGTATCCGATCTGTAGTCTGCTTGACATAATTTCAGACTTAGATACGTAGTATTTTGCAGTTGATTGTGTTTGGAATAATTTATTTGATTGGCTGTCTATTATGGTCTTGTTAATTATTCTCTTTTTTGTGTGTGAATTAGATGTCATCCAATGTTGGCAATCTTGAAAAAGGAAACGGCACACCATCATAAGAAATAGAGGATGAGGAGAAGTGGGAAGTTGTCTCTACATCTGGCTCTAAAGGCAAGACAAAGAGGAAGAGGATGAAGGATCGTTCAGAGGTGTTGGAGCACTACATAAAAAAGGAAACAACCCTTGGATTGCAAGCTATCTGTAAATATTGCAATACGGAGTACAAATGCAATCCAAAGAAGAATGGCACAAGTGTTTTGTGAGGTCACCTTAATAGATGTCGTAACTATCCTTATAATACTCCTAAAGATTCTAAGCAAAGTCTTCTTTCTTTTAAGGGTGCTAAGTTAGGTGATGGTACAAGTGGTTTAAGTTATCAAAAATATGACCCTGCTAGTATTAGAAAAGCATTGTCTTATATGGTTATTGTTGATGAATTACCTTTTAAGTTTGTTGAGGGAGTGGGGTTTAGACATATCTGTAATGTTATTGAGCCAAGATTTCATGTTCCTTCAATAATTACAGTAGCTAAAGATTGTTACCAAACTTATTTGACTGAAAAAAGGAGGCTGAAAAATGTGTTAAACAATTGTAATTCAAGGGTTTCTTTGACTACTGATTCATGGACCTCAATACAAAAAAGTAATTATATGTGCCTCACTGTTCATTATATTGATAATAATTGCAAATTACAAAAAAGAATTCTTATTTTTGTCCTATCTCAAGTCAAAAAGGTGAGGAAGTTGGAAAAGAAGTGGAGAAGTGTTTGCTTGATTGGGAACTTGCAAAAGTATTTTGTATAACTGTTGACAATGCTAGTTCAAATGACACAGCAATAGGTTACTTGAGAAGGAAAATTAATCATTGGAAATCTAAGGTACTTAAGGGGAGGTTTCTTCATATGCGTTGTGTTGCACATAAAATTAATTTGGTTGTTTCTTATGGTCTAAAAACAGTTAATGAGTCAGTTAGTCATGTTAGGCATGCTGTTAGATTTATCAAACAACCTCCTGCTAGGTTGTTAAAGTTTAAAAAATGTGTTTCAGAGGAAAAAATCACCACAAAGAAGTTGTTATGTCTTGATGTGCCTACTAGGTGGAACTCCACCTATTTAATGTTGAGTGCTGCCATTGATCTTGAGGGTGCTTTTGAGAAGTATAGTGAGGAAGATCCTCATTCTGGGATTGTGTTGAGTGAAAGGGAAGGAAATAGTAGGCCTGATTGTGATGATTGGAGTAATGTTAAAAGATTTTCTAAATGCTTACAAGCATTCTATGATCTTACCTTGCGTGTATCTACCTCTTTATATGTCACTTCCAACTTATTCTTTCATGAGTTAGTGAATGTTGCTTTAATGTTGAATGAGTTGGAATTAAATGAGGATTATGAGATGTGTGTTATGGCTTCTGAAATGAAGGAGAAGTATGAAAAATATTGGGGTGATCCAGATAAAATGAACATGCTAATTTTTACTGCTGTTGTGCTTGATCCTCGTTATAATCTTGATTATGTTAAGTGGATGATGACTAAAATTTATTATTCCAAAGTTGCAGATGGATTGATTCATAATTTGAAAGAGGCTTTGAATGCTATGTATGAGGAATATCGTGGTTTTTCATCAAATAGTGTTTTGAAGGAGGATGTGTCAATAAGTAGGGATCCTCAACATTTTTCACCTAAACACAAAAAAATTGAAGTATTGAAGAGTAAGTATATGAAACAAAAGTTTGGCAAAGAGGGAGATGCTAAAATTGAGTTAGACAAGTATTTAGAGGAGGATACAAAGGATGATGATTTGGAGTTTGATATTTTGGGTTGGTGGAAGGTCAATAGTGCTAGATTTCCAATAATAGGAACTATGGCTCGTGATGTACTTGCTGTCCCTATTTCAACAGTAGCCTCTGAGAGTGCATTCAGCACTGGTGGCAGATTTCTTGATGTGTTTCGGAGCTCATTATCTCCAATGTTTGTAGAAGGAATTGTTTGCGCTCAAAATTGGTTGGGTGCTTCTCCTTTCCCATGTGTTGAAGAATGTTTACAGGAAGTCGAGCAACTTGAAGAAGGTAATATTATAAATATAAAAGCAACAATCATAAGCTATTCATTTTCATACATAATCTTATTCATACAAATATAATTATTTAACTTGTTTGTATTCAATATTTGTTTGCTAGACTTGGAGAATATGGCACTTGGTGATCATATCGATCAAGTAGTTGTGGATTGATGAAACAAGGGAATTACTATCGTTGTTGATGCTCTTCTTTTCTGTTGCTGCTCTCTATTGCTGCTGTCATACCCCTTGCTACGCATGTACTAGTGTTCTTATTGTTTTGTACTTCTATTGTTGCTCTACTAGTAGTCTATTTACCGTATTATCGATGTATCATTGTGGATGTATCATTGAACTGTTATATTTGTGTGGTGGTTTCATTAAAACTTCAGTAATTGTGGTTATATAATTTGATATTAAAGAATGTAAACTTTAAACTTTGAAGTTTCCCAACTTGTTAACTTGATATGTAATTATGTTAGGCATATTGTTTAATAGGTATTAGATAGTAGCTATATGCATAGCAAAATTACAGCAGGATGTGAGGGAAGAAAAGCAGAAAAAATTGTCCTAAAAATTATAGTTTGGTTTGGATTCAAAAGCGGAAAATCGAAATTTTATGGTCTGGTTTGGTTTGGACTATAATATACTTTGGATTGGATTGGACTGAAAAATCAAATACCGCAATATAATGGTTTGGATTTGGAGTTGGTTAAAGTCCAAACCCTACACCGAACTTTCACCCCTACTGATGCTTGTGGATATGGACCAAGGATATCCATTACCCACTTAGCAAAAGGTACAGGGCTCAACATCGGGTTTAAATTATTGGCTGGTCTTTGTGGCAAGTTACCAAATAGCTGACATTTTTTACACTTTCTCACATAGGTGATGGCATCATGTCTCAAACTAGGCCAGTAATACCCAGTCCTCAGTGCCTTTTCGACTAATGCTCTCCCTCCTATGTGAGAACCACAGAAACCTACATGGATTTCTTCCAACACCTCCTTTCCCTTCTCTTGAATGATACATTTGAGAAATGGATGAGTGAATGACTTCTTATATAGCTGCCCTTGCCAATGAACAAACCATGCATCTCTGGCCTTAACATAGTTTGCTTGCTGTGGATTGCATGGCACGGTTCCATTGGTTGTATAGTCAATGATCTCATCCATCCAAGAGCTTCCGCGACCGATGAAATCAACGTCCTCCATTTCTTCTATGGTTCTTTTCTCTTTTATCTCCCAAAACACTTTTCGAGGATTCTCTCCAACTGCAGAGCTAGCTAGCTTTGAAAGAGCATATGCCTGGTTGTTCTCAGATCTCGGTATTTGCATAATTTCAAACTTGTCTAAACTTTTCACTTCCTCTTGTAGAATATTCAGGTAATTGGCCATGTTGGCATCTTTGGCTTCATGATCTCCCAAGTTTTGATTCACAATAAGCTGAGACACTGCCTCTATCTTCTTTGCCCCAGCGGCTTTACATAGTTTGGCCCCAACAATCAAAGCTTCATACCCAGCCTCGTTATCTGATGTCCGAAACTTAAACCTCATGGCATACTCATAGATGTCACCATTAGGTGATCTACAAATAATACTTGCCCCACATCCGTTCGGAGTGGATGAGCTATCAACATACAAGGTCCACTGATCAATACATGGTTATTCTATAGGAGGTCTAATCATTTCAACAATAAAATCAGCAAAAGCTTGGCCCCTTATAGCCTTTCCTAGTTCAAAAGAAATGTCAAATGAGTCCATCTCTAGAGCCCACTTGAGCATCCTTCCAGATGTTTCCTTCGACAGAGATTTCTTGAGTGGTTGATCACTAAATACAACAATATTGTGAGAAAGAAAATAGGGTCTCAACATCCGGCTAGCCATGAACAACGCTAGCCCGAATTTCTCAATTAGAGCGTATCTTATCTCAGCATTTTGGAGCACGTGACTCACAAAATATACTGGATGTTGGACCCCATCCCTCTTAGCTAGCAGGACTGCTGAGAGTGCCTACTCTAAAACTGCTAGATAAATAAACAAAGTTTCGTTTTCAATGGGGCTGATTAATCTTGAGAGAGTATGTAGATGTTCCTTCAAACGAATGAAGGCTGACTCGGCTTCTTCTTTTCACTCAAACTCTGGACCACCCTTAATTTCCATTGCCTTCTTCTTAATCATATCAAAGAAATAATGGCATTTATCTCCTGCTCTTGATAAGAATCTAACAAGAGCACTAGACACCCATTCAGCTTCTGAACCTCTTTCACATTTCGGGGAGATGTCATATCCAGAACAGCTTAGGCTTTATCTGGATTAACTTCAATCCCACTTTCATCCACAAGAAATCCCAAGATTTTTCCAGAGGTTACTCCAAAGACACATTTCTTTGGATTCAACTTCATCTTATAGCTTCTTACTGTTTTAAAAGTTTCTCTTAGATCTACCACATGGTCCTTCATCTCCTTACTTTTAATAATCATATCATCAATGTAAGCCTTAGTATTCTTTCCCAAATGGTTTTCGAAAACATCATTTACCAAACGTTGGAAGCTAGCTGGAACATTCTACAGACCAAATGGCATTTTGGTGTAACAATATAAACCTTTTTCAGTTACAAAAGCTGTCTTCTCTTGATCTTCCTCCCATAGAAGAATTTGAAGAAATCCTGAATAAGCATCCATAAAACTCAACAAGGCATGCCCGGCCGTAGAATCAACCAATCGATCAATTTTTGGCAAGGGAAAGCTACCCTTAGGACAAGCCTTGTTGATATCCCTATAATCAACACAACATCCCCATTATACCATTGAGCTTTGGAACAAGAACTACAATAGCCACCCAATCAGGAAATTGGCATGGTCTAATAAATCATGCATCCAGGAGCTTATTCACTTCTTCTTTTGCTGCTTTGTTGCAAAGTTCTCCCAAATTTCTCTTCTTCTGGCGAATTGGCTTTGCATCAGGTTTAACATTCAGCTTGTGGACGACAATACTTGGATCAATGCCCGGCATATCTTCAACCTCAAATGGAGAAACATCCTTGTATTCTCTTAACAGCTTCCTCATCTCTGCCCCAACATGGTCGTCTGGTGCCTGGCTTACCTTGACCGTTCATTCAAGCTGTGGATGGCCATCAATTCATCTTTGGCCACCCCCTAAACATTCCTCTTCATGCTAGGTTCTCCACCTCCTCAACCCAAGTAGTATTTTTGAGAGTGGTTATGTAGCATTCCTTGGCCATTTGTTGGTCACCATGGTGAGTTCCAACTTCCCCATTGTTACACTCATACATCATGAGCATGAGATGCATAACAATGACTGCCCTGGAAGTATTCAAGGTTGGTCGTCCCAAAATTACATTATAAGTTGATAGTTCTTTAACTACCAGGAAATTGACGACCATGTTCCTAGCACAATCCTTATCCCCTATCCTTATTGGTAAAGAGACGGTACCTAAAGGGTTTATTATGCCTCCCCCAAAACAAATGATGGGATGGTTGATAGGTTCCAAGGTGGATGAGTCATACTTCAATTTTTTCAAACAAGTATAGCTGATAATGTCAGATGAACTTCCAGTGTCAATGAGTATTCTCTTAACTCTCATATTTGCCACTTTCAATTTCACTACCAAGGGATCATCGTGTGGAGTACAAACATTGCCCTCATCCTTTTCACTAATCATGACTTCTGGGAACTTGACCTTGGCATCATGTCCCACCTCTGGTGACCCTTCTCAAGATAGACTCTGTAAGTACTCTTTACTCCCTCGAATGGTTTGTCCGCCAGCTGAAAACCCACCACAAATGACGTACACCATATTTTGCTCTGTATCATAATCATCTTTGGGATCATTAGTCTTAGAGTCTAACTTCTGTTTGGAGCCTTTCTCTTGAGACTTGATTAAGTGTTGTGAAAATTTTCCCTAGGTAGCGAGGGACTCAAGAGTTCTTTTTAGATTCAAGCAATCATTAGTATGATGCCCTGTATTTTTGTGAAAGTGGCAATACTTGATTGAGTCTCTATCTTCCTTTGAACTTCTTAGTGGTGGTGGATCATCAATCTCAACCTTGTTACAAATTTCTTTAAAAACTGAGTAGAGGTCTTTGGTGAACTCTACCTTAGGGCCATCATTTGACTTTCTTTTCTTATTTTGGAAATGTCCTCCCATGCTTGATGATCCATTTTCCCAGGTGGCATGTTTCTTTTGATCTTTGTTTTTGCTGTGTTGATCACGCTTTCTGTCATCCTTCTTTTCTTTCCTAGTTGAAGAACAAAGCTCTTGGGCATGAATGAAACATTCATCCTCTTCTAGGATTCCCTTCAATGTGTTACAGTTTCTTCTTACAACATCAAATTTAAAAGTTCCATCATGGAGACCTCTAAAGAAGTTATCAAATGCCACCCCTTCAGATAGATTCGAGATTTAAAAAGACTCCAGATTAAACATTAGTACATATCTTCTTAAAGGCTCCTTCTCTCCTTGAACAATCTTGGCCAGATACATGCTGGTCTTCTTCTCTCTTTTGTTTTCCATGAAATGGTGTACAAAGATGGTACTCAACTCATAAAAGCTATGAATTGATTCGTCTGGAAAACTATTGAACCACTTTTGAGCAATTCCCTTCAAAGTATTTTTTTTTTTTGGTAAAAGGTTAGCATTTTATTAATTACCAAAAAAAAAAAACAGCCTAAGGTCCCTTTTCCAACTAGTACTTCCTAGAAGGAAAACAGGACCAAAAAAAAACCATCTATACAGCCAAACAAGGAAGAAAGATATACATCAGCCTATATCCTTTGAGCAGCTCTACTATACACCACCTCCCACCATCTCACATCAGCTCTACTCCAATTTGACTTATCAACATTCTGGCATCTCCAACACACTTCCCATTGGACAGTCTTAGCAACATTTTCCACAGTCTCAAGGGTATGCTTCCAAAACAAACAGTTTCTTGCTTTCCAGATATTGTAAATCAGGCAAGCAAACACACAATATCCCACTTTCCTTCTACTATCAGTCCCCAGTTCAGTACGCCACCTCTGCCAAACCAGTTCAATAGTAATATCAGAAGTTTTGCTCAGCTGCAACCACTGACAAATTATAGCAAACACATTTGCAGTGTATGAGCAAGTAAAGAACAAATGCTCAAAAGTTTCCTCACTTTTAGCACAAAGCTCACAAATGGCCTTGTCACAGATCCTCATCCTATGAAGTCTGTACTTTGTTTTCATCCTGTTCAACATTACTAGCCAAGCAATGAAAGATTTTTTGGGGATGTTATAGCTCCCCCAAACCCATTTGTGCCAGCTGACCTCCTCACTGTGATTCATTAACCATTTGTAACCCTTTGCAACAGTGTAATGTTCATCACTGTCACACCAGTTGTTGTTGCTGAAACCTGTCCCTAGCCTTTCACTTATCATGGAAATGTTTTTGCATCCTCACCCTACATTTCTAGGTGGCCTGTGATCCCACCATTCTCCCTCCTTTATGTAAACAACATGCACCCATTTGACCCATAGAGCATTTTTTTCTGAGCTATTTGCCACACAAGTTTTCCCAAAGCAGCAGCATTCCATTTTTCAGCATCTTTGATTCCCAAACCTCCATATCTCTTTGTTTTACAAACCTGTTCCCAAGCACAAGGAATCATCTTCTTTGCATTATATGATCCCTCCCATAAGAAAGCTCTACAAATTATCATAATTTTCTACATCACAGTCTTTGGCATCAAGAAAACCTGACACCAATAAGCTTGTATGCCCATGAGAACTGCATTCACCAGCACACTTCTAGCAGCAAAAGAAAGATTTCTGGTGCCCCACACCCTAATTTTAGCAATAATGCTATCAATTATCCTGTCACAATCACTGACAGAGATTTTCTTAGAATTTAGAGGAATTCCAAGATATCTAAAAGGAAAGGCTCCTTTGACATAGCCTGTCAATCTCAGCATTTCCTTTTGAACTGCAGAATCAACATTACCAAAGTACATTGCAGATTTCTCCGCATTTTCAGATAACCCTGAGCTAGAAAAGAAAATATTTAGAGCATCCTACACCAACTTAATAGACTTACAATCAACATGACAGAACAGCATTAAGTCATCAGCAAATATTTAGTGGTTAATCTTCAATTTAGAGCATCTATAATGGAACTTAAAATCCTCATTCTCCCCCACTTCCTTCATCAGTCTAGATAAATATTCCATTGATAGCACAAACAAGAGGGGGGAGAGGGGATCTCCCTGCCTGATTCCCCTTTTCCCTTTGAAGAATCCATGCACCCCACCATTAATAGTAATAGAGTATGCAGGAGTGGAAATACACACCATTATCTAATCAACAAATTGTTGGGGAAAATAAAGAGCCTGGAGCATTTCTCTAATGAAATCCCATGAAATTGAATCATATGATTTCCTCAAGTCTATCTTCACAATGCATCTGCTAGGCCTTTGCTTGTTATGATAATGGTTAACTAATTCCTGGCAGAGTAGAATGTTTTGAAATATTGTTCTGCCAGGGACAAAATCTGCCTGAGCCTCATCAATGATAACAGGCAGCACACCATTTAGCCTCTTGCACAACAGTTTAGAAAAGATCTTGTAGAGGACATTGCAACATGCAATAGGCCTAAATTGAGTCACACTAGTAGGGTAGTCCACCTTAGGCACAAGAGTAAGTACAGTAGAATTAATCTGTTTAAGCAACCTACCAGTTGTAAAGAAATCCAACACAGCAGAGCATATATCTTCTTCCATAATATTCCAGGAAGCCTTAAAAATTTACTGGAATACTCATCAGGCCAAGGAGCCTTATTTTCGTCAATGCTAAACAATGCCTCCTTAATCTCAGCACAGGTGAAGTCCCTGCACAGCTCAACTTGCTGCTCAGCAGAAACCACAACACCCTTCCTCACAATCTGCGCGCTCTTGAACATTATCTCTCTATTGTAGAGTAGTGCCTAGCAAATTAGTGTAGAAATCAATGAAAGCCTGCACCATCCCATCTTGATCGATAGCCAACCTTCCCTCTCTATTCTTGATAGCATATACCCTATTGTGCAATCTTCTCTTCCTGAGAGAAGCATGGAACAAAGAAGAATTGACATCCCCATCTTTAAGCCAAGTAAGCTTAGACTTCTGCTGAAGAAAGCTAAGCCCAGCAGTATGAGTTGCTCTATACTCCTCTCTAGCCATAATTTCATCATTAATAAGAGCAGCATCAAGAGGATTAGTCTGCAGCCTGTCCAGACAGACTTGAAGCTTAGCAAGAGCTTGATCATCAGCATTTTCAATATCAGCAAATCCTTCTTTATTCAAACCTTCTAGTTTAGACTTTAGCATCTTTAGTTTCTCCACTACAGTGTACATTTTAGTACCCTGAGTTCTTAATTACCAGCCATCAGCAACAGTAGACTGAAAGGAAGGGGCTGCAACCCACATATTAAAGAATTTGAAAGGCCTCTTCCCAGACTTAATCCTCACAAACAGAGAAAGGATGTGAGGGCAGTGATCTAATAAACCTTCATGCAAGATATTTGTCACAGAATCAAGGAAACATCTCTTGACAGGCCTCATTAGAGATGATCCTATCTATCTTAGAACACACCTTATTAGTAGCATCCTGTTTGTTTATCCATGAGAAGAAACAGCCAGTCATGGCATGGTCAGACAATTCAGCTTGCACCAAACATTCCCTAAAAGGAGACACCTCAGCCCGAGTAACAGGTTTTCCTATTCTTTTATTAATCTTCAAAACATTATTAAAGTCTCCTCCTACATACCAAGGACCAGCATAAGCTGCTTAAACCTTACCAAAGCCTCCCATAGGTTCCTCCTACTATCCCTACTATTCTATGCATATACCATAGTAAAAAAAAAAAAAAGCACTTCCTTGTAGCCTTATGCCTAGCATCTAAATGAATGGCACTGATCACCACAACCAACAATGTTAACATCAAAGAAACATGGTCTCCAAATCACCCAAATTCAACCAGAGCTGTCATAGGCATAGTTAGTAAGCTCCAACCATCTCCCAAGTTTAGTGAGACCTTATCAAAGTTCCTAGGTCTCACCCTAGTTTCTAGGAGGCCAAATAATCTAATAAGGTAATGATCCAAAAACAACCTAATATCCTTTTGCTTATTTGGACTATTCAACCCCCTAACATTCGAAAACCATGGGTTATCCATTAGGGATACCAGGAGGTTCCCCAACATCACCACACAACCCATCACCACTCACTTCCTGTTGCATTCCTGCCCTCACACCCATACTGCCAGCAGACCTCACATGTTCAGTCACCAGCATCTGAGTCTGCACAATCTGTTGTGGACTGGTAACAGGACTAGGCTGCAAATCAGTCCTGCTAGCCTCACCCTGCTCCTTTTGCTCCTACACACCTTGTTTCCTCACCCACATCTTCTTCACCTTAGGCAAACCCACCTTAGGATGGCACTGATCAGCCTGATGCCCTCATCCCTTACATTTAGTGAAAGAGGCAGGGGTCCATTCATATACCACGTGCTGAGTGACCACTTCTCCCTTCTCATTTTGGAAAGAAATCTGATGCAGCAGCTCTTTATTCATCTCCAATTCCACTAGTATTCTTGCATACTCAATCATATCCTTATTGGTAGTTGCTTTATCAGTTCTCAAAGGTTTGCCTATAATGCTAACAATTTTCATCAAGGCACACCTACCTCAGTATCTAAGGTCAAGCTGAGGTAACCTAATCCACACAGGAACAGCTCCAATAAGCTCTGGTTTAAGCTCTAACACAGCTACCCATTTCCTCATAACAACAGGTTTCTTATCAAACATAACAGGTCCATTATCAAGGGTCGTATTCCTACTCTCACAGTCAACAAACATCACTAGAAAAAAAACCATTAGGCTTTAAAACAACCTTAAATAACCCAAATTTCCCCCACACCCTTCTAGAAAATGCATTTATCACAGTATAAGGTGGCTTATCTCCCATGATAAAACATACAGCATCCCAATACTCAATTTCAGACTGCACATCATCAAGTGACAAAACAATGGGTTTAGAGGACTTACCTTCCTTAGACTCAAGATTCCAACCTTCTTCTACCACATTTGGAAACAGGGCAGTCCTTCTCTGACCAGCACCCCTTCCATCCTCCCTTGCAATAGCATTCTCCTGAACATTTCCTTGCAATCCCACATTGTCCACCATGGTAGCCATAACACCTTCGCTCCAAGAATCCCTATTATTTCCAATAACCCCCATTCTTGAACCTTCCAACTGGGTATGTTGTCCATGGCCTTCATTCACGTCAACACCACGCACCAACTGATGATTTGGAGTGTTAAACACACCCCCAAAACAAACCATTGCTTCAGCAGGATTACCATTAACCCCAAAACTCCTTCCCCTGTTTCTTTGATTTATTGTAATCCAGTTATTCACCAAGGAATCACCAATTACACCAACATTTTGATTCATTTGCCTCATATTAGACAGAATCATCAGACCATGTGTGATTTGATTCACCCACGCTTGCAATTTCATCCTCCAATTCATCATTACTATGTTCTTGAATTTCAGTTTTCTAGGTATTAGTTTCCTTCGAATTTACTTTGGAATTTTGCTTCTTTCCTGAAGAATTAGGCTTTTTCGCGCGTTTTTGACCTTTTGCCATGATCAACTAGCAAAATTCGCCAGAAAAAACAGTCGTAATTTCACCGACAATCATCAAGTTTGACAGTTATGGTGAGAGAACTCTAGAGAGAGAAAATCTAGAGAGAGAAAAAAAATATCGGCACCATATTGCATCATCTGGACCTTGAAAATACATCAAATTTTTGTAAGTAGCCAAATGTTCTTCTAGGTCAGTGGTTCCATCAAATGGCTCAATTTGTGGCATTTATTTTGAACTTGGTAGGACGTGGTGCCATCATGATTGACATGGAAAACGAAGTCTTCCATTCCACGGCCATATTGTTCAGTGTTTCTCCAATAACCCCCATAGGGTCATGGATAGCCTTTGTTGATCCCTTGTAGAGATCATTAGGCTTCACCATGGTGTTCCAATACTTAATCATTTGTTCCTTCTTAGCCTAATCAACCTTATCAGCTTTCTTTTCTCAATAAATTTTCTTAAATTCTCTCGTTCTTCTGAGTCTGGGCGCGATGTGAATCAGACATTTCCTTGGTCGAAGAGCCCTCAGATGAGCCTGATCGGCTTCCTTCCTTTCAGGCCTTCTTAGCGTTCAGTTACTCTCTAGCATCGTTACTTGATGCCTTCTTGGCTTCAAGATATTCTCTTACATCTCTAGTACTTGATCCCTTCTTCTGCTCAAGGTAATCTCGCGTGAGCATCACTTGCAATGGCTTCCTTGAACTCAATGAGTTCCTTAGCATCAGATTATGTCTTGCTTGCTTCAACTTCCTTCCTTGCCTGCTCCCGTTTTGGCTTGTACTTAGGAGTGGCAGGTTACTTCTTCACAGCTCCCCAATTAGCTTTCAAGGGAGTTCTTTCTTTCTTTAGCTTCTCAACTTTCTCATGGAAAGCTCATCTTTCTTGGCCTTGGCCTTCTTCAATCATCACACCTTTCATCTTTGAGGATGAAGGGTGTTGGGGCTCAACCTTCTCTTGAGATCTCTTGATGGAATACTCCCATAGAGTTTCCACCAGGCTCTCTCGGAACCCAGCCAAGATACTCTTGAGCTGACTCATGGTCACAGTTTGATTTTCAAAATCAGTTTGTACATGTTCTCTCCTCAGAGAGCCAGTACCTTCCCCAATCTAGTAGTTGCAAGCACGGTTGAAGTATCTCGTTTCATCCTCCGTACAAATCATTCCACTTCCAGTCATTCTTAGGAGCCCTCCCCGCAGACTGCGCCAAATGTTGTTGCACAAGCAATAAGGTGCGGTAAGGACTAGGAGGACTTCTCTGACGTGGAGTGGTTAGTATTGGTTGGTGTGATTCCGGCTGACGTGGTACGATTCCCGAGATCCTGCAAAAAGGGACAATAATCCTTGTAGGATTATACCCCCCTCCGATGCTCAAGTAATATATTTGTTTGAGAATTAAAGTATAACGTAGCTTAATTGATTAAAACTAGAGAGAGAAATGGCAATTTTCTAGAGTGAGAAGTTCTCTAGTTTGTAATAGGTTTGTATTTTTTCAAGAATATAAGATACTATATTTTTCATCCATTGAGGACTATTTATAGGCAAATGGTTAGAGGATTAGCCTCTCATTGAATGACATGTGTCATTTAATAGATGGCCTTTTCTTATATAAGGGCTCATGGACCTCCATGATTTGGGCTTCAATAGCCTTAAGGAAAACTATTCTTATTCTACCCAATCAGGGTTTCTGGGACACGTGGTCCAGTAATAGGATGACATTTGTCATCCTATGTGTCGAGCCCATAGCCTGACACGTCGATTAATATGATTTCGACAATTTTCGTTAATTGGTTTAGGACACTTGGTCCTTAGGATTTCGATACATAGTCTATTCATCCTCTGACATGTGGCAACCCGTAGCTATGCCACATCACCTCCAATCACAACCCCATTAGCCATTTCGATCCATATACTTATCATAATTTTGTAGTCCTCCAACGAAATGAAAGTCATCGAACTTCGCCTTTGTCTCCCAGTAAGGTGGACGATTAGACAAACAACTCACAATCAAAGAAGACAAACAATCAGGTTGATCCGACTCCTTTTGTTTCAGCACCACACTCATGTACGAACAATAGAAACGGATCATCCACACATTCTGAGGTGGAATTTCATAATCTTTTTTCTCCAAAGTTCCCATTTGAGTCTCCTTACAAGGCATATTATCCAACATCCTGCAACGACACTTAAAACCAATGGGGCATCCTTCCCACACAACAAAACTAAGCTATATAGTTCTACAACAAAAGGTTAGGTGGCTAACAAACCATTTCTTCTACACACAACAAAACTAAGCTATATAGTTCTACAACAAAAGGTTAGGTGGCTAACAAACCATTTCTTCTACACATAACTATCCACATAAGCAACATTTTCCAACATTCACGTAAATGCATGAAGAAAATAAAGTCCATCTTACATGCCCAAAATTCCTACCAAATCTCACATCACGTTATGAAAGCAATAACACATAGTAACATACCAGAACTCCTTGCATACCTACACATATAAGTAATTTAAAACTTCTTATTATCCAAAACTTTCGATTTATGGAAATTACTATTTGTAGAAAAATTTTCATTTTCAGTAACCCTCTAAAATAAGAAATTCCTCTATCCCAAAATAAAACTTAGGATACCCCCAAGATAAACATTTATTTTATTTCGAAAACTAAGCTCTGGAACCACTTTTTAACACCATGGAATTCCTAACTTTCTCCTTTCAGTTTCCAAACATATAATATAAATAAAATAGAAAATACTAATAAATATACTTCCTACTTAACTAGGAGAAACCAAAGTATTATCACCACCCTGATAACGGCTAAGGCTTTTAACAAAGTACTACAGTGGAAGTCTTTAATTTTAAAACCAAAATAAACTCAAAGAATTCTCAAACGAAAACCAAAACAAAAATAAATCTTTATTAAAATTAAGAACCACATGAACGGCCCTTCAAAACCAAATAAAATTTTAACTTCGAAAACCCAAAAGTTAACAGTGACGATAAATAAACAGCAAGTCCACACAAGCTAAGAAAACTACAATGCAAGCGCTCAACATTCAATCCCGCATGATTGATTCTGCCCAACTGTACCGGTAGCTTTCTCTTTCTTCTAGAGAACTACTCGCCATCGAAATGGGTTGTCGTAAGGCCAAGTCAAAGATAATGCCATGCACAAAAACACACACAATCAGTAAAGCTGAGTACATAAATACTAGAGACTATGCACAACATGATTGACAACAAAATAAAAGAGAAGATTAAACAACACATACTTCTTGTCATTGCCATCACTACATTCCTGTGCATAGATTCAACTTATTAAAAATTATTTATTATATTTAGATCTTTAGATTCCGTATCGAACGGATTTCCTTTCCTTAACAATTTCCCTACTAGGCACCAAATTGGGAGCAACTCCAAGAAGGTATTACCTATGTCACATATAGTAACAGAATTCCAGAGCATTTAAAATATAAAAGAGTACAACGTCTTGCACCCCGATGAGAAGTTACAATAAACACCCATAACTCCCCCCATTGTTCATATTCAATGTATATGCGATCCAAGAGTTTTGTTGCGAATCCTCTTTCACTTTACGTGATTAACAAACTTAACAGATGTACAAGCATGCACAGTAACAAGCAACAACATATTAATTATCTTGATTTTTAATGTGATTCTAAAATAATTTCTATCAGTCTTTTACTTAACTAAACCTTCCTTTACCACACATTTACTGTGAGTGGCTAACTATTTGCTCATTTGCTCCTTTTAAAACATGTGAATAAATATTCACTAACTTCCTTTCTAGTTGATTAACTAATAAATCAACTAAACTGCTTTTCCGTTCTTCTTTATTGACTACTAGTCAAACTTCAAAAATAATTTTATTCCAATTCGTCATGATGTAATAACAATACTATAATTGCAGAGTGTCAACTTGATATATATATAACATACTTTTCATACAATCATGCTAACATAACCTCTCATGCAAGTCATTCTCCAATCAACCAAGCATAAACTTTTAAATGTCTATAACACATAGCATGTAAAAATCAATAAATCTAGCATGAANACACACAACAAAACTAAGCTATATAGTTCTACAACAAAAGGTTAGGTGGCTAACAAACCATTTCTTCTACACATAACTATCCACATAAGCAACATTTTCCAACATTCACGTAAATGCATGAAGAAAATAAAGTCCATCTTACATGCCCAAAATTCCTACCAAATCTCACATCACGTTATGAAAGCAATAACACATAGTAACATACCAGAACTCCTTGCATACCTACACATATAAGTAATTTAAAACTTCTTATTATCCAAAACTTTCGATTTATGGAAATTACTATTTGTAGAAAAATTTTCATTTTCAGTAACCCTCTAAAATAAGAAATTCCTCTATCCCAAAATAAAACTTAGGATACCCCCAAGATAAACATTTATTTTATTTCGAAAACTAAGCTCTGGAACCACTTTTTAACACCATGGAATTCCTAACTTTCTCCTTTCAGTTTCCAAACATATAATATAAATAAAATAGAAAATACTAATAAATATACTTCCTACTTAACTAGGAGAAACCAAAGTATTATCACCACCCTGATAACGGCTAAGGCTTTTAACAAAGTACTACAGTGGAAGTCTTTAATTTTAAAACCAAAATAAACTCAAAGAATTCTCAAACGAAAACCAAAACAAAAATAAATCTTTATTAAAATTAAGAACCACATGAACGGCCCTTCAAAACCAAATAAAATTTTAACTTCGAAAACCCAAAAGTTAACAGTGACGATAAATAAACAGCAAGTCCACACAAGCTAAGAAAACTACAATGCAAGCGCTCAACATTCAATCCCGCATGATTGATTCTGCCCAACTGTACCGGTAGCTTTCTCTTTCTTCTAGAGAACTACTCGCCATCGAAATGGGTTGTCGTAAGGCCAAGTCAAAGATAATGCCATGCACAAAAACACACACAATCAGTAAAGCTGAGTACATAAATACTAGAGACTATGCACAACATGATTGACAACAAAATAAAAGAGAAGATTAAACAACACATACTTCTTGTCATTGCCATCACTACATTCCTGTGCATAGATTCAACTTATTAAAAATTATTTATTATATTTAGATCTTTAGATTCCGTATCGAACGGATTTCCTTTCCTTAACAATTTCCCTACTAGGCACCAAATTGGGAGCAACTCCAAGAAGGTATTACCTATGTCACATATAGTAACAGAATTCCAGAGCATTTAAAATATAAAAGAGTACAACGTCTTGCACCCCGATGAGAAGTTACAATAAACACCCATAACTCCCCCCATTGTTCATATTCAATGTATATGCGATCCAAGAGTTTTGTTGCGAATCCTCTTTCACTTTACGTGATTAACAAACTTAACAGATGTACAAGCATGCACAGTAACAAGCAACAACATATTAATTATCTTGATTTTTAATGTGATTCTAAAATAATTTCTATCAGTCTTTTACTTAACTAAACCTTCCTTTACCACACATTTACTGTGAGTGGCTAACTATTTGCTCATTTGCTCCTTTTAAAACATGTGAATAAATATTCACTAACTTCCTTTCTAGTTGATTAACTAATAAATCAACTAAACTGCTTTTCCGTTCTTCTTTATTGACTACTAGTCAAACTTCAAAAATAATTTTATTCCAATTCGTCATGATGTAATAACAATACTATAATTGCAGAGTGTCAACTTGATATATATATAACATACTTTTCATACAATCATGCTAACATAACCTCTCATGCAAGTCATTCTCCAATCAACCAAGCATAAACTTTTAAATGTCTATAACACATAGCATGTAAAAATCAATAAATCTAGCATGAACTCTACTTGTATAGTTACCTTTAGCACTTACGTACCTTGTGTTATAACGGTGATCCACCAATACTTCTAGATATCACTTAACTCGAATTCTCCTGCATAAGAAAAATCAAAACTAAATTAAAACCACGTTGACCCTAAAACATTATATTCATGTCCTAAGATCATCGTATAATGTTTTGGTGTGCTAAAAACAATTATAACTTATTATTTCATGAATTACTATTTTTGTTATCCATAAACACATGCTAATCGAAATTTTCAGCAATATATTTTAGTTTAAAACTCATCAAACCCTTATTAAAACATCATAATTCAAGCATAAAACCCTTTTAGAATCGTATAGTATCATCATACACATGATCTATACATTAAAATAATTTTTCATATTCAAAAACATGTTCATAATATTTTTATTCTTTGTTTTCATGTTTTTACAAATTTAACAGCAAAATTAATTAACTTTAAAACCTTTAAAAACAAACCTAAACTTGATAAAATCATCACAGAATTATACTACTACAATCTATGATCATAATATGAAAGTTTAGAGTGTTAAAATAACAAAACTAAAAATTTTCATAACTTTAAAAAACCTAATTTCTATAATATAATGAACAACTTTAGAAACATGAATTTTAACTTCTAAAACATGATCATAACTTATAAAACATGATTAAAAGTATAAGACATGCTTAAACAAAATTATTAATATGAATTTATACAAGATTGAATTAAAAAGAAGTGGAGGAAAAGTTTTTTTATTATTATAAAGGGGTATTAGAAAAAAATATACAAACGGGGCCAAGGTGGCTGGCGGGCTGGTGGTGGCCGGCGTTGAGGATGCCAGTGTGAAGGTGGGTGGCGAGGGACATTGGTGACAAGCGAAGGGAGGAGCTCGCTTGAAATTTTTTTGTTGGAAAACTTCGAACACTTATTTTTTCTCTCTCTTTTTTTTAAATCCTATAAAAGAAATTGCACTTTTAAATCTGAAAATTCTTGTTTTACGGGGTATTTATAGGCTTAAATTAGGTTTTGGTGAAATTAAATAAATATCCTTAATATTTGAAATTACTTTTGTGCAATTGTTTTAAAACAATTAAGGAAACTTTGAAAATTCTAAAATTAGAAAACTTCTTAGAATATTTAATAAAATTTAATGTGACATAAAATTAACTTATATAATTTAGAAGCATAAAAATAATTATTTCAAATAACAATTAATTAATTTTTTTTCCCTTAATATATTTATTGAACTTAATTTTTCAATAAAAATACTAAAAATATTCACATGAAATATGAAATTAAATTCTTATAATAGAAAATATGGGGTATTACAATAGCGATGAAGACTTCATGTTCAAAAGGTGGAGCACCTTCTTCCTCGAATAGTAATCCGTGTCCTTGTGTGTTTAATCTAGTTCAGACTTCCTTTGGGGAATAGGAGCAATTTCTTCTTCTATGAAGCAACATCCAATTAAATATCTCCAATCTAGGGTACCTCTTCCCATCAGTACCGTAGAATTGTTAGGGAAACTCATAATAGGGGAAGTTTTCCCCTCCTTTGAAAAACTTTCCATTTAACGTGAGAGAATAAGGATGGAGCTTAATATCCTCATCTCTCTTCGCCGCCTTTTGACTTTGGAGCTCCTCCCATCCTTGTCATTCTTTGGTTTAAGGTGACAAAGAGAAGAAGGCGGTTCTTTTCTTGACTCCAAAGTTATTCTGGGAAAGTGACCTTGATCACAAAGGAGTGTGTTGATTGCCAACTTTTAGTGAGGATCGAAAACAAAAGGAGCTTTATCCTATTCCTCAACAGTAGCAATATAGAATCCCCATAAGTGTTCTTCATTGGCATCATGTTTAATGTTAATGATAGGCTGATTTGTTGCTTGGTCCTTCATAGGAGAAGCGTCGATAGTAACCACAACCCTTTCTAGCATGAATTTGATCTTTCGGTGAAGAGTAGAGGGGACAACACCTAACTCATGGAGTCAAGGCTATCAAAGGAGGAGATGGAAACTAGTCTTGATGTCTATGGCATGAAACTTAACTTTATCTTCAATTGGCCCAGTAGCTAGGTTGAGCCAAATGATCCCCAGCCCATGGTGTCTTTCCTCGTTTGCTCGTAGGCATGCATCGTTCGACTTGGGTGCGGTTCTCAAAGGATAGACATTGATGGAGGAATCATTATCGATCAAAATCATAGGTATGTTGAGTTGCTAGGCCCTTTTAAGTAGAAGGTCTTCATCGGAAAACGTGATAGATGGCTTATGATGCTCATGCATTATAAGATTAAATAAGCCATCAGGAGAAGTGTCACTTGCCATATTCATGTCGGAGAGAGCCTTGAGAAAAACCCGCCTGTGATTTTCTCAAGGGACAAGATTGTGTGGATTTTAAGTAATACTTGCAAACAACACTCAAAACTCACAGGACATTCAATTATATTATCATTCCTGACAAATTAATTGAATTCTAATCAATTAAATCATTCCTGAAACTAATTAATTAGGGTCTCACTCCTGAAAACACGGATTTTATGGGCTACTTGAACAATCAACTCTTCAATTTCACAAGAAGAACGCGAATATTATATATTGATTAATCATACAAAGACTTATGTTGTTACATGGAATTCTTAGGCTATTTATAGTACTAGATATCCGAAAAATCCATATCAAAACTCTAACAAATCCTAACAAACATAGAAACAACCGAACAAACAAAACAACTTTGATCTTATCAAAAATTCCTTCCACAAGGAGATAAACATGACCAGTTTTTTTATTTTATTTTTATAAGCTAGACAAACAAATATTTTGACAATTCTAACAAACCAACTAAATATAAGATAAAAATCACAAAAAAATCAATCTTATCCATTAGAGACACGAATAACCAAAGCCCAAAAACCTCTTCTTGATCATCAAAACACACGCAGAACAATCTTCATTTTGTTAAATGTCTTCAAGATTTTCTTCAATCTTTTAAGAACCCTTCCAATAATGAATCTTTAAATCAAGAAACCTTTCAAGAATAATGAATCTTTTAATCATGAAACTTTCAAGAAACCATCCACCATGCTCCAATGATAATCTTGAAGTAAGACGTACACTAACACTATGACTCACACATAAAAGCAATAAAGTCAAAAATGAGGAAAACCCTATCATGTGAAGTGGGAAAAACCCCATGGACAAAACCAACTTATTCCCTACATCCACCATCCATCCTGTAAAGTGCTAACTCCAATGTCGATCCAAACATAACAGACAAACATAATCATTAACACCGTACTCCACTAACAACAAAATAATGTTTAATGGCAATAGTTGTGATAGCCATATAGATAGCTAGCACTATCATCTACTGCTTCATTAATCCTTAGCATTGACACCCACACTTGTGTTTTATCCTTATCAAATCCCACTATGTTCAAAATAAGGTTGATTGGCTCTCCAAAATTGGATTTAGTTTAGATAACTCACCTGTGCTCAAATTCACATCACAAGAAGTTTCCAGACATTGATATCGGCCTTCATTTCATTAACTATTCAATGGAAATATCCTCCTCTTGAAGTGGAGGAGGAGAAGAAGTGAGCTGAACATTATTTTAGCCTTGTGCAAAATGGAGACATCCCATTCGAGTGAGGAGATGAGCTTTCTTGTCATTAGGAGGTGAAAAGGGCCTCACAATTTAAGCAATGTCGATGTCGTCTTCAATAAGAGTATGATAGGCGGGTTGGACTCCTTCTTGGCATAGACATCTTCAACATCACTGTCTAATATTCCATTATATCCCATGAAAGAGGGTAAGTTAACCATTTTAGGAGTTGGTTGACCCACATGAGTAATTAATTCCAGAAGGCCAAAGGATAGTTCATTCTCTTTAACTGTATTGAACCAAAATGTCATATAGTATAGCCCCTTGAATTCTTCCAATTCTCTGAGATGGAATCCTTTGGGCACCCTACAAGAAGGAGTATATTGAGGAATAGGGAAAACTAAAATATTGTATGGATAACAAATTTGAAGGGAAAGGGAGGAGAGAGAAATTGGAGGAAGGGGAGGGGAAAGAAAGGGAGGGAAGAAGGAAGTTCCATTTTCCTTCCAAATCTCTCCAATGTTGGAGGGATAGTGCTTATTAAAGGAGGAGGGAAAATGGATCCCTCCCCCTCCTTCCCCTAACTAACTATCCAAATAAGGGAGCTTATCCCCTTTCCTTTCCCTTCCTCCCCTTTCCCTCCATTTACTTGTATCCAAACAATGCGTAAAGGAAGAGGTCCCTCAATAATTCGATGATATTTGGTACGCCTTTTCCAAGTAAAATGTTTGTGTACAATCTCAGTCAGGTTGTTGTTCCAGTACTTGTTGACCATTAAGCACATTCCTACACTTTTTAAGATCGAGACTTTCCCAAATGTCCTTCTTAAGTTCTATGGGGATTTTAATGACGGGACTTAATAGTTTAAGGTTTTCGGGGATCATTTACATGTCATTTACAATGTTAAAAATAACATTATGGATCATTGATGGTTTCATCTCATCCAGTTTTCATTTTTTTCAATTTGAACCCATTTCTGGCAGTCACATTCAAATGGATCATTGGAGGGAGGAAAATCTTCAGAAGTCTTCTCCCCTTCTGCAAATATTTTTGGCCTGGCTTCCTCTCCTAAGAGAGCATTTTGAGGGACAATCTGTCTTGCATAAATTACTAGAGTAACCGGATCGAAGTAGAAGTTCTCTTCTTCAATCATGAGGATGGAGAGAGAATTAGCTTGGATGTTGAGCTTCTTTCCCCCAAGCGAAATAGGAGGCCTTCCATCTTCAACAATGCCTTGCAGGAGGTTCTTTAAAGTCCAACATTCTTCAGTATTATGGCCCCTTCCGTGGTGGTACTTATAGTATTTGTTAGAATCCCATTTTAAAGACCTCTTTTCATGAACAGGATTTGGAGTGGGTCCTATCGCACTAATTTTTTCTTTTGATTATAGACTTTCAAATGCTTGAGTATAGGTCATAACCAAGGGAGTGTACTCGCATTGATGGTGAAAAGGAACTCTTGTTTCGTTGATATGTGATACCCCGTATTTTTGAGGAATTTCTACGTATTTATAGAGTATATTTTAAGTATTTTATTATTTGAATAATAAGTTTTAATAATTGTTTAAATGAATTAAATATTTAAACAAATGTTTATAAATTATTTCAATAAGTTTTCGAAAGTCTTATAAGAGTTTTAAATTAAAGTGTACGGGAATTTATTAAAGGGTTTTCAGAGTTTTAAAAATAATGGGTTTAAAAAGGGTATTTTATATTATTTTAAAACAAGCCCAGTTCTACTCTAATCCATAAAGCCCATTCAAAAACCTAAACTAATCAGAAAATTCTTATCAGTGGCCCTACAAATAGCCTTAAACAGCCACAAATCATACCTTTAATCTCTCTCTAAAATCCTAAAGCAAAGCACAATATAAAAAATTTGGGGTGTGCGGTTTTCCGAAGGAAAACGAGAAAAAAAAAGATTTTCTTGCGCCCTCGCTGCAGCCCCACCTGCTTTGCCGGAGCCACCCGGTGGCCGCCGGCCACCCTCGCCGTCCTTGCTCCTCCCCCCTTGTTTCGGTAATTTTCGAACTTAATTAAAAAAAATTCTTTCTTTTTTTTAATTTAATTTTGAAAAATCATGTTTATATTTATGATTAATCATGTTTTTATAAGTTTCAATCATGTTTTATGAAGTTATTACTTGTTTTAAAGTATGAATTAATTTGTTGTTCATGAAATTTTAGATTAGGGTTCATAAAGTATTGAAATTCTTGATTTTTATGAGTTTTAATGATTTAAACATCAATATATTGATCATGAATTGTTGTTGGGTGAATTTATGATGATTTTAAAAAGTTTAGTTTGATTTTTAAAGGCTTTTTACATAAAATAAATTGCTATCCAAATTTCGAAATCATGAAATTCAATAGAATAAATATTATGAACATGTTTTAGCTTATGAAAAATTATTGTAAAGCATTGGTTTCATAATGATGTTAGTAGATTGCAAAAGAGTTTTATGATGAATTTATGATGTTTTTCTGAGTTTTCCGTGTGTTTAAATTTAATTAATAAATCTGAAAGTTTTATAAAAGCAAGTTAAATAAGTTTTAAGTGTTCATATTATGCTAGTATGATCGCATGTTGACTCTATAACGTTACATATGATTGTTATTATGTTTCATGAAGTTTAAAAGTGAATTTAAGCATGTTTTACATGTTGTCCAGATTTTATAAAGTGAATAATTAGGGTTTTAAAGTATGTAATTAGCATGAATTGATCATATAAGTTAAGTATTATTACATTGTATGATTGATTTATGTTGTTTTTAAGGTTTTTCATGGAGTTTTGATTATTTTAAATTGCTGCCCACTTTTCTAAAGTGACATAAAATACATGTTGAGGTTTTATAAAGCTTAAACAAGTTTCCGAAAATTAAGGTGGTAATAATAAATTTAAAGGTGTTTTAAAGTGTTTTTAAGCATTTAAGTATGCTGAAAATTTATTCCAAGTGCGAATAAAGGATGTTTTAAGAAGGATATATTATGGGTGATGCATGGTATTGTTAGTGTTGTCTTATAGGTCATTTTGTGACGTTTTGAGACGATTTAAAGGGTGTTTAAGTTGCTGGAAAATTTGGTAAATGAGTGTTTTGATTAGTTTAAGCCTTTGTAAATGTAGGAAGCTTCGGAGTAAGCGAGTTCTAGTGAAGTGGTGGCATATCACCGTTATTTTACAAGGTATGTAAGTACTAAAGGATGGTTCATGGACGTAGTATCATGCTAGGACATGTATATATTCATGTTATAGGTTACTTAGTAGCCAAGTATGCTTTCTTGCATGTTGAGAAGTTTCTTATATGTTTACATGTTTTACATGTGTTAGTAGTTTGTTCACTATATGACTACATGTTTATACCTCTTATGGAAATAGTATATTTTATTTAATTCATGTTGATCATGAGTCCTTATCGACATATAAGTAGTCATATTTTGCAAGAAGTAAAGCATAGCAAAGTTATTTTCAAAGTTGAGCAACATTTTGCATATTTACAGCATATTTAATTTGTGAGAAGGTTCACGTTTTCAAGTAAAGTATGAGCATTCATTTTATTTATAGCCACTCACAGTATAATGTGTGGTATAGAAGGAAGCTTGATACACTCACAGTTTATGTGTGGAATAATTAAAGAAGAAGGTTCAAAACAAGTGTTCACCAAAAGTGGTTACTTAAAACGGAAGTTACATGTCTATGTGCAATGTTGGTTATTTGTTTGTTTGTTGTTTGTTCACATTTTCAAGTAACCTGATAATTACGTAAAGTGAAATAGGATTCACACCAAAACTCTAGGAATGTATATACCTTGAGTATGAACAATGGGGGGAGTTATTAGGCTGATGTTCTTTTATCTCCTAATTGGGATACAAGACGTTGCACTCTTTATTTTTATTATTAATGCGCTGGATATCCGTCACCTCGTGTGACTTAGGTAATACCTTTTGGGAGTTTCTCCCCAACATGTGCCCGATAGGGCGATTGTTTATAGGAGGAAACACGTTCGATGCGAATTCCAAATTCACTAAATAAATTAAATTGGTTTATTCTAACCAAGTGTTGCAGGTACGTTGCAGGAATGCTAAGGTACGTGTTTATTACTTTACAATTTTGCTTAGGTTTATGCTAGTGTGTTGCATAATCTTTTAGTGTTTATGTACTCAACTTTGCTGATTACGTCCTTCTTATGTGCATGGCCTTATCTTTGATCTTGGCCCTATAATGACCCATTTTGATGATGAGCAGTAAGTCTTGAATAATGAGAAAGCAACAACTCCAAGAGGGCATATGTCAATCATGCTGGGATTGAGTGCAGAGCGTTCTTGTCTTGCTTTTGTAGTAGTAGTTTTCTTAGTAAATTTGTTTGTGGATGTTATCTCTTTTGATGTTGGACTAACATTGTTGTACAAGTTTACTTTCATTTGGTTGTAAGGGCCGTTACGGTTCCGAAGTTGTAAGAGTTTTCCAATGGTTTGACTTAATGTTTTTGAAGTTGACTTTGAGTAGTTTTGAAATGTTTTTTTTTTAAAAGTGTCTTCCGCTGTAGCAGCTTTGATAATTGCCTTAGCCGTTTCCACACGGGGGTGGTAATATTCTGGAGGTTTCGGGTTTTTAGTAAATGCTAAGATAGGAAACCGGTTTTAGAAAGGTACAGAATTTCCAGGGTGTTACAAAGTGGTTGCCACTTGCCAGAGCTTAGTTTTCGAAATAAAACCGTTTTATTTCAATAAATAGGGTACCAAAAATGTTTCCTTATTAGGAAAGTGTCTTAAACGTTTTAAAGTTATTATTTTTTTAAGGTCTTGGAGTAATTAATTATTTATTTGTTTACTTCATTAATTACTTATTGGTTTTATAATTTCCTTTTTTGGAAAATTTTTGGAAAAAAAGTTTCTAATTTTAGAATTACTTTACATAAAAGGTTATCAAAAGTAAAAGTTTAATAAGATAGAAATTTCAGAAGGAAAAAGAGTTTTGTTTGTTCAATTGTGCAGGTACACGAGGAATTAAGGTATGTACTATATGTTATTGCTTTAATTACATGTGTTAAGCTTGGGTAGGAAGTTTTTGGGCATGTAGGATAGATTTTGTTTCTTCCTTCATGCATTTATTAAATGCTTTAGTTGGTTGTTGTTATGTCATTAGCTAAGTGTAGTAAAGATTGTTTGTTAGCCACCGAACTCTTTTTTTTTTTTTTATATAGAACTGTTTGTTTTGTAGTTTAGAAAAGGGTTGTTTCCTAGACTCTAAGAGTTTTCTTTGCAAGGATGAAGGTCACTATGTCTAATAGAAAGGCTCAAATTGAGATATTAGAGGATAAAGATAATGATGAGTTATTTCAATATGTTAAGTATGTTAAGTAATTGGTTTTACTATTTTTGATTGAGGATGTTCTTGAACAAAAGGTGTAGGACGCATTTAATGTAGTGTCAATTTTGTTTGCCTAGGTCTGATGACTTTTGTTCGCTCAAGGGATTTCTACTTATGCGAGGTGTAGAAATAAGCTAAGGATGGCCAACGATGTTGTGATTAGAGGTGTTTGCAAAAGAACATTTACTTTAAGAAGTTTGCCTTTCATAATTTTAATTTCATTTCTATTCTACCTCATTTCTATGATCCAGTACTCACTGTGAGGCTACTATGATTGAGGAAGAGTTGACTTCATGTTTACAAGTCATGAGTTAGGATAATTCATGAGACGAGATCGGATATCTAGACCTTATTATTCTGGTGCATATCGATATGGTATTATTATGACCAAAAATGTGAAATAAGTTGTTTACAGGTATAATTTGGTCTAGATATAACACTATAAATAAGTTGTTTACAGGTCATAATTTGTTTCTTTGTCAGATGACACAAAAGAGTAAATAAGTTGTTTCGAAAACTAAGGTTATCCTAGTCGCTGACTATTCTGTCTTATGTTTTGGCTTAAAGGAGGTTCGAAAACCTTGGTTGTTTTTCCTTAGTTGTACTATCTTCTACAGTTGAGAATAAGTTGGCTAAATGCCATTGGAACCTTTTGTAAGCGCTAAGTGCATCAAATTACTCTTTGAGTTTGAATAAAGCAGATGTTTCTTAAGATATTTTGTAGTTTCAAGTGGGAAAATTAAAGGGAATCTTTTTTTACTTTGATGTGTACTTTTGCTTTATGTATTGGTTGTAAAAGCAATCAAGAGAAGGTGAATCAAATCACTCTAGGGAAGTAAATAATTTCCTAAAGGTTGGAATTGAAAATGTGTTACTGCAAGTTTAAGTCTTTTTGTCATCTTAACACATAGTTGGACCATAGCTTAATGAGTAAATCTTTCCTCTCTAGGAGAAGGGAAAATGTCTCAAAGAGATAATGACTCGCTTGATGAGGTTGTAAGATTGTTAGCCGTTGTAGCTCAACAGTTGGCTACAAGAGGAATATCCGTAGACGCTCGATTGCAACTTGCTAGGCAAGTGCTTGAGACGTTCGATGAGTTATATTGTAGAGCTGCATGCTTGTACGCCTTAGAGCAAGAGAAGAAGGAAATGTTAAATGAAAGTGACTCAAAGGAGAAAAGGAAGGGCTTTGGTGGGAACTCTAACCATCAACGCAATAGTAGTGGAGGTAAAAAGCCTCGTCGTGATAGCAACAACAGTTTTCATGGTAACAGGGGAAACTTTGGGAAGTCTGTTAATGGAAATGGGAATAGAGCTCAGCTGGCTAATCAAGGAGGGCGTGTGTACTTTTACATGAAGTGTCCTAACAATCGCTCAGGAAAGGACTGTGCAGGGAACCTAGTGACTTGTCGGTTGTGTAATAAACTTGGCAACCGTGAGTATGAGTGCTTCTCTAAGAACAAGGGAAAGAAGGGACAAGGGTCTCAATATAGAGGGAATTCAGCTGGGGGACAGCAAAAAGGTTTCCAAGGAAATATGGGTGGAAAGGTGACGCCTCAAGTCATAAATAGGAATGAAAGTGGCAATGGAGTAGGAAAGACTAAGACCTCAAATACTAGAAAGCTGAATGTGGTGGCTCGAAGTGAAGCTGATGCTAGTAAAGATGTAATTACTAGTACTTTTTCTATTTACTCTCTTCCCGTCAAAGTTTTGTTTGATTCTGGTGCAACATATTCTTTTGTATCCACTAAGATTTTAGAAAAGTTGAAGCCTGTGTTGGGAAAAGTAGATACAATAGACATGTCAATAGTGTTACCATCAGGACAAGAGATACAATGGTTAAAAGAGATTTCTGGATGTTCCTAATGAAATTGAGGGAGTGGAGCTCAAGGCTAATCTAATTGAGTTGATTTATGTTACCTAGAAGTAACCGTGGGGATGGAATGGTTGAGTGAGCATAAGGCTGAGACTATATGTGAGCCGGAGACGATCTCATTAATTAATAAGGGTAAGAAGGTGAGTTATTGGAGGTCATGCAGGAAGGTCAAAACGCAACAAAATTGTGTCAGTAATGAGGTTTGCTAGGTTTGTGAGGAGAGGTTTTCCAATTTATCTTTGTAGTATGAGGTACGTGGATCATGTTGAGACTGCTAAGCCCGAGGATATAGAGGTAGTAAGGGACTTTCTAGACGTGTTTTCGGAAGAGATTCCGGGGATGCCTCCAACACGAGAGATTAACTTTACCATAGACTTAGTCCTAGGAACAACACCTATTTCCAAAGCACCCTATAGGATGGCACCTGCAGAAATGAGTGAGTTGAAAGAGTAGTTACAGGAGTTGTTGGAAAAGAGTAACATTAGGCCTGGTGCTTCACTCTGAGGAGCACCAGTACTGTTTGTAAAGAAGAAAGATGGGAGTTTGAGGCTGAGTATTGACTATAGGAAGATGAATAAGGTGATGAACAAAAACAAGTACCCTTTTACCGAGGATTGATGACTTGTTTGATCAATTAAAAGGATCAACTGTGTTTTCAAAGATTAATTGGAGGTTAGGATACCACCAACTGGGAATTGCTAATGAGGACATACCGAAAATGACTTTTCATAAGAGACATGGGCACTATGAGTTCACTGTTATGCCTTTTGGGTTAACCAATGCACCCTCAATTTTCATGGCCTTAATGAGTAGGATTTTTCCAAAGACTCTTGGATAAATTTGTTGTTGTCTTCTTTGATGACATTTAGGTGTACTCTAACAGTAAAGAAGCACGTGTGGAACATTTGAGGACAATTTTGATGACCTTAAGGGAGAATGAATTGTATGCTAAGTTCTCGAAATGTGCGTTCTGGTTGGAGAAAGTAGCGTTCTAGGGACATATCGTGTAAGAAGAGGGAGTCGAAGTAGATCCAGCCACGATCGAAGGAGTAAAGGAGCGACCTACAGCTAAGAATGTAACGGATGTACGGAGTTTCTTAGGGTTAGCAAGTTATTATAAGAGCTTTGTGAAGGACCTTTCAAGGATTGCTAAACCAATGACTTCGGTAATGATGACTATAAGTTTGAATAGAGTGATAAGTGTGAAGAGGCATTTCAGACTTTAAAGGAGCGTTGACTATAGCTCCAGTGCTGACTTTGCCAGATGGAAGTGATTCTTATGATGTGTATAGCAATGCTTCTAAAAATGGTTTGGGATGTGTGTTAATGCAAAATAGAAAGGTGATTGTGTATGCCTCAAGACAATTGGAACCATAAGGCAAACTACCCTACTCACAATCTTGAGTTAGCAGCGATCGTGTTTGCTTTAACGATAAGGAGGCATTACTTGTATGGGGTAAAGTGTAGGATATACACGGACCATATATAAGAGTTTAAAGTACTAATTTACTCAGAAAGATTTAAGCGTGAGACAGAGGAGATGGCTTGAGTTGATCAAGGGTTATGACTTAGATATCCAATACCATGAAGGGAAGGCCAATGTCGTAGCGGATGCTTTAAGCCGTAAAGCGAAGCATGGAGTGAATACTATGGTGGTTACTAATGAACTATGTGAGGATATAGAAAGTTGAACTTAGAAATAGTGAAGAAGAGAGAGTTAGAAGGAATGCTTAATACTTTGAGTATCCAACTAACGGTGTTCGAAGAGATTTGCAAATATCAAGTTGGGGATGTGAAGCTAGACCATATACGGGCGAAAATTGAGCAAGGAAAGGCCGAGAAATTTAAAATTCACAAACATGAGAGCATAAGGTATAAGGGTAGGTGGTGTGTACCTCCAAATTGTGAGGAATTGAAAAGAAAAAAAATATAAAAAAGGCAGAATATGCCATATTCTGCTCACCCAGGACTGGACAAGTTGCACAAAGATTTGAAAAAGGTGTATTGGTGGCCTAGGATGAAAAGAGAAGTTGTGGAGTTCGTAAGGAAATGTCTTACGTGCCAAAAGGTGAAGTTTGAACATAGGATACCACAAGGTGAAAAACCACTCGAGATTCCAGGATGGAAATAGGATTGTATCTCGATGAATTTCGTGACTTGGATGCCAAAGATGAAGAGTGATAATGGTAATGTATGGGTCGTTGCGGATAGGCTTACTAAATCTACAGTGTTTATATCAATTAAGGAGATTTGGAGTATGGAGCAACTTGCAAAACTTACATCGAACATGTTGTGAGACTTCAAGGGGTTCTTAGGGATATTGTTTCAGATAGGGATTCTAGGTTTCTTTCGAACTTCTGGAAAATCGTGCAGGAGAGTATTCGTATGACATCGAAGATGAGTATTGCTTTCCATCCAACGACTGATGGACAGATAAGAAGGACGATCCAAATCATGGAAGAAATGTTAAAGGCTTGTGTGATAGGATGTCCAAAGAAGTTGGGTAGATAGCTTGAATTAGATAGAATTTTTCCTACAACAATAGTTACCATGCTAGTATTGGCGTAGCACCTTTCGAGGCATTGTATGGAAGAAAGTGTAGAAGTCCCTTATGTGGGAATGCCACAAGTGAGACCGTGGTCTTAGGACCCCATTGATGGAAGATACAGCCAAAAAAAAAAATTAGGCAATCTAGTGGAAAAAATGGCATTTGCTCCTGTCAAAATCCCCCTTTTTGCTCTGGTTTTGGACCGGAGTATACCCAGCAGGAGCAATAATTCTTAAGACTTTTTGCTCCGGTTATGACCGGAGGAAAAAGTGTGTTTCCCACAAAAAAAGAGACTTTTTGCTCCTGTTGTTTAAATAATCGGAGCAAAAAGCGTGTTTCCCACCCAAAAAAAGTGACTTTATTCTCCGGTTCTTTAAATAATTGGAGAAAAAAGTGTGTTTCCCACAAAAAAAGTGACTTTTTGCTCCGGACATTTAAATAACCGGAGCAAAAAATACCCTAAAAAATAAATAAATAAATAAATAAATTCTTTTTTTTGCTTTTTTGATGCTAAAATGACTCATTACATGTTACATATTGAATGTGTGCAAGTTGGCACTCAGCAATCCAATTTTGGCAGATCTTCACAACAATTACAATGGAAGACATAGTCCCAGCAACCAAAGTTATTGCTTTATTAAAGATGCTTGATCTTTCTTCTCATAAGGTATGGTTTGTCCTTCAAAATTGGTTTTTTAATTTTTTTTACTTGTATTCTAATTTTCTTTTCCTTATGTCAAACAGCTCGAGGTTCAATACTTCCATAACCATGCAACCGTTACCTCAGCTGTTGGTTTAAGCAAGAATCCTGTTGTTGATCTTACGGCTACACTTGGAACCCATGCTATTGCCTTTGGTGTTGAAGCAGGTTATGACACCACATCTCGTAACTTTACCAAATATACTGCCGGTGTTAATGTTTCAAAGCCAGAGTCATGTGCTTCTATTGTTCCGTAAGCAAAGGAAACAGCAACAATCAGATTTAAAACAAAAAATCCCATTCAAAAAACAATACAATAGACCATACTCAATATAAATAATCCAATTCAACATGATAAACAAACAATAACAATGAAAACAATGCAACATACAAACTCAAAACAATCAGACCTAGATCAATCATTTCACTATGAGTAAAAATACCAGTAAAATACTCAAATAATTATACACTCGTACATAATATTATTTTTTTTCAATCAATTATGCATTCATTCTTTCATTTCATCGCTCATTTCAATCAATTAACCAATCACTCATTCATTCACTATATCATGTAGTCCAATTATTTATTCTTTCATCATGCATACACTATTACTCTCTTTATTTGTAATTAATCATTCAAGCTTTGAATCATTAATTAATCATTCACATTCCAAATCATGGATAATTCACTCAATTCAATTCATGGATTCCTTCACTCACTTATTCACTCACAAGACTTTATTCACAAGACTTCATTATGCTAGCAAAAACAGAAATATACTAATGTGTATGTAGTTCTTGTTTGAACATAAGTGATGAAAGATGTAGAGGGCATACAATTGTAACATGGTCAATCCTAGTATACATAGTAGTATGTTTCATTTTGCTTAGCTTGCTTCTCGTTTAAACATATAACATGGCTAATCCTAGTTTTAGTGTAATTGTGCAAATTCGGTTTTAATGAAGGGTAAAATGCTCATGAGCTACTACAGGATAAAATGCTCAAACATATAAGTCTCTAACTTTGCAATTAGGTATAATCAACAATAACACACTTGCATTCATGAAAAGCACGGAAAAAGAAAATATAGTACAGTAGAATCAAAAACACAAACACAAACAAGAATCAAATTTAATCCCAGAAATATAGTACAGTAGAAATTAACACAAACAAATTAAAACAAGGAATTCAACACCAAAATAGAAACCCCAGAAATTAAAAATTAACAAGCATAATTGAAGAGTTCTGAGAGCAATTAACAAGAAAAGGTGAAGAGTTTTAGAGAAAGCACAAACAAGAAAGAGGAAAGGTTTCACAAACAAAACCTAAGCAACAAAACATCCACTCATAAACAAAAATAGAATAAAACCTAAGTTTTACTCATCAAAATACTTGCAGATTCAATCAGAAATCACTTGATCGTTCGTCATTGACTCCTCGCTTCAATAGATCTCTGCAAAAACACTTATAATAATCTTGATTGAAACTCACAAACAGCAACTCGAATTAACCCCACCTGGATAGATCCTATTTAACACCTTAAACTAAGCATAATGAGAAAAATAATAGCAATGGTAATTCAAACATAGCAAAAAATCTCGATAAAAAAAATAGGCTTACCAGCCATATCTGAAAACGAGCTTTGGGCTAAAACAGCCATATCTGAATACGAGCTTTCTGAAACAGCCCTTCAATCTTTAAACTTATTATTTGTAGAATGATAAATAATGCGCCCTTCAATCCTCGCATCCTTCTGCTGAAAAAGCTATATGCTTTCTGAAATTCAAACAAACAAGTCAAAACTCCGAGCAAAAAATAAAATGAAATAGACAGTGATAATCCAAGTATAACAATGAGCTTGGGGCATACACTTTGAAGAAACCTGAACATCAGGTTCTGCAAGAAGAGAATATACGAGGAAAAGTGTAAGAATGAGTTAGAAAAGGTAAGGAACCAATTGATATTTAAATAGAAATGAAGAAGCAACGAAATTACAATAGGTTGGGTCATAATCCTCTAGACTTTAGTGCTCGCCATCGTTGTTGCTGTTTTCAAGTCTGTCCCTGAGCAATCAAATAACTCAAATTAACCCCCCTAATCCAGACCCCAAATCCCAAACCTACACTCCAAACTGTAACCCAAAAACACGGCCACAAAACACCTCAAAACCTATAAACGCAAACACAAAACCAGAAATTAATTAACCCAAGAAACCCAGAAATTAAAACTTCAAAATTGTATCCTAAACCTTAACTCTAACTCTAACCCAGAAACTCTAACACTAGAACAAAAAAATAAAAATAAACCCAGAAACCCAGAAACACAAAACACAAACATGTTTAATTTAACAAAAATCAAAATTGAAAATCCTAAAAACCCTATAAACTTGAAAAGAATAAAAGGAGAAAAAAAATAAGTGTCGTTGTGATGAGGAAGATTTGAGAAAAAAAAAAGAGGAAAAGAGGAGAAAGGAGGAAGATTTAGTGGTGAGGAAAGGAGGAGAAAGAGGTGAGAGATTGAGAAAGGCGGAAAGAAGAGAGAGAAAGAGAAGTGTTTAGCTATTGGAAAAAAATGAGTAAAAATTAGTAGGTTCGGAATTTTAGTTGGGTCACCGGATTTTTAATTTATTTTTGTTAGTCATATTTTATGCTTCGGTCAAAAGAACCAGAGTTAAAGTTAAAAGACTGGAGCATATGACTTTTTGCTCCGGTGTTATTTTTGACCGGAGCAAAAAGTATGTTTTCCGTTCCCTTCATAGACTTTTTGGTCCGTTTTTTAATTTTACCTAAAGAACCAGAGCAAATATTGTGTAGTATATGTTGATTTTTCCACTAGTAAATACAAATTAAGATTCAAGCTACACAAGATAGGCAAAAGACCTATGCGAATCAGAAACATAGGGAGGTAAACTTTGAGCATGGTGATAAAGTGCTTTTGAAGGTGTTACCAATGAAAGGAGAAATGAGATTTGGGAAGAAAGGGAATCTTAGTCCATAGTATATTGGACCATAGGAGATTCTAGAGAGGATTGGGAAGGTAGCTTACAAGCTAGCCCGTCCCATGGAATTGAGAATTATGCACAATGGTTCTCATGTGTCACAAATAAAAGAAGTATATGTCTTACAACTAGAGTTAATTGAGTTAGATTAAAGCCTCACTTATGAGGAAAGATTTAAGGAAGTTCGTGATAGCAAGGCGCGTCAAACGCGAAGAAAGGTATAAGATAGTTAAAGCGTTTTATCCAAACCAAGAAACTGCTTGGGAAGCAAAAGTTGAGATGAGGAAAAAGTATCTAGAGTTATTTAAGGTTTAGTTGAGTTACGGGGACGTAACTCTTTTTCTTTTTCTTTAAGTTAGCAAGTATATGCAAGTTTTAGCATGTTTTCTTATATTTTCATGCTTTTGTTCTCAAGTTAGTAGTTAAAAGATGAAAAGTGTCCAAAGTTTTCAGCAGCAAAAAAGGAAAAGTTTAGGGAAGTTTTTGAAAAATGCACTTAAAGTGCCACCACTAAGTCAATATCCATGCATAATATTACCCAAACTTTCGGGACGAAAATTCTTTTAAGGGGGGGTAGACTGTAATACCCCGTATTTTTGAGGAATTTCTACGTATTAAATATGTATTTATAAAGTATATTTTAGGTATTTTATTATTTAAATAATTAAGTTTTAATAATTGTTTAAATGAATAAAATATTTAAACAAAGGTTTATTAATTATTTCAATATGTTTTTGAAAGTTTTATAAGAGTTTTAAATTATTTTAAAATGTTCGGGAATTTATTAAAGGGTTTTCGGAGTTTTAAAAATAATGGGTGTTAAATGGGTATTTTATATTATTTTAAAACAAGTTCAATTCTACTCTAAGCCATAAAGCCCATTCAAAAACCTAAACTAATCAAAAAATTCTGATTAATGGCCCTATAAATAGCCCTAAACACCCACAAATCATAACTTTAATCTCTCTCTAAAATCCTTAAGCAAAACAAAACAAAAAAAAATTGGGATGTTCGGTTTCCCAAAGGAAAAAGAGAAAAAAAAAAAGAAAAAAAAAAGAAAGAGAGAGAGATTTTCTTGCGCCCTCGGCGGAGCCCCGCCTGCTTTGCCGAAGCCGCCTGGTCGTCGCCGACCTTGCTCCTCCCCCCTTGTTTCGGTAATTTTCGAAACTAATTTAAAAAAAAAAAAATCTTTCTTTTTTTTTATTTAACTTTGCAAATTCATGTTTATATATATGATTAATCATGTTTTTATAAGTTTCAATCATGTTTTATGAAGTTATGACTTGTTTTAAAGTATGAATTAATTTGTTGTTCATGAAATCTCAGATTAGGGTTCATAAAGTAATGAAATTGTTGGTTTTTATGAGTTTTAAAGATTTAAACTTCAATAATATGATCATGAATTGTTTAAAGGCTTTATATATAAAATAAATTGCTGTCCAAATTTTGAAATCATGAAATTCAATTGAATAAATATTCTGAACATGTTTTGGCTTATGAAAAATTATTCTAAAGCATATGTTGGTTTCATAATGATGTTAGTAGATTGCAAAAGAGTTTTATGATGAATTTATGATGTTTTTATGAGTTTTCCATGTGTTTAAAGTTAATTAATAAACCTGAAAATTTCATAAAAGCAAGCTAAATTAGATTTTAAGTGTTCATATTATGCTAGTATGATCACATGTTGATTCTATAACGTTACATATGATTTTTAGTATGTTTCATGAAGTTTAGAATTGATTTTAAGCATGTTTTACATGTTGTCCAGATTTTATGAAGTGAATAATTAGAGTTTTAAAGTATGTAATTAGCATGAATTGATCATATAAGTTAAGTATTACATTGTATGATTGATTTATGTTGTTTTTAAGGTTTTACATGGAGTTTTGATTATTTTAATTTGCTGCCCACTTTTCTAAAGTGACATAAAATACATGTTGTGGTTTTATATATAAAGCTTAAACAAGTTTCCGAAAATTAAGTGAGGTGGTAATAATAAATCTAAAGGTGTTTTAAAGTGTTTTTAAGCATTTAAGTATGCTAAAAATTTATTCTAAGTGCGAATAAAGGATATTTTAAAAAGTATATATTATGGGTAATGCATGGGATTGTTAGTGTTGTCTTATAGGTCATTTTGTGACGTTTTAAGAATGTTTAAGCTACTGTAAAATTTGGTAAATGAGGGTTTTGATTAGTTCAAGCCTTTGTTAATGTAGGAAGCTTCAGAGTAAGCGAGTTCTAGTGAAGTGGTGGCAAATCACCGTTATTTTACAAGGTACGTAAGTACTAAAGGATGGTTCATGGACGTAGTATCATGCTAGGACATGTATATGTTCATGTTATAGGTTTCTTAGTAGCCAAGTATGCTTTCATGCATGTTGAGAAGTTCCTTATATGTTTACTTGTTTTTACATGTGTTAGTAGTTTGTTAACTATATGACAACAAGTTTATACCTCTTATGGAAATAGTATATTTTATTTATTTCATGTTGATCATGAGTCCTTATCGACATATAAGTAGTCATATTTTGCATCGCACAGCAGATTTATTTTCAAAGTTGAGCAACATTTCGCATATTTATTGCATATTTAATTTGTGACAAGGTTTATGTTTTCAAGTAAAGTATGAGCATTCATTTTTTTTATAGCCACTCACAGTATAATGTGTGGTATAGAAGGAAGTTTGATCCAGTCACAGTTTATTTGTGGAATAGTTAAAGAAGAAGGTTTAAAACAAGTGTTCACTAAAAGTGGTTACTTAAAACAGAAGTTACATGTCTATGTGCAATGTTGGTTATTTGTTTGTGTGTTGTTTGTTTCACATTTTCAAGTAACCAGATAATTACGTAAAGTGAAAGAGGATTCGCACCAAAACTCTTGGAACGTATATACCTTGAGTATGAGCAATGGGAGGAGTTACTAGACTGATGTTCTTTTATCTTCTAATTGGGGTACAAGACGTTGTACTCTTTATTTTTATTATTAATGCGCTGGATATTCATCACCATGTGTGACATAGGTAATACCTTTTGGGAGTTTCTCCCCAACTAGTGCCCGATCGGGCGATTGTTTATAGGCGGAAACCCGTTTGATGCAAATTCAAAATTAAGTAAACAAATTAAATTTGTTTATTTTAACGAAGTGTTGCAGGTACGTTTCTGGAATGGTAAGATACGTGTTTATTGCTATATGCTTTTGCCTAGGTTTATGCTAGTGTGTTGCATAGTCTTTTAGTGTTTATGTACTCTGCTTTGCTTATTACGTGCTTCTTGTGTGCATGGCAATTTCTTTGATCTTGGCCTTATAATGACCCATTTCGATGGTGAGTAGTAATTCTTGAATAAAGAGAAAGCAACGGGTCCAGGAGGGCATATGTCAATCATGCTGGGATTGAGTGCAAAGCGTTCTTGTCTTGCTTTCATAATAGTAGTTTTCTTAGTAACTTTGTTTGTGGATGTTATCTCTTTTGATGTTGGACTAACATTGTTGTACAAGTTTACTTTCATTTGGTTGTAAGGGCCGTTACGGTTCCGAAGTTGTAAGAGTTTTCCAATGGTTTGACTTAATGTTTTTGATGTTGACTTTGAGTAGTTTTGAAATGTTTTGTTTTAAAAAGTGTCTTCCGTTGTAGCAGCTTTGATAATTGCCTTAGTCGTTTCCACACAGTGGCGGTAATATTTTGGAAGTTTCGGGTTTTTAGTAAATTGTAGGACAGGAAACCGGTTTTAGAAAGGTACGAAATTTCTTGAGTGTTACAAAGATAGCATTGGTATTATTTGAAGTGGATGATCGCTTTGAGTAACCAATCTTTCAGTTAGTAGTCCACTTTCCTTTACCGCTCTCTTTGTTGTGGTCATCCTCATTCTCAATCTCAATGTGGCAAACCTTTTCGAAGGTGTCAAGGCCTAAGTATTTGAGATGATTCTTATATTTAGAAAGCAAGTTATCAATGAAGATCTTTACTTGCTCCTTTTTGGGTGGTTTGGTCACCATTTGACCAACACTTTCCCTCCAATGAGAGAGGTAGACAGCAAATCCTTCTTTTTAATCCTATTTGAGGATTTCAAGCTCCCTTTGGGAGGTGGTGTCTTGAGTATTGCCCTTGTATCAAGTCATAATGGCATGAGCTATGTCTTCTCAAGTTGTAGTGTCCTTTTCGGGGAGTGAAAAGGACCATTTTAGCTCACGGGTTCAAGATTCATAGGGAAAATCCTTGGGTAGACCCTAGGATTGATGTTCTTCATGTCCATGTAGACCTTGAAGCCCCTCAAGAAGTACTTAGGATTGTAGTAGCCTTGAATTTTGGGAGTTTAGCACTGGAGAATTTTTCTAGTAAAGTGTCGATCAAGTTATGATCGCGATTCCGGGGTTCTAAGTAAGAATCTTTGTCATTAAACCTCCGAGCCACCTTTTCCATGTCCTGGATAGTTTATTTGATACGTTCAAGGAGGTCGTTTACTTTGATGGACATTGAGTTGAAAACTTAAGTTAGTTGAGCTATGTTGTTGGCAATTTCATCAAGCTTGATTACACCATCTTGACCACTCATTGCTTATATGGAACGATTTCTTAGTCTTCTAATAACCACAAAAAGGAATTGTGGCGTCCATTTATACTAACCTTGTACCACGTTTTCTGACCCAACCAACAGAAGTTGTTGGCTTAGACTCGAGAACAACCTATCCTATGATGATGAACTTTTAATATTTTACTTGATTTTTTCAAGGTGTATGCATAGCTATCATGGTTGCTTCCTGAATCTACAACAATGCATGAATCATAGTATATCATCATCTTTTGTTTTGTTTATCATTGTGAGATGATGAAGATATTTTTTTACAATATATTTTGGATGACTATGCAACCTACGGGGGATCTATATGCAATTATATTCAATGAAATAAGAAACCAAGCCAATAGGTGAATCTCTAAGATAATAAGGTTCATGTGAAAGCTATACTCCCAAAACACAAAACAAGCATATATACATGTGGCACGTCGCACATAGGCCATAGCACACCTATGCATGAGGTTAAGTCCATTCCTATCCAAGGTTCTTAGAAGGCAACTATGAGTACGACATAAAATGTCAAAAGGTGTAATGTAACTAGAGTGTGTCCAAACTATGCACACCACAACTTAGTGGTGATCCAAGTGGGGCATCATTGTGAGTCACATAGGTCATGTGGTCATGCGTAATGGTTTGGTATGGATTTTAAGTAAGGAATAGCCTTAGGTAGTTTACCTCATAATCCTGAAAAGAAGTCCTCCGGGGTTGTGTTAAGTATAGATTACACTTTAAGAAACGTGAATCCTAAAGTAAATACCCTCACGTGGGAATTGCATGCATTATGCCTAACAAACAAATTCAGTATTATAATTATGAAATTGCGAGACTTTTTGAGTTTCATCCATTCTCCCTTAAAGTTAAGGGAATATCCCTAGTGAAGTCGCCAAACTATGGACCAGGGGCTTTGGGGGCCCGCGTGCCCTTTTTACGAAAATCGAATGTCTTTGTTTAGTTTTCATAGTGTGAGTATGCTTGGCTTAAAGGTGAGTCTACAAGGTCAAAACCCAAGTAAAGAAGTCGCCACCGTGCTCTTTTCGGGAGATCACATAACTCCATTAGTTCTAACCCAAAGGCAAATTGACGCCAAGGTTAAGAAGTTAGTTCTATCCCGAATTGAAGGTAAATTGAGGCCAAGGACAAGAAGGTCTCATATATCTTGATTCAGGGACGAGGGTTAAAAAAAGTAGTTCACAATGTCCCCTCTCGTCTAGCGGCCTCTACTTGGTCTCATACGTAATTTCATGATTATAATATTGAATTTAGCAATCATATTTCCTGTTATCCTAAAAAACATAATAATTTGCTAGGTGAGTTTAATTGATGTACACATATTTTTCTAATAACATGCATGGGGTGATCACTATAGGATTAATCAAGATTAATAGGTTCTAAGTCAATTGTCCAATAATTAATCTTTAACTTAGTTAGAATATGTTTTTCCGGACTTTCAATTAAACACGTATTTTATGTGATTAAAATAGTAAAGAATTAGTATACAAAATACATAAAACAACCTAGTTAATGTTTCTACTTAAGATTGATTTTAATGTAATGTCAATCAAAAAATTATCAAAATTTCATGAATATAATTAAACTGGTCAACTTTCTAATAAAGAAGTTAAGTCACATAAACTAGCTCAATTAATTGAAGAACTCAAGTTGTAGATGTTGTCGATGGCAGCCTTATTTGAAGTGGCTTGCGTGCGGCGGTCGAAACAACGTAGCGTCCTTTTGATGCTTGAATAAAAACTTAAGTTAAAAGAATTATAAAATAATAATAATGATTTTATGTTTAGGAGATTAATTAAAATAAAATAATAAATTAAAATAAAAGAAAGATGAAATAATGTAATAAATAAAATTAAAATAGAATTTAATGAAATAAAATGAATGAAATAATAAGCTTAAAATAATCATGACAAGAATATTACATTAAAAGATAGTAATAGAATAAAAAAATAAAATAAAATAATAAAATAGAATATTTTAATAGAATATTAAAATAAAATAAAATAAAATAACGTAAAATGAATGAAATTCTTAATGCATTTTTCCATTACAACTTATTATTGGCTAACTTAAGCATAGTTCGCTAATGAATTTAAGTCTTTTTTTTTCATGCAATCAATTTCAGAAGTTGGACCTATTGCGACATGGTACACTTTAATCATTGGTCTTTAAGTGAGACCAAATTTAGGTATCTACAACTCCCAACTACTCAATACACCTTATTTCTATGAATCCAAAGGTGGTAAATAAGGCTAACTAGGATACAATATCCAACTCTCTTAGCAAACTTTCCCTGCAATTGGCTCTTCCAACTTTTTGTTGGAAGTTTTTGAGTGAAATTCCAATAAAGACAATGAAATAAGAGTCTGACATTGATAAGAATATGAAATATCAAATTTTATCATCTTGTTCATTGTTATTGGAATATTGTATCTTTTACAATATTAATCCTATAGTGATTGAGATTCCTTAATAATGTTTATTATTATGCACCTTAATTTGTCATTAATATCCACTTGTTATGAGCCCTTAATTATCCCATTAAAAAAGGATGTTATGAGCCAATTAATTTCGCATTTTAATTTGGTTGTTGCTTTTCTCGATACATTCCCCTCTCTCTCTCTATATATATATTGCACTCCCAATGTCACAAAAAAAAAGGGAAAAAAAAGAATATAATTGATTTATTTCCATCCCTACAAAAATATATATACTGCTATAGTTTGGAGCAAGTATTATAAGTTCCAGTCGGGTGTGTGAGTGCACACAAACACGGACGTCGTGCTAATCCTAGAGGCCGACTGCTTGATGACTACTACACTGGGGTAGCGTGCAATCGTCTTTTAATACAGTAGTTTGCCACGACACGACAATTTATTATACATGATTCACACATCATCCAAATAAGTATTGTCATCTTAATTTATTTTGATTATTATCTAACAATCTAAAAGACGATCAACATTCACTAGTGACCATCCTTTTTTGTGTATTTATGTAGTTTGTGAAATGTTGTCCATCATTGCTATTTAGTCATCATACCTTTATGACGCTTGCTTCTGATAATTATAGAAAGTTTTATTGTTGTTTTTGTAAGCTGAAAGTTAAAACACTTATAATTCTTATTGTTCCTTTTTTGGTTGTATGAGTATGGATTTCAGGATATGCAATGTGAAACCATTGACTTTTGACATATTTCTATTTTGGCATAAATTAGTTAAGAAGTATAATGTCATTTTGCATGTAATGTTGCCGCTAAATAGCTCTAATTTTCTTACATAGTATTTTACTTTGGGGTTTTGATATATGCTTATTTTTTTTGTTTTGTTTATGTGCATCCCTCAACTTTTATGTTGGTTATGCATACTCCGCAACAAGTTTTGTAAGGTTTCTATTTTTTTTGTGCTTTGAAATTAACAAATGTGTGTTTGAGGGTGTTAATTCTCAAATAGTTGAATTTGATGGATTGATACATCTTTTGAAAGATTTAATTAGTTGTTGTGTGAATACCATGTCTTATCTTGTTTTTCCCATGTAGGGGAGGATATTAAAGGTGCATGAAATAATTTCCTTATTTCTATGACATTTTTCTTTTATACCTTATCTAGGAGCATTTGTAATTTATTTAATCCATTGATTGATCATGTATGAAAAATAAGGAAAAAAATAAGGGCTATAAAATTAAATTAAGGATCGACTAGACCGTTCGACTAGACCGTTTGAATTTGCATGAGTGAATTGTGTAGCCTATTAGTTCATAATGTAGCTTTAATACTTCCTTGATATATGTGATTGTTGTTATGTGATAATATTATTGTTCATAACGGCTATATTTTCTTCATGACTTGGATTTATAACTCCTTTATTAATTATTGGATCAATTACTAAAGAGTATAATCATGAATGTTTTTGGAGGTTACAAATCAATGTTTATATTTTTTTTCTCATGATTTTTATGAGCTTAGCACTAATTTTTAATGGGATATTATGAGAGGTATGAATTACTTTGGTACTAATGTGTGAATGTGTGTTCAAAGAAGGGAAAATAAATTATGGAGTTAATTTTATTCTTTCACGTGACTCTTTAAATTTTCTTGGAAAATCTAAGGTCAAACGTGACAACTTTTAACAGTGTTAGATAATTGTGGCTTGTGGCACATAATTACGAGTGATTTCTTTTGTCAACAATTATATAACTATGATTTGTTATTTGGAGTTTGTATTTTCATGTGGAGGTTGCGATTTTGTTATCATAAGCTTATAGGATTACTATATACGTTATTTGAGTATTATAGTCCCCATATGAAGATTGGAGAGAATTGATATGTCCAATATCATTTCTTTAAGAATGTGGTTTCAGGTGTATTGTTAAGGGCGTTGAACTTGACTTTGTTGTCCAATGTGGGGGAAGTGATAAAAGTTATCGTATTGGACTCAAAGTCTCGGAAAATGTTTATGCTTTTTTGCTTTGATTAATTTGTTAAACAATAATGTATATTTGAGCATGTTTCGTGTGTTATCATTTTTTTCCAAGCAAGGGATAAATGTGTCAAAGACATTTATATAGTATAATCTGAATCAATCAATTACTGTTAGTGGATTTTTATCTTGTCTAGTGTTTTATATCTTTTAGGAAAAGATTATAATGTTTGATATTCCTTCTAAGGCTATTGATGTTAAATCATTGATTCGTGATTTAGGAAAGTCCTACCAAATAAAGGATTGTGAATTTTTATATGAGAAAAATTTATTGACATCGAATTATCATTCATAATATGTCAAAAATCATTTGGCAGTATTATGTTCCTTATGAAATGCTCTTTGATTTGACATTACTTACTTTGTAATTGGAGTAAGCAATAACACTCGTAACTGAGCAATATAATGTACATCAGATCGTTCTAAGGAGGTTGTGTAGGTACCTAAATAGCACCACGTTTTGTGGTTTGCACTACTAGCTTTCAAGAAGGTTTTGTTGGATGAATATTTGATGATAAATTCAAACTCCGGTAACGATTTTTTTTATTGCTTAGTGCAAAGCAACCTTGTATTGATATGTTTTATTACTCTGGAATTGGCAGGTTATGAAGCTACTACTTGAGAGTAGTTGGCTCTTATGAGCAAATTGTTCTTGCAAGTACTCCATTTAGGGGTTCGTTATGATCAATTGGCAAGATGCGATTATTGTTAACCATGCTTATAATGGGAGAAAATACATATTCATTTGAGGCATAAGGTCATCAAACATTTACGTCAAATGGGGTGATATCACTAGACTATTTAAAGCCTAAAATAAATGTTATGGATCAGTTGACTAAAGGCATGTATTTAAAACTAGTTTTGGAAGCATTGGAGGGGATGAGGCTCATTGAATGAATTGTAATTAATGGACTCCTACTCATCATGAGTTCAAAGGATACATTATGTAATAGTTTGGAACCACAAACTTTTATTTTGCTCATCCCTAGATGTTTGTTATGTGCTTGCTACAAATAAAAATGAGGTAGAGCATATGGCTCTTAATGAACCCATAGCCATTTATGGTGGCGTGATGTAGCTCACACTTGATTGGATTCACCTACTTACGTGTGGAAGTGTGGCCGCTTCCTATGAGTATGACATGGGCTAATACTCTACAGCACCTATGAGCATCCAGGTTTGGACGTATGGCCAGTATAAGGCGTCAAATTTTATTCGCGGAACTTTGTTTGTCGTACATGTTCAATTGTGTGACTCAAGTAAGAGATCTCTAACTCCCTACCAAGTTTAAGACGAAAGTTACTTAGTATGAAAGAGATCATAGCTTGATGTTCATTATGTGCTAATTCAAGTTGAAAGACATTGACACTTATGCAATTGTCTTGTTTTGCCCAAAAACCAATTTTATTCAAATATTGTTCATTCTTTTCACATCTTCGAACCTGTGGGGGATTGTTGGAAGTTCTTGAGTGAAACTCAAACAAAGACAATGAAATAAGAGTGCAACATTCATAAGAATATCAAATATCAAATTTTATCATCTTGTTCATTATTATTGGAATATTGTATCTATTACAATATTAATCCTATAGTGGTTGAGATTCCTTAATAATTAGAGAGGGAGTATATATATATATATGTATATTAATTACTATAATTGAAATCATTTCGTCATATGTCACAAATTTGGAGAATGAAGAATTTATTATGAAAATTGATAGAGAGATAATGAAAGAAGAAAAGTTTATTGACAATATGTGAGATTCATTGTATATCAATTATATGTATTTACATCACATGTTACTATATTTATACACCATTAACACTATAACCTCCAAAGAGTAGTGAATGATCTCCATTGTGTGAGGAGTTACAAAGAATGTGTAAACGCATATTAAGTTACAAGTAGAGAGATGTACAAGTCAAGTGTATGTTACAAAGATCTAGAAAACACATGGGGATAATGGACAGACATCCTAATATTCCATAACACTCCCCCTTGGATGTCCATTATTGAATAGTGTGCCTCATTAAAACCTTATTAGGAAAAACCCTATGGGACAAAAACCTAGTAGACGAAAAAGAGTACATCACTTTCGTAATACGCTTTAGAATGTTGCCTCATTAAAACCTCACCAGGATAACCCAATGTGGGAAAAACCATGGTTAAAGGAAAAAGAGTGCAATATGTAAATTCTCCCGCTGATGACTGCATAACTTGAGATCATTCAAAAACAATGAATCTATCTAATGCCCTTGGGTAACTTCTCACTTGAAGTAGAGTAACATTCAATTACTTGATAGTTGATCATACCTGATTGAACTTCAATCCACAAATCTTCAATATAAGACATCTTCATATATTCTCCATACCGTTGAAAGTAATATATATGTTGTGTTGGACCATTACTTTATATTTGTTTCAGGTTGCCATAATTGATAAATGTATGCCTTCTTCGCAATTTAAAAGTTCTTCAATGGATTCAAAGCCGATTATCTCTCAAATACTCAAACTTCAGGTTGAGCGTTGACACTTTATTAATCAGCAATACTCTTCAGGAGTTTGATAACAATGTCACCATTAAAGTGTCTAAAAATTTTCACATGGAACTTGAAGGGCTAGATATTTGTATATGTCTTATATAAGTTCTTCTGGAACTTTTATGCATCATTCACAACATGCTATTAGAACGCCTTTAAAAATTATATATATAATCACAAATGTATTTACATTGGAGTATATATTTCTTCATGTAACTCTCCATAGTGTTGTAAACACAACTTACTATATTATAGACAAAATTTCACATCACAACTATTATATAGAATTAGTGCATGTAATATGATCAGATGAAAAATTTATACTAACAATATTTTAAACATAAAACACAAATATAATAAGTGGTGCATTTAACCACTAACTAAACATGCAATATATAATGTGTTTACCTACGACTCACACATGCATTTAAAAGTAAGACTCGAAAATGCAAGATACTATATAGTGCAGATTTCAAAAATCCATTGTCGGACTTCTAGTCCTTGATGATCATCATTATTCACATTCATTGGACTTCAGGTCCATGATAAGTTTGAAAGATTATCAATATGTCGACATCAAATTGGATCTATTTTAGATCTCTATTTTCCAATCCACTCAGCTCATTTTGCATATGCATATAATTCATTGGTTCCATCATTTTATATACCGGTATCATCATATTCTTCAAGATGTAATTTGTAAGCTATTTTACAATAATATCTGAATATATTTCCCATTTGGCACCATAACTTTAAAGTGCTTATATTATAGGTCATCTATTATAATTCAGATATTTATATCAATTTTAGGGTATGCAGTATGGTATTAATATCTTATTGCACTTTTAAAAGTGTCAATTGTAACATATTGCCATGCATCAAATCTTTAGTTTGGAACCGATCATACAAAATACTTTTCAGGTGTAGTGATTTGAGTAAAATTGGCAAGCTTTATCTCAATGTACACATATGATATGACCAAAATTTATTTCTGTTTGCCTCTAAATTACCATTACAAAGATCGTTAATTTTCAATTTTGCCAACTTACCCTATTTCTTCTCCCCCTAAGTTGGTAAAATATCTCATATATAGGAGCATTACAATTCTTGACCAACTTAGTATACATATTTGCAATATTCATTTCATTGGGAGGATCTTATATAGTCAACAAAATTTATTTCTCAGAAGAATTATATTAAAAACTTTTATCTCTTCTAGAGAACAATTTGAAAGAAAAATAATTTTTTTTATTTACTGTACGTTGCATTGTACAAATGCATTTATCATTAAATCTTCCATAATGTTATTCTCTTCAGGAGATCAATATTAATGGGGAGATATATACGTTGTCCAGTTGACTTTATGTTTTTTCTATTTCTTATGTGCTGACATACAATAGCCCCAACATCATCGAGAGAATTGTTACACAAATATAAGCTTGCTTGTAATTTCAAGGTGTTGATCTTCAGGATCATTAGGAACCTTGATAGTATGATACTAATTACTCAATATTTTCACATATAATTTGGATTTAAAGAGCCTATGATCACCAAATAATATACATTATTTTAGTGAACTTCTGGTCACATATTACACTTTCGTATAAAAATTTATTCAACACCAATATATCATCTCTTGAATATTTCTTCAATACAAATCATTAAAAAGTACAATTCAAATATAGCTCAATCTCCAATGTTATGTCTTTCCATTCAATTTATTTCATATATCTCTCATTGAGATAGCGTCAGCACATTATAAAATGAAACTTTAGGTTTTCACGTAACGGGTATTGATTAAACTCGAATGACCTATTTATCACATGCAATCGCTTTTCCAACACCAGTGATTACTTTATTAGATATACTACTCTATGCATGGCCATGAATATGATGTGATATAAAAATAATATGTATTTGTATTTTCTCTTGGCAAGACAATAGACTAAAATTTGATCCAATAATAACTCATACTCTGCTGGAGAATTAAGTAAGATCTTGATACATACATATGAATCTTGTTGGACTTTTCGTACTCTTCCAGAGCCTCTTATATAATCATAGACAATATGAATTGCACTAACAATGATTGCTTCCAGAAATCTAATGGGATTTAAACTTCTCCAAATTTGTCATTGTCAATAGTTGCTCCTTTTTACACAATTCAAGCTTGTTTTAGATTGATAAGAAATTGGTGTCGTCCTTCTGGGACATAAATTTTAAATGGATCATATAGAACTGGTTTATAGTCAATGAAAAATTTCATATCCATCTTCAGGATGGTATCATATAAGATATTTAATTATCGTGTGATCACTTGCATTAGATTAATTGTTGANCACTTCCATTAGATTAATTGTTGATATTTACGTTAATGTACGTATCAAACTGACCATGAAATATATTCTTTTATTCATGTGCAATAAAGTAATCGAATAAATATTATCTCCTCCTAATCTTTAGCTTACTTACAAGTGGGGGCATGATATTAATCCAACAACCTATAAATCCGTTGCACCTTTAGCCGTGGATTCTTTTAGCAAATTAAAGCATGTATCAAGCACAACAAATGATTCTTATGAAACTCTTATTTGTTCCATTTGCCCAATTATATGAATCTTTATATAAAAATTTTCAAATAATATTCTCTCAATTTATATTGATACGATTTATATTCTCTCAATTTTAGTTATTGTATTAATGATCTTGAAATTTATAGAATGCATGATTTGAATAATGAATATTAATCGTATCAATCGATAAAAACGAATGTTAAAATGACCATCATAATAATAAGATAAAGCTCAATACATGCAAAATTTTAAAATGTAGGACAAACAATTCAAAGCTTATTGTCACGTGCTGACTAACTGGTCCACTCGTGATATGCTACTAATTCAGAAGGACTACAAAAATAATAGAATAATATTAGTAATTACTAATTACATAAAGCATCATAACTCATAAGTATTTAACATACAAGTAATAGTCATTATTTTCAATGCAAATTTAACTTGGTAATTTAAGTCACAAATATGGTACGTAGTAATTAAACTTTACAAGTAATTAAATTACGTTAATTTCGGCAATTGAAAGCTATTACTTTCCCCATATGCTATATAATGTCTATCTTCTCCAATTTCCATTGTTACATATTCCAGTGTATATATAATTTGCTACATACTCCACCTATCAAAAGAAGTAATCTTAGTTTATTTTAATAAAATACACCTTCAGTTTGTTTTCTATGGAGTAATACATATGCTATTATCAGCACAAGTTTATCAAGTGCAGTAATTTAAGGTCAATTGTGCATGTACGTAAACCAAATCTAAAACTCATAATCCAAAATAGGAAAGGGTAAAGAGTATATGTATAACTTTTAAGTGTACTATCAAATAATATGCTACTTTGTTATCTTACACCTCTAAAAAGAAAAAAATGATTATAAATTAACTATAACTCATCAAAAACAAACGAGTATAACACATTAGTCATTAATCAACACCTTTCATCGCTACTCAACGAAATAAGTGAATTCCACAAATTCATGTTTACAAAATACTTTGTACATGATTTGGATTATATCCATTGCTGATATCATGGTTCAATATGGAATATCAATGGTTAAGTATGAAATAAAACTCTAATTTAAATGTCCTTATGAATTAATTATAGACCTTATTGACTAATTTACCATCACTGCAATGTCAGCAAACAATTAATTCGGAAACTGTATAGAGTGTGTCGTTTATTTACCAATTTGACAAAAAAAAATATATTAGACATCATGCTTGCTGACGATATCGAGATCATGTATACATACTCATTTTCTAATTATTATTAAAGTTAGCATAATGCACTATTTTTTATTATTTATTTATTTTTTATTTTTTATTTTTTTTTGTGGACAAAGTGTCATATAAAGTAAGCTTATATTCTGATCTATAATATGAATCATAATGATGAGATCTATTTTAATGATTTGATTTTACAATAAGAATATACATATATATGTACCTTAGATGATAAAGCACTAAACAGAGATGGGAAAATTATAGGATCAACGCAAATTATCGACATTCTTGTTTGAATATCAAGTGTTATCCAATTTCCGCACAAAAATTTTCATATCACAGACTATTGTACATAAAGGATTTATATTCATCAAAATATATAACATAATTGTGTCTCAAGATTAGAATTTAATTATAGACATGGTTAGTAAGAGAACAAACTTTAATCATGGGACAAATAGAAGAATGACAATCATGTCCTTATCATGCATAATAGATAGAGGGATTGTATGAAGTAGACCTGCATAATTAAACAAGTAAAATTGCAACTTATAGATTAGTTATGCGTACCTCTAATTATCGGCTCATTGTTCTATTCCACTGAATCTATCATTTGAGCTCGTGCTGATAACGTATTATGAAAATTGATAGAGAGATAAAGAAAGAAGAAAAGTTTATAGACAATATGTGAGATTCATTGTATATCAATTATATGTATTTACATCACATGTTACTATATTTATACACCATTAACACTATAACCTCCAAAGAGTAGTGAATGCTCTCCATTATATGAGGAGTTACAAAGAATGTGAAAACACATATTAATTTTAAACTTTTTTCAATTTAATTTATGTGTTTTGTATTAATATGAAATATGATCCTTTATAATCTTATGAACTACATTTTTTTAAAAGATGCACAAGGCTAACCTAGTCATTTGCTATTACATGAACTTTTGCAAGAAAAATTGACATAACATTTTCAAGAAAAAATAAATAATAAATAAAACTCTATGATATAAGGGGTATTGCGTACATGATCTGCTTTAAACAATGCTACATATAATTAGATGCATCCGGAGCACATTCTTTTATGTCCCCTTCTCCAACACTATTTATATGTGTAGACACCTATATTTGGTCCCACATAACGACTGATGATTAATATGTACTACGTCGCAAACCTGTCCAATTTTTGAAAGTCGATTGCTTGAAAATAAATAAATAAATAAATAAATGAATGAATAAATAAAACCGCTATCGAAAAGAGTTAACCGATTATGAGTTATGATGGTCGAAATTCGCTTAAAGTAATTTTCTAATTTTTATTTTTTATCTTATTTTCATTTTATATTTTATTTTCTCATCTTATTTTCATTTTCAACTTATTTTCATTTTATTTCATAATTAACCTTTCAATTTCGTTTTTGAAAATAAAGAAATTAGTTTAAGTGTATGATTGTGACCAGATTCGACGAAACTTCTAGAAAGGGTTTGTTCAATTATGGAAACTCTAAGTTATGGAAGTGAATAAACCGGTTTATGGAAGTAAATCTCGTTTTATTTCGTAATATTTTTTTATTTATGGAAATGAATATACAAAATAAGGAAGCTTCGGAGATTCACCTCGTGAAAATCAAGAAAATGGGAGCTCGAGCGCCACGACGCAGGGCGAGCGCCCATGGAGGTTGCGCCCTGGCGCTCACCTCTGAGCGCTATGGCACTCCTCCGGCACTCGGGCGCTTGATGATGTCACTTCCGACCCTATAAATACCCCCATCCCCCGACTTTCATTACTCACTTCAACACTTCGACTTCCTCAATTCTGATTCTCACTCAACTCACGCATTCTCTCTCTACTTCTCTCTCTAGAAATCTCTCTCGATTTTGGTACCTTACTTCGAAAACCGTGTCTCTCTCGCAAATACTTTAAATTTAATATTATTATTATTATTATTATTTATTATGGTAGTTCAAGCTTTCGCTTCTAAGGAATTGTCGATGAATTGCACGAAAGGTACTTCAAATGAGGCCAACAACATCAAAATCTTCATCTTGGGTTCTTCAACGAGTTAGTTTGAATGATTATGTGATTTTATTCCTTTATTAGATAATTGAGAAGTTTAAAATTAAGTTCATGTAATATTGACTAATTAATGATTTGACTTCTTAAGTAAAATCAACTTTATGTAGAAATATGTTTTAGGATTTATATGATCTTCATGCTAAGTGTTTAATGCTTTAAATCACCTAAAAATCATGTCTAGTTCAAACACCTAAAAAGCAAGTTTCAACTAAATAAAGATTAAAATCAATTAAATCCTAAAGCGATCACCCATGCATGATAAACCGGAAGTTATGAGTGCATTAACTAAAAACCCGCCTAGCGTTATTTCTATGTGGTTGTAGGTCAAAACANATTTTTGCCGTTGGGCTATGACCTAATGGGGTTCCATGAGCTCCCGAAAGGAGCACGGTGGCGACTTCTCTACTTGGGTTTTGAGCTTTTAGACGACTCACTTCCTAAGCCACACATACTCACACTATGCAATCAAACTAAAAACATTCAATGTCTGTAAAAAGGGCAAGTGGGCTCCCAAAGCCCACAATATGCATCTTCTTTCCTTTTCTGCATCACCATATCGCTTCTCTCTCTAAAATCTTGTCACTTTCTCTTTCTGATTTGAACATTAATCTTAATTTATGAACATTCGCAGCAATTTGTGTCAAAATCACTTCAAAATATGTCATATTAAACACAAATCAAAACAGCAAAACAACATATTAACAACAAATTCCAAAGATCAAACAAGAATCAAGTTGATTTTCAGGCAACAATTGATGAAGATTTTGCGAAAATTCGTAGTAGGTTATGGATGTGAATATTTGTTTTTGAATGTTGATATGTAAAAATTGCATATGACTTGTAGCTAATATGTCAATATCGAGCTATATACATTAGATGACCTAACAAATGAATTAAACGTTTTTCATATTCAGAAAAAAACAAACAGAGCGATTGATAACTGAACATTCAATACAAAAGGTTGAACGTTCATATTTTTACATTAAATGCTCAAATATCTAATAAGATATATTGCTAAAGTAATAATTTGTTTTCTTGTTGAAAACTCTTGATGTAAGTTATTAGATGTTCACGTGTTTTGTTGCGAATTCTGATCTTTAACAATAAAATCCAGAACATTCAGAATTTTGCACTTAGTGTTCAGAAGTTGCATTTGCATGTTCAGTCGTGCTGTTATAATTTTCACATATTACAAATTCTAAACTTTAACGATAAAATTCTGAACATCTAATAAGACCTTCTTATCCTTGGTTGTCATTTTTGCCGTTGGGCTATGACCTAATGGGGTTCCATGAGCTCCCGAAAGGAGCACGGTGGCGACTTCTCTACTTGGGTTTTGAGCTTTTAGACGACTCACTTCCTAAGCCACACATACTCACACTATGCAATCAAACTAAAAACATTCAATGTCTGTAAAAAGGGCAAGTGGGCTCCCAAAGCCCACAATATGCATCTTCTTTCCTTTTCTGCATCACCATATCGCTTCTCTCTCTAAAATCTTGTCACTTTCTCTTTCTGATTTGAACATTAATCTTAATTTATGAACATTCGCAGCAATTTGTGTCAAAATCACTTCAAAATATGTCATATTAAACACAAATCAAAACAGCAAAACAACATATTAACAACAAATTCCAAAGATCAAACAAGAATCAAGTTGATTTTCAGGCAACAATTGATGAAGATTTTGCGAAAATTCGTAGTAGGTTATGGATGTGAATATTTGTTTTTGAATGTTGATATGTAAAAATTGCATATGACTTGTAGCTAATATGTCAATATCGAGCTATATACATTAGATGACCTAACAAATGAATTAAACGTTTTTCATATTCAGAAAATAACAAACAGAGCGATTGATAACTGAACATTCAATACAAAAGGTTGAACGTTCATATTTTTACATTAAATGCTCAAATATCTAATAAGATATATTGCTAAAGTAATAATTTGTTTTCTTGTTGAAAACTCTTGATGTAAGTTATTAGATGTTCACGTGTTTTGTTGCGAATTCTGATCTTTAACAATAAAATCCAGAACATTCAGAATTTTGCACTTAGTGTTCAGAAGTTGCATTTGCATGTTCAGTCGTGCTGTTATAATTTTCACATATTACAAATTCTAAACTTTAACGATAAAATTCTGAACATCTAATAAGACCTTCTTATCCTTGGTTGTCATTTTTGCCGTTGGGCTATGACCTAATGGGGTTCCATGAGCTCCCGAAAGGAGCACGGTGGCGACTTCTCTACTTGGGTTTTGAGCTTTTAGACGACTCACTTCCTAAGCCACACATACTCACACTATGCAATCAAACTAAAAACATTCAATGTCTGTAAAAAGGGCAAGTGGGCTCCCAAAGCCCACAATATGCATCTTCTTTCCTTTTCTGCATCACCATATCGCTTCTCTCTCTAAAATCTTGTCACTTTCTCTTTCTGATTTGAACATTAATCTTAATTTATGAACATTCGCAGCAATTTGTGTCAAAATCACTTCAAAATATGTCATATTAAACACAAATCAAAACAGCAAAACAACATATTAACAACAAATTCCAAAGATCAAACAAGAATCAAGTTGATTTTCAGGCAACAATTGATGAAGATTTTGCGAAAATTCGTAGTAGGTTATGGATGTGAATATTTGTTTTTGAATGTTGATATGTAAAAATTGCATATGACTTGTAGCTAATATGTCAATATCGAGCTATATACATTAGATGACCTAACAAATGAATTAAACGTTTTTCATATTCAGAAAATAACAAACAGAGCGATTGATAACTGAACATTCAATACAAAAGGTTGAACGTTCATATTTTTACATTAAATGCTCAAATATCTAATAAGATATATTGCTAAAGTAATAATTTGTTTTCTTGTTGAAAACTCTTGATGTAAGTTATTAGATGTTCACGTGTTTTGTTGCGAATTCTGATCTTTAACAATAAAATCCAGAACATTCAGAATTTTGCACTTAGTGTTCAGAAGTTGCATTTGCATGTTCAGTCGTGCTGTTATAATTTTCACATATTACAAATTCTAAACTTTAACGATAAAATTCTGAACATCTAATAAGACCTTCTTATCCTTGGTTGTCATTTTTGCCGTTGGGCTATGACCTAATGGGGTTCCATGAGCTCCCGAAAGGAGCACGGTGGCGACTTCTCTACTTGGGTTTTGAGCTTTTAGACGACTCACTTCCTAAGCCACACATACTCACACTATGCAATCAAACTAAAAACATTCAATGTCTGTAAAAAGGGCAAGTGGGCTCCCAAAGCCCACAATATGCATCTTCTTTCCTTTTCTGCATCACCATATCGCTTCTCTCTCTAAAATCTTGTCACTTTCTCTTTCTGATTTGAACATTAATCTTAATTTATGAACATTCGCAGCAATTTGTGTCAAAATCACTTCAAAATATGTCATATTAAACACAAATCAAAACAGCAAAACAACATATTAACAACAAATTCCAAAGATCAAACAAGAATCAAGTTGATTTTCAGGCAACAATTGATGAAGATTTTGCGAAAATTCGTAGTAGGTTATGGATGTGAATATTTGTTTTTGAATGTTGATATGTAAAAATTGCATATGACTTGTAGCTAATATGTCAATATCGAGCTATATACATTAGATGACCTAACAAATGAATTAAACGTTTTTCATATTCAGAAAATAACAAACAGAGCGATTGATAACTGAACATTCAATACAAAAGGTTGAACGTTCATATTTTTACATTAAATGCTCAAATATCTAATAAGATATATTGCTAAAGTAATAATTTGTTTTCTTGTTGAAAACTCTTGATGTAAGTTATTAGATGTTCACGTGTTTTGTTGCGAATTCTGATCTTTAACAATAAAATCCAGAACATTCAGAATTTTGCACTTAGTGTTCAGAAGTTGCATTTGCATGTTCAGTCGTGCTGTTATAATTTTCACATATTACAAATTCTAAACTTTAACGATAAAATTCTGAACATCTAATAAGACCTTCTTATCCTTGGTTGTCATTTTTGCCGTTGGGCTATGACCTAATGGGGTTCCATGAGCTCCCGAAAGGAGCACGGTGGCGACTTCTCTACTTGGGTTTTGAGCTTTTAGACGACTCACTTCCTAAGCCACACATACTCACACTATGCAATCAAACTAAAAACATTCAATGTCTGTAAAAAGGGCAAGTGGGCTCCCAAAGCCCACAATATGCATCTTCTTTCCTTTTCTGCATCACCATATCGCTTCTCTCTCTAAAATCTTGTCACTTTCTCTTTCTGATTTGAACATTAATCTTAATTTATGAACATTCGCAGCAATTTGTGTCAAAATCACTTCAAAATATGTCATATTAAACACAAATCAAAACAGCAAAACAACATATTAACAACAAATTCCAAAGATCAAACAAGAATCAAGTTGATTTTCAGGCAACAATTGATGAAGATTTTGCGAAAATTCGTAGTAGGTTATGGATGTGAATATTTGTTTTTGAATGTTGATATGTAAAAATTGCATATGACTTGTAGCTAATATGTCAATATCGAGCTATATACATTAGATGACCTAACAAATGAATTAAACGTTTTTCATATTCAGAAAATAACAAACAGAGCGATTGATAACTGAACATTCAATACAAAAGGTTGAACGTTCATATTTTTACATTAAATGCTCAAATATCTAATAAGATATATTGCTAAAGTAATAATTTGTTTTCTTGTTGAAAACTCTTGATGTAAGTTATTAGATGTTCACGTGTTTTGTTGCGAATTCTAATCTTTAACAATAAAATCCAGAACATTCAGAATTTTGCACTTAGTGTTCAGAAGTTGCATTTGCATGTTCAGTCGTGCTGTTATAATTTTCACATATTACAAATTCTAAACTTTAACGATAAAATTCTGAAAATTCAGAATTTCGCACTTAGTGTTTAGATTTCTAACTAGACATATTGCTTATATGTTTTGCAGTCAAGGCTAATTAAATGGAGGTGATTATTTAATTATTGATTGTTAATTTCATTTGGTCAATGTTCAGAATTTTTCTCTTGATGTTCACTTTGTATAATTAATGTTCACAATTTATTTTTTGGATATTCATTTCCCAAACTATATGTAAATATTTGCTCTCTTGTTTTAAAACTTTCTGATGTGGCATGACAAGTCAGCCGCCACGTGTCAGCTTCTGAGTGGACCACGTGTCCCTATAAAGAGATGACATGGGATTGCCACGTAGCAGTGATGAGTCTGCCATGAGTGGACCCCACATGGCCACGTGTCATATCACAATTGGGCCACGAGTCCTTAAAAGGCCAGCATAGGATTGCCACGTGGCAGTGATGAGTCTGCCATGAGTGGGCCCACACTGCCACGTGTCACCTTTTTACTGGTCCATTTGTAACTCTTTATCTGCCACATGTCAAGCTCTTATTCGTCAATGACAAAAAGAGCTAAAACAAACCATGGGGCCTTAAACTTCCCTTCTAAAAGCCCATTAGGCAAATGAAGGAAGATAATCAACGAGATGATGACAAGTGTCATAATCTCAGTGGGTAAGAAATTGTACTTGAGGCTATAAATAGTCCAAAAATTCTGATAACAAGTACACTGAAATCAAGACAAAAAAACACTTACTAAAAAGGGAAACTTCTCTCTAGAACTTCTCTCTAGAATTGTTTACTTGTTGATTATTGTTTACTTACTCTCCTTCAAATACTTACTTAAGCATCGGAGGGGGAAATAATCCTACGAGGATTATTGTCCCTTTTTTGCAGGTACTTGGAGGGTACGTCAACAGGCAACCAATCCACTCACGCATCCAGTCTACGTCAGCGAAATCCTCACAGTCCCTACCCCACCTTATTGCTTTAGCAACAACATTTGGCGCCGTCTGTGGGGAGGATTCCTAACAATGACTGGAACTGGAAAACCTACTGAGGATGAGACCAGATACCTAGACCAAACTGGGGAGGGTACTGGCTCACCGAGAAAAACACAAGAAAACCCTGATTTTGGAGATCAACCTGTGACCATGAGTCAGCTCAAGAGTATCTTGGCTGGGTTCCAAGAGAACCTGGCGGAAACTCTACGGGAGTATTCCACCAAGAAAACTCAAGAGAAGGTTGAGACACAACGCCCTTCATCTTCAAAGATGAAAGGTGTGATGATTGAAGAAGGCCAAGGCCAGGAGAGATTGACTTTCCATGAGAAAGTTGAGAAATTAAGGAAGGACCGAACTCCATTGAAAACTCAATGGGGTGCAGTGAAGAGGTACCCTGTCACTCCCAGATTTAAGCCTAAACGGGAGGTGGCAGGTAAGGAAGCTGGATCTAGCAAGACTCAAACTGATGCTAGAGAACTAATTGAGTTCAAGAAGGCTATTGCAAGTGATGCTCGAGAGTATTTGGAGCAAAAGAAATCGTCTAGCCGAGATGCCAGAGAGTATCTCGATGCCAAAAAGGCCTCAAGCATGGATACAAGAGAGTATCTGAAGGCTAAAAGGGCTTGGAAGGAAGGAGGCCGACCTGGTTCCTCTGAAGAATCATCAACTAGGGAGATGACTGACTCCCATCATGTTTCCCTAGAGTCAGGAGAACATGCAAGTCTACGAGACTTAATTGAAAAGAAGAAAGCTGATAAGGCTGATCAGTGCAGGAAAGAACAAATGATCAAATACTGGGAGGATGTAGGCAAATCAACTAATCCTGGCCGAGAATCCACAAAGGCTGTCCAAAACCCTACGGGGGTTGTTGGACAAATGCCTAATAACACAATGATGGAATGGAAGACACCGTTCTCCATGTCCATCATGATGGCTCCACGTCCCAATAAGTTTAAAATGCCTCAAATTGAGCCATTCGACGGGACCACTGACCCGGAGGAGCATCTGGCCACTTATAAACATTTAATGTACTTCCAGGGTCCGGATGATGTGACCTGGTGCCGATACTTTCCGGCAACCCTGAAAGGAATTGCCCAGAAATGGTTCAATAGCCTCCCTGATCAATCAATTAACAATTTTCATGAATTGAGTACGATCTTTGTACATCATTTCATGGCAAACAAGAGGGAGAGAAAGACCAGCATGCATCTGGCCAAAATAGTGCAAGGAGAAAAGGAGTCTCTAAGAAGTTATGTGCAAAGATTCAATCTGGAATCTTTGCAAATCCCCAACTTATCCGAAGGTGTGGCCTTCGATAACTTTTTTAGAGGTCTCCGAGATGGAACTTTTAAATTCGATATTGTAAGAAGAAATTGTAAAACGCTGAAAGGAATTTTGGAAGAAGCTGAATGCTTCATCCATGCACAAGAGCTCTGTGCTTCCACCAGGAAGGACATAAGAGATGATAGAAAGAGTGAATCACACTCTAAAAACAAGGATCAAAAGAAACATGCCACCTGGGCAACTAGGACATCAGGCAAGGGAGGAAACTTCCAAAATAAGAAAAGAAAGCCTAATGATGGTCCTAAGATAGAGTTCACCAAAGATCTCTATTCGGTTTTCAGGGAAATCCGCAATAAGGTTGAGATTGATGATCCACCACCCCTAAGAACTGCCAAAGAAGATAGGGACTCAAGTAAATACTGTCACTTTCACAAAGATACAGGGCATCATACTAATGATTGCTTCAATCTTAAGAGGGCCCTGGAATCTCTTGCCATCAAAGGGAAAATTTCACAACACTTGATCAAATCTCATGACAAAAACACCAAACAAAAGATGGAATTCAGGGCTAATGAGCCTAAGGATGGTGCTGAGACCGAAGAGGATGTGGTGTACGTCATCTCCGGTGGGTTCGCAGCTGGCGGACCAACCCTTCGAGGGAACAAAGAGTACTTACGGAGTCTCTCCCGAGAAGGATCACCGGATATAGGGCATGATGCCAAGGTCAAGTTTCCAGAAGTAATGATTAGCGATAAAGACCGAGGCAACGTTCGTACACCACATGATGATCCCTTGGTGGTGGAACTGAAAGTGGCCAACATGAGGGTCAAACGGATACTGGTAGATACTGGCAGCTCCTCTGACATCATTAGTTATGCTTGCCTCAAGAAATTAAAATATGATGTGTCCACCTTGGAACCTATCCATCACCCTATTATTGGTTTTGGGGGAGGAGTAATCAACCCTTTGGGGACTGTCTCCCTACCAGTGAGGATAGGGGAGAAGGAATGTGCAAGAAACATGGTCGTCAAGTTCCTGGTGGTCAAGGAACTATCGGCATACAATATCATATTGGGACGGCCAACCTTGAATGCATCCAGAGCAGTAATTGTTACACATCTCATGCTTATGAAGTATGAGTGTAACAATGGAACTGTAGGAACTCTTCGTGGAGATCAACAAATGGCCCGAGAATGTTATATCACCACTCTTAAACCTACTGCTTGGGTTGAAGAGGTGGAAGAGCCAACAAAGAAGAGGAAGACCGAGGGTATGGCGAAAAATGAACTAATGGCCATTCATAATTTAAGCCAAGAAACTCGGCCTGAGGCAGTTGGTGTACACGAAGATTTCGTGATTGACGAATTCAAGCCTGACCGAACGGTCAAGGTAGGCCAGGCCCCAGACGACCATGTTGGGGCAGAAATGAGGAAGCTGCTGAGAGAGTTCGGGGATGTCTTTGCATATGAGGTAGAGGAGATGCCAGGCATTGACCCAAGTATAGCTGTACATAAGTTAAATGTGAAGCCGGATGCTAAGCCAATTCGCCAAAAGAAGAGAAATTTGGGCGAACTTCGCAATAAAGCAGCAGAGGAAGAAGTGAATAAGCTTTTGGAAGCAGGATTCATTAGACCATGCCAGTATCCTGACTGGGTGGCTAATGTGGTTTTGGTTCCAAAACCAAACGGCACCATGAGAATGTGTGTCGATTATACTGATCTAAATAAAGCTTGTCCAAAGGATAGTTTTCCTTTGCCAAAGATTGACCGATTGGTTGATTCGACGGCAGGACATGCGTTATTAAGCTTTATGGACGCCTACTCAGGATTTCATCAAATTCCTCTATGGGAGGAAGATGAGGAAAAAACAGCTTTTGTAACTGAGAAGGGTCTATATTGCTATACAAGGATGCCATTCGGTCTTAAAAATGCTCCGGCAACCTTCCAACGTCTTGTAAATAATGTTTTCAAACAGCAGTTGGGAAGGAACATGGAAGCATATATAGATGACATGATTGTCAAAAGCAAGGAAATGAAAGACCATGTGGCAGACTTAAGAGAGACCTTCGAAACATTAAGGAGGTATAAGATGAAGTTAAACCCAAAGAAGTGTGTTTTTGGGGTAACTTCGGGAAAATTTTTGGGCTTCCTTGTGGATGAACGAGGGATTGAGGTTAATCCAGACAAAGTCAAGGCTGTGCTAGATATGACCTCACCTCGAAACGTTAAAGAGGTGCAAAAACTAACCGGATGCCTAGCCGCTCTTGGTAGGTTTCTATCAAGGGCAGGTGATAAATGCCATTATTTCTTTGATACGATCAAACGAAAGGCAAAGGCTGGCAAGGGTAGTCCGGTGTTCGAATGGACGGAGGAAGCTGAATCAGCTTTCATTCATTTGAAAGAGCATCTACATACTCTCCCAAGATTAATCAGCCCTATTGAAAAAGAAACTTTATTTATTTATTTGGCGGTATCAGATCATGCACTCTCAGCTGTCCTGTTAGCTGAGAGAAATGGAGTCCAACATCCGGTATACTTTGTGAGTCACGTACTCCAAAATGCTGAGATCAGATACGCTCTGATTGAAAAGTTTGGACTTGCATTATTCATGGCCAGCCGGAAGTTGAGGCCCTATTTTCTCTCTCATAAAATCATTGTGTACACTGATCAACCGCTCAAAAAAGCCTTGTCTAAGGAAACTTCTGGGAGAATGCTCAAGTGGGCTCTAGAAATGGACTCATTTGACATCACCTTCGAACCAAGGAAGGCTATTAAGGGCCAAGCATTTGCTGATTTTATAGTTGAAATGACAAGGCCGCCCATGGAAAAACCAAGTATTGATCACTGGACCTTATATGTTGATGGCTCATCCACTCAGAATGGATGTGGGGCAGGCATTATTTGTAAGTCACCTGAGGGTGACATCTATGAGTATGCCATGAGATTCAAATTTCAGACATCAAATAATGAGGCCGAGTACGAGGCATTGATTGCCGGAGTCAAATTATGCAGAGCTGCTGGGGCAAAAAAGATAGAAGCAAAATCAGACTCTCAGCTCATCGTGAGCCAATACTTGGGTGACTATGAGGCAAGAGATGCAAGTATGGCTAAATACTTGAATATACTTCAAGAGGAAGTCAAAGGATTAGACAAGTTTGAAATAATGCAGATCCCAAGGTCTGAAAATAATCAAGCTGATGCTCTTTCCAAGTTAGCCAGCTCTGCAGTGGGTGAGAATCCTCGAACAGTCTTCTGGGAGGTTAAAGAGAAAAGAAGCATAGAAGAGATGGAGGTTAACTTCATCAGCCGAGGAAGCTCGTGGATGGATGAGATTATTGATTACAAAAACAATGGAACCTTGCCGAACGACCCACAACGAGCAAAATATGTGAAAGCTAGAGATGCATGGTTTGTTTTATGGCAGGGGCAACTATACAAGAAGTCTTTCACTCATCCACTACTAAAGTGCATCACCCCGGAAAAAGGAAAAGAGGTCCTTGAAGATATCCATGAGGGGTTTTGTGGCTCTCATATAGGGGGAAGAGCACTGGCAGAAAAGACACTAAGAACTGGGTATTACTGGCCAAGCCTGAGACATGACGCAATGACTTATGTCAAAAAATGTAACAAGTGTCAGCTGTTCGGTAATCTACCACAGAAGCCAGCCAATAATTTGAACCCAGTCTTGAGCCCAATACCTTTTGCTAAGTGGGGAATGGACATTCTTGGCCCATTTCCACAAGCATCAGGACAAAGGAAGTATGTCTTGGTGGCAGTAGACTACTTTACCAAATGGGTAGAAGCAGAGCCAATGAGAAGTATCAAACATGGGGATGTCAAATGGTTTATTTGGAAAAACATAATAACAAGGTTCGGGGTGCCTCAGTCAATGGTGTTTGATAATGGTCCTCAGTTTGAGACTCCTCAATTAAGAGTATGGCTAGAAGACCAAGGCATCTCAGCTCATTTTGCCTCAGTTGGCTATCCACAAGCTAATGGACAAGTGGAAGCCTTCAACAAAATCATTAGCACAGGAATGAAGAAAAAGCTGAATGCTGCCAAAGGTTTGTGGGTAGACGAATTGTACAATGTTCTTTGGTCTATCAGGACAACAACAAAGAACTCCACCGGAGAAACTCCATTTATGCTTGTATATGGATCAGAAGCTGTTCTTCCTATTGAAATGTGTGAGCCTACCCTAAGAGTTATGTTATATGACGAAGGGGCTAACTGGGAAATGATGAAAGCCACCTTAGACATGTTACCTGAGGTTAGAGGCAATGCTCTACTTAGGCAAGAAATATACAAGTTAAAAATGGCAAGAGAACATAACAAGAGGGTAGACCATAGGCCAATAAAGTTGGGGGATCTTGTGCTGAGGAAGATGAAGTCAATTGGGAGAGCGGATGAGCAGGGTAAACTTACTCCTAATTGGGAAGGTCCATACAAAGTAATAGAAGTATTGAGGGATGGAACTTACCGATTACAAACTATGGATGGATATGAGGTACCCAGAACTTGGAATACAAATAATCTGAAAAAATATTATTTATGAAATTGGTTTCAAGAAGCCAGTGTAAGGCCATGTGCCCACCTCTTTGATCCACGATTGATCAATGGGGAAGAAATTTCATCTTGTATTTAATCGGCTACGGGCCGTAATTAATGAAATTTCTTCTTTCTCTAATGTTAGCCTCTATACACACCTGTTTAAATAAGATGCTGACTTTAGCATTCGAGGGCACAGCCCCACACTTAACCATGAGTTAAAACTTGCTAAACAATTGCGAAAGCAATAAGGGCAGGATCCCTTAAGTGATTACGGATCACCAAATCAACTCTGCAGGCCCAAGATTCGGCCTTAAGATATAAATTCTTACTTTAAAACTAATAACAATTTCGATCCCTATGTTTAGGGGCAATCAATATATTTGATTGATTGTTTTACAAGTAAATCAATCAAGGTATAAAGTTTGTAAACACAGGGATCTTATTGTTACCGGATGTGCCAAAAATGGATTTAAGCACATTCAATTAGGTCACCCAGAAAGGGGACCAAACACCGAATGTGCCAAATATGGGTTTGCACACATTCGATTCGGTCTCCAAAAAGTAGACCGAGTTTAATGTTAAAAACACTAAGTTTGGCACATTCGGCCTCATTCAGTAGGATACACTCGGTGACAGCTCATTAAAAAGGGGCCGAGTCAAATAATAAGAACAACAAATTTGGCACATCCGGCGTCATCTAGTATGAATAAAGTGCATTGCGTCCGGTGCCCAGGGCACCTAAAAGGACTATGTCTAAGCTGCTAATATCACTAACTAAGACACATCCGGCGTTATGCGACCATGCCGGATATGTCGAATTAAACTACAAACATTTGGCAAATGTTTGGTTTATCTAAAATTTACTAAGTCAAAGTTGACCCTCAATATTTATGACTGATGGATGAAACATTCCAAAGGGATGGTTAAAAATTTCTAAGTCCCCAAAAACACACTAAGTTAAAACACTTAGAACACCAAATTTTTTCAAAGTAAAAATGCTTAAAAATATCTTCTAAGTAAAAATACTTAGAGATATATGAGTTGCTTTGAGATTTTTGAGAAAAACCTTCGAAGTTTCTAAGTTCAGGTTGAATCTCATAGTATACTTCGAAGTTAAATCAGAACAACTTATATTATAAATCTTTAAATAATTTATAAATCTTTAACCAGTGTTTAATGGTTCATAAAGAAATGTTTTGAACAAAGTTATGTTTTATAAAGTTCAAGGGTTATGAGTATTAAACTCTACAAATATCTCTAAGTAAAGACACTTAGAAATATTTCTAAGTATAAACACTTAGAAATATTTCAAAGTAAAAATGTCTACGAATGCTTCTAAGTAAAAGACTTAGAAATATGAAACCTGCTTTGCAAATGGAGTATACCCAGACCTGTGAAAATTCTAAGTAAAAACACTTAGAAATATAAAGAAGCTATGAAATTTCTAAGTAAAACAACTTGGAAAAATATAAAGGACTAATAAATAAATTATAAACGCCATTGATTAAAAAGATAGATTGATTAAAAAGTATGCTTAAAGCATAAATGTATAATACACTTGGTTTGAAAAACCAATATTGAACAAAAAGCAAAAAATACAACAAGTTATAAATTGAAAAAGGAAAATCAAGGGGCTGTTGGTGCAGGAGGCTCAATAGTAGTTGAAGCAGTGGTGTCCGCTCCTGCTCCTTCTTTTTCCTTGTCTTCCTCTTCATCCTCGGCTTCTTCCTCCTCGGCGTCAGAGGGGCAAAAGGGGCTGGGAGGAGCATCCCCACAAAGTTTGGCTAAGTGAGCCCTTGTAGCATAATCCAGTCTTCTTTCAAAGTACTGGTAGGGGACGTACTCCTCGAGGCCGAGAGTCCAGGCCTCCGCAATCCTTTCTCTGGTAGATTCTTCACCTTCCAGATATTTTTGGACTGCAAATTGTCCGGCTTGGTTAAGTTCTTCGTTTTTCTTTTTCTCAACCTCTTCAAGCCGGACGTTAGCTTCTTTTAGTTGCTCTGTTAAAGCAGCAACTTTCTTTTCAGCCTCTTCTGCCCTCAATTCGGCATCCCTCTTGTCAGAGGCCATCTGCTCACAGTCCGTCTCTTTCTTCTTCAATTCCTCCAACTCGGTCCATAGCTCCATGTTTCTTTTGGCCATGACCAAGTTCTGCTCTTTGGCCTGACCCAAAGAGGCAGAAAGCTCATTCACAGCATGTGAATTTTGAGCTTGGATTCGTCGGACTTGTTCACTCAGGTATGA